>JAUNZO010004294.1:0-331240 GCA_031894775.1 Chloris gayana | reverse complement strand
TGAAGAAGTCACCAACATGCACTGTTTTTGGCCTGGTCAAACGTGAGTTGCTGTAAAAGGGAACATGCTTTTACACGATCAGACGTCACCCGTTAGTTGACCTGGGCAAGTCGTGTTAACGAAGTTTTTTTAAAAATGATGATGAAATTGTGTTAATGGAGATATGGTCATGCTGCTCGCAGTTACTGGTGACGATTCGTTGTGCACGCGCCAAGGGCCAGGTCGGCTTTACACTTGTGCGCGCATTGACGTGGTGGCATGCCGCGGAGAGGCCAGGAGGGATGATGGCCGGGCCCACTGGTCAATCTTCATCGCAGCCCAAAACCACGCGGCAGGGGAGGAGGAAGAAAAGCCAAACCACCACGTCGCCGTCGTCTCTCGACCTCGTCGGAGGCTTTCTCCCACAGTTCCCCCTCGCCAGAAACGCGCCTAACTTTAGGTCCCCGTTGATAGCCGCCGTGTGTTTCAGTTGTACACAAGAGTCCGGTTGCTGGCCCACATGTCATACGCAGGCGCGGCATGAGCTGGTGGGCGGCGCCTGTAGTTTTTCAATCAGAGGGTTGGTGACTCGGAACAGCAAATCGTTGCTGAAAATACAAAAAGAGTAAATGATGAATTGGCGCGGAAGCCAGCATATAAAACAATCCGCTAACGGCATCAGGGCTGCTGCGACCGAAGGGGAGGAAGAGAGACCCGGTATAAAAACCGCGGCGTCGTTGGCAGCCGGCGAAGACTCGGCCGACGCTTTTCTCCTCCTGCTCCCCGCCTTCTCCCTCTCTCCTTGGCGCCGTTGACGAAACGCGCCTCTCGTCGGCCCCGTCAGCCGCCGTCTCGTGAAGGTACTCTCTACGGATTACGAACTTGTGATTCTTGTTCTGATTCTGTTTTCTTCGTGGCATCAATGCTTCTTCTATTAGCCGGTACGGAGGTACGACCTTCTCCGGTGAGAGATATCCTAGAGATTTCTTGACGCTGCGGGCAGCCGCCCTGGCAGTAGCACCCGGAATCCTAGGCAGGACTTCGGAGATCTGCAATGAGAAACCTCCGCTATCCGTTTCCTTTTTCCTTTTGTTCTGTTGCCTTTTTCTGCTCCCCTCGTCGGCGGCCGGGAGCTGCGTGACCCATCATCATCCCCTACCCCATCTCATCATGGTGGATCCAGCCTGTAACCAATTTTTGGCACAAAAAGATACAAGTGCTGTAACAAATTTTCTGAAGATCTATTATTGTTGGGTTGAGATTGTGGTGGCAACCGGCAGCCAGAAGCATCACGAGCATATCATCTCCATTTTTTTGATCTTATCACATCTCCATTTTCAGCAGCGTACTAGTAGAGATAGAGAGGACAATATGATTACGAGTTGAGGCTTGGGGCGAGGCGGCCCCCACCATTTCTTTCCACTTCAGCCGATAAACCCATCCATCGCCGCACCACTCGCGAGGGTCAAAGCGTCATCAGGTCGTGCTTATCCCAGCTCCTCCGAATCGGCTTCTTTCTATATGAGCGCTGCTTCTGCAGATCGCAATCTTGTGATCTGTGAGGCTGCAGGGGTGGGCTCTGTCCTGGGACACATGGCGCCGCCTGCGTAGACAGGGCAGGGGAGGGAGAGAATTCTCTTGGAATTTTAGTGTCAGAAGAATCGGTGAACTTCAGCTTCCGCGACCACAAGGGGTCTGGATCAGATCACGGCGCCTCATTCTTGTTCTGACGATTGCTGCATTTTCACAGGGCCGGGAGCTGAGTCAGGGGAAGGAAGACTGCAGACATGAAGGCGCTCATCCTCGTCGGAGGCTTCGGCACTCGCCTGCGGCCGCTGACGCTCAGCGTGCCCAAGCCGCTCGTCGATTTCGGCAACAAGCCCATGATCCTGCATCAGGTCAGCACGAATGCTCGCATTTTCTGAGATAAATTTCAGTTCTCTAAGTCATAGATAGCGGTGCGAGGAGAAGTCGATTCGTGGGAAATGTCGATGATTGACCAGTCTGAGTTGTTATAGGCATAGTTTATGGCCTTCCTATCATGCTTTGGTAGGGTTAGATCCATGTGAGTAGATTCCCACGCCTACACTCGTCCACCTGTTGAAATTGTTTGTGGTGACAACTATTTGTAAGATTAAAAAACGGGGGCTTTGATTAGAAGTTAACCAAGAAGAATAGGTGTGGCCTTTTCTGGGCAAATATCACTTTCAGGCTTCCTGTCGTGGCATTGATAAGTATATGACTGTTTCCGGTGAATGTTGAACTGAATTTACTGACGAATTCATGGCACCCAGATCGAGGCTCTGAAGGAAGTTGGAGTGACAGAGGTTGTCTTGGCCATCAACTACCAGCCTGAGGTGAGTGTCGGCAACTCGGCATGGTGCCCCGCTCAACAATTATTTGTGCATTTTGTCAGACACTCGGATCTCACAGGCATTTTGTTTCGGGTAAAAAATAAAATAAAATGCAGGTGATGCTCAACTTTCTCAAGGACTTCGAGAGCAAGCTTGGCATCAAGATCACGTGCTCTCAGGAGACGGAGCCGCTGGGTACCGCTGGCCCGCTGGCCCTGGCCCGCGACAAGCTCGTGGACGGCTCCGGCGACCCGTTCTTCGTGCTTAACAGCGACGTGATCAGCGAGTACCCGTTCGCCGAGCTCATCCAGTTCCACAAGGCCCACGGCGGCGAGGCCACGATCATGGTGACCAAGGTGGACGAGCCTTCCAAGTACGGCGTAGTGATGATGGAGGAGGGCACCGGCAAGGTGGAGCGGTTCGTGGAGAAGCCCAAGGTGTTCGTGGGCAACAAGATCAACGCCGGCATCTACCTGCTGAACCCGTCGGTCCTGGACCGCATCGAGCTGAAGCCCACCTCCATCGAGAAGGAGGTGTTCCCGCGCATCGCGGCGGACGCCGGGCTGTTCGCCATGGTCCTGCCCGGGTTCTGGATGGACATCGGGCAGCCGCGTGACTACATCACTGGCCTGCGCCTGTACCTTGACTCGCTGCGGAAGAAGGCGCCCGGCAAGCTGGCCTCGGGCGCGCACGTCCTGGGCAACGTGCTGGTGCACGAGACCGCGGTCATCGGCGAGGGCTGCCTGATCGGGCCGGACGTGGCCATCGGGCCCGGGTGCGTGGTGGAGGCCGGGGTGCGGCTGTCCCGGTGCACGGTGATGCGCGGGGCCCGCGTGAAGCAGCACGCCTGCGTGTCCAGCAGCATCATCGGGTGGCACTCCACCGTCGGCAAGTGGGCGCGCGTGGAGAACATGACCATCCTCGGGGAGGACGTGCACGTCTGCGACGAGATCTACAGCAACGGAGGGGTCGTGCTCCCGCACAAGGAGATCAAGTCCAGCATCCTCAAGCCCGAGATCGTCATGTGACTTGTGGCGGCAGCGTCTGGTGGTCGCCGTGCGTGCGGATCGAATCCCGTGTACTAGTAGGTCCTGTGCTTCATATGTTTGTTGTTTTATTTGTTGCTCGATTGTCTGCAAGTGTAATCAGTCGTGTCCGTACTCCCAAAGTGTTCGTCAAGCTATACTATATGGGATAGATGATGAGTCTCTAAACTTTTTTCCCGGGCTTGTAGATAGTCGTCAGGTGAATGGAATTAATGAACCCAAAGTTTTCCTTATTTAAGAGTATAAGAGTACTAACACAAACTTCGCAGCTCATATCCTTTTTACATTTAAGTGGAATCGGAGTGAAAAAGAAATGGATGGATTTTTGATGCAAGGGATCCTATAGTGCAAAGATGCAAGGGATCCTATAGTGCAAAGATGCAAGGAGTTATTCAAGCATGAATTTGCCCTGGTGATATACAGAGCAAAAGATGAAGAAAAGCAAAATGAGTTGAAGGAATGGCTACAATCTTTGCAATAGCTTTTTTCCTTTCTTTTTATTTTGTTCTTTTTGTTTCTTAAATTTTCTTGTACTGGACAGTTTTGTTTTCTTTAAATATAAATATAATCAGTAGGCGACTGCCCCTCCTGTTCTATCAAAAAAAAAACATATCCAGAAATCCCGCTCGTAAGGTACCTCTTGATTCTTGAAATCAGTTGAATTTGCCCGATCATTGATAAGCACAGATGTACGTCATCAGAAGTTGCTTTCTTTTCTCAATCTGTCCTCTGCATATTTCGCTTTCAGATTTGCCATGTCTGACATCGAAACAATTGTAACTTCAGTTTCTCTTTCTGATAGATGCACTGCCATAAGCGCTTGATTAAGTGGTTAGGCAGTCCTGTCATACTGTCCTTGGACTTCCCATGTTTCTTTGGAGATAGTATCATTTTTTTTTTGTTGTCGACACTGATGCAGTAGCTTCTCAATTCTAATTCTGGACTTCTTTGATGTCGACCACGGAACAGCTTGGTGATGGTCCAGGAGTTACGTACACGCTGATTTTTTGCTCCATAGCAGCAACAACTAGCAGCCAACAGATCGACTAAAAAAAAAACCTAGGGTGTGTTCGTTTCCTGAGCTCTAAATTTTAGAAGTTGATCATATCAAAAAGAATCTTATTATTTAAGAGTATTAAATAAAGTTTAATTATAAAACAAATTATAGGTCTCTAGACTAATTTACAAGACGAATCTAATGAGGTTAATTAAGTCGTGATTAGAAGACGATTACTTGTAGTATTACTTTAGCAAAATATAGATTGATTAAGCTCATTAGATTCATCTCGAAAATTAGCATCAATCTGTCAATAGGGTTTTATAATTAAATTGATCGAAATATTCATAAATAATAAGATTCTCTTCGATGATGACGATCTTAAATTTTAGAGGAGAAAACGAACACACCCCTACACTACCAGGAGACTGTTCCTTGAAGCATAAATCCTCCAACCCGTGCTGGAGCCGAGGACTGGTCGATCTCTCTAGAAGAATAACAAAATGTGTTAGCAGACGTTGACAAGACTTCCTTGGCTGCTGGACTGCTGGTATTGCCTAAATAACGAGCACGAACCTTACTAAAACATCCATTTGCGTATTAAACAAAGTGCTATCCAACTGACGAAGCTTCGATTCAGCTCTGCAGACACTTGACCTTAATTAAAAGCGGGTGTGATCCGGCCAAACAAGGAAGCATCCCATGAGGTGTTCTGAGTGCGAGATTCCACCAAGAGAGAGAGAGAGAGAGAGAGAGAGATGGAATAGAATCTCCGTTTCTATTTCCAAATTCCATCCCATCAATAAGTCATTCAGCAATCAGTAGCAGCCGGGTCCGAATTGCATGAAAAATTGAAAAGGACTACGCACCTAAACTTTTTTTTTGGAGCGAAACGCACCTAAACTCTTTTTTTTTAGACAAACGCACCTAAACTCTTTTTTTTTGAGACAAACGCACCTAAACTCTTAGGCTGACAGATAGAGATAGCATAATGTGGGCTCTTTTCGGCCTGTTATTGCACGTGGAAGCCCACAAGAAATCTGGGCACGGACCGGCGAAGTGTGTTTCCGGCCCAAAGTTTACAGCGTGTTTTCGCTGGGCGGCCGGTGCCACGGCCCGTGGAACGGAGATTCCAGCGGGGTCCCTTCTCCCTTGTTCGTTCGGGGCGGAACGATGGAGACAGCCAACCTGCGGTGTCGTCACCAGCCCCAACGCCATCCACAGTCCGCACCCGGCTCGGCTGGCCTCCTCCCTCCCCTTCCCCTCGAACTGTCTCTCCGACCTATCGCTCCTTCAGCCACAGGCCACAGACTACCCAATCGCAGCGGTAAGTTCCTCTGGATTCCTCCCCGTTCGCGCGCCGCCTGGTAATCGCGATTTAGGGTCGGTTTTGTTGAGGGAGGGTACGAGGTGGGACAGTCTGCCGCTTGTGCGGAATGGAAAGGTTCAAACAAGGGGTTCTGTTTGGGGGATGCGATGGCTTGAGATTTTGTTAAGCTGACTGTTTGTGACGATACTAGATAGCTCAAGAGCAGATTTAAGCCGCTAAGAACAATATTAGTTGCAGCTAGACAGTTCGTCGATGGATCTCTCTCGTACGTTTACGTGAGTCACGTTTGCATTCGTGGTGGGTCGAATTAGATGCTTTTGTGTCTCTCAACTTTTGATCCATGGCTAGTGAATCTATTCTCGAGTGGGGCACGGTTCCGCATATGAGAGGGAATGTGGATTGTGGAAGTAGTCCTTGTAGGATTCTAGCATTGTATTCTTTCCATCGATTATTTATGCACTTCTTGGATATTGCAGCAGCAGCAGCTGTGTGCTGGGGGTGTTGGTGTCTATGGCCCCAAAGCAGCACATCACGATATTCACCACAGCGAGCCTGCCATGGATGACTGGAACTGCCGTCAACCCCTGTTCCGGGCAGCATACCTCGCCAAGGCCGGGGACTGGGAGGTCACCTTGGTGGTCCCTTGGCTTTCCAAAGTGGACCAAGTCCTTGTTTATCCTAACAAGATGAAATTCAGTTCGCCAGCAGAACAGGAAGGCTATGTGCGGCGATGGCTTGAGGAGCGGATTGGGGTGTTGCCAAGGTTCAACATACTGTTTTATCCTGGGAAGGTATCAGTTGAACATATCCTGAAGATATATGTTATGCTGAATTTTGCGTGGAAATCAAACACACTAGGTCCTTAATATAGACCACTTACTTGTGATGTACATATGCAGTTTTCAACGGAGAAAAGAAGCATTCTACCTGTTGGGGACATCACTCAGACCATATCTGATGACAAAGCAGATGTTGCAGTTCTAGAAGAGCCAGAACATCTTACATGGTACCATCATGGACGGAGATGGAAAAACAAATTCAGAAAAGTTATTGGTGTTGTTCATACGAACTATTTGGAATACGTGAAAAGAGAGAAAAATGGATATATCAGTGCATTTGTCTTAAAATACATCAACTCTTGGGTCACTGACATTTATTGCCATAAGGTTAGCACTTGCACTTTTTATTCTATGTTGTTACTTTTCCTCTCAAGCTTATCAGAAGTTTTTTATGTCTAGAATTCTCCTGTGTATCATTGTATTAAGTAGAAAGAGTTTGTAGTTCAATTACCTGTTACACATCGCGAACCGAATGTATCGGTTGCTGACAACCTTAATGATTGCATATATCTGGTTTTTGTTGAAAATGATATAGCCTACTTCAGCCCAATGGGCCAAATATATAGCGTACATGGTTACACAACTCAAAATCAATATTAACAGTAATCCTAGAATAACGCAACTATAATAAAAAAGAGACATGCCACTAATTTGGTACCATACTCTGAATGGTACTCATTGAAGGCCTTCAATTTCCTTACCTTACTAATTTCACCAGTGTTATTAGCGACTGCAAATGTTCAATATATTAAAGCAGCAAATATGGATGCGTCAGTGGAGTCAGGATTTTGCATAGTGATCGGATAAAGTTCTTCCATCAAGTTAATTTGTTAAGTGGGAAACTCGCTTACATGAACAACAAAGCTAGAAACTAGCGCTTATATGAATAACAACAAACTGCAGTGCTGCAGTCCCTTTGGATGGAAATTGTTGAAGCGAGGACAAGTAGAACAGTTCAAAACTGAACCAGTTTGCTTGTTCTAATGTCAACATCTTGCATCTCGAGGGAGCACTTTTGAATTTTTTAAATGATAGGATTATCAATGGTTGTATTTTTTAAAGATATCCATTGATATTTTCATAGATAATCATGTCTCTGCCTTTTTTTCTAAGCTCAATTCTTTTCTTTGTTATTTGCAGTTTTTCTGACTCTTTATTCCTGTAACCCTCCTTTTTGGAGGTTATAAGATTGTCTGCAGCAACCCAGGACGTCCCAAGGTCAGTGATTTGTAATGTCCATGGAGTAAATCCCAAATTTATTGAAATTGGCAAACTGAAACATCAGCAGCTGTGTCAAAGAGAGCAAGCATTCTTCAAGGGTGCATATTATATTGGAAAGATGGTATGGAGTAAAGGTTACACCGAGCTCCTCCAGCTACTTAACAAGCATCAGAAAGAGCTGTCCGGTCTTAAAATGGAGTTGTATGGCAGCGGAGAAGATGCTGATGAAGTAAAGGCCTCAGCTGAGAGGCTGAATTTAGATATTAGAGTCTATCCTGGCCGTGATCACGGAGATTCAATATTTCACGAGTGCGTATTTCAAATAAAAGCAATTTTTTTCTTTAACCATAAACTTTGTAGCTGCCAGATGGTTTGACTTTGAGTAATATGTTTCACGAGAAATTCTATATGCCATCTGTTTGCTTTCATGACCTAATAGCTGACTTACATGTATTCTTGTTTGTCTCAGCTACAAGGTTTTTATAAATCCAAGCACAACCGATGTGGTATGCACAACAACTGCAGAAGCTTTAGCGATGGGGAAGATTGTGATCTGTGCGAATCACCCCTCAAATGAATTTTTCAAAAGGTTTCCTAATTGCCACATGTACAGTACTGAAAAGGAGTTTGTCAGGCTAACAATAAAAGCAATGAGAGAAGAACCAATCCCACTTTCTGAGGAATTGAGGCATGAGATTTCATGGGAGGCAGCGACAGAAAGGTTTCTTAAGATAGCTGATATTGCTCCTACCATGTCTGTCAGGCAACAACCTCCCGCTTCACAACATTTCATGCACATCTCCCCAGATGAACTGAAGAGGAACATGGAAGAGGCATCAGCGTTTTTCCATAACACTATTTCTGGATTTGAAACTGCCCGATGTGTGTTTGGTGCAATACCAAATACTCTGCAGCCTGATGAACAGCAACGCAAGGAACTTGGATGGAATTTGCAAGGATAATTTTTTCCCTCCATGTTTGCTGCGTTGTTGCCATGGACGGTAGAATCAAAACTTAATGTAGTCCTGTTGTGGTCGACTAAGGAACTTAACATTCACACATAATTCTGACTCGAGAAGGATCTCAGATTGATCAGAATGACTCTTGTTCTGGGTTTATGGTGCTGTGGCAATATCTCTTTGGAGATTCGTGTGGTAATTTTAAATTTAAGATTTTGACGTGCATAGTCATGATTTTTTTATATAGTTTAGAAGGGACTACCAGTGTTACGGTCGTCTCATGTATGTAGGGTGCGACTTGTAGCTTCTGGTTGTTTCCCTTGGAAAATGCTTTAACAACCGTGTAAGATACTAAGATGTGGAGAAGCCTTGTGTGCCATGTTTCCTTGTGGACGTGTATTGTATCAAATGGCCAAGCTGCGATCGATACTGTTAGATGTCGTGTTCCTTCTCCTTCCAGTTGATCCATCTCGACACACGACACATCATCATTCATATGGCCTTTTTGTCTTACCTCATGATGTTCTGACTAATTACACCAAAAATGACATAACCCGACCAACTGACACGTAGTTGAAAAAAAGACGGTGTTGGGCGTAAAGTAGCTACTTTTTTTACAGCTTTCCTTCGTTTCAATTGACTGAAAGTTTAGAAATAAATTTGTATTGTTATTTATTTTTGTAGGGTTATGTAACATATAAATAGAGGAAAAACATCTGTTAATGTAGACTATAGAAAAAAAAATATTTTTATAGCACCTGATTTTGATCTAGTGACGTTAAGATGGTGATAGAACTTTCAAAGAACTGAAAATTAGAAAGCTCCCTTTTTGTTTTATGAGATAGTCTAATTTATTCATAGAAAAATCAGGCACCATTTTTTGGCGTGGAAGCAACCATGCAACCCATGTCGAAACCACATAATATGAAGCACATAAATAACAGGTCACGCTCTCGTCTTCCATATCATGCAGGAAATTTCACATTACAACACAAAAACCATGACGTTCTTGTGGTCGAAATAAGCGGATATATCATATTCCAACAGGGAGAATCTTGCGAAAGGCGTCGGAATCTTATAAGAGCCGCGGATAGAGATAACCATTGGGGCCGGCCCCGCCGCGGGTGAAGACGACCTGGTTTGGTTTCCTTCTCTCTCGTCTCGCCTTCCCTTTTCTGTTCCGCGCAGCAACACCAACACGGTTGCTTCTCCCCGCGGCGGCATCTCTCGCCGGCGCCCAGGTATCGCGGGAGTTGTGCCGGGGAGGTAGGCGACCAGCTGGGCGGGGGCACGATGGGGGACGGTGCCAGCGACGGCCGCGGGGGCAGGCGGCGAGTGGTGGGGGAGTACGAGCTGCTGCGGCCGATCGGGCAGGGGCGTACTCGCAGGTGTGGCTGGGGCGTCACCTGGTTCAGGACACGGAGGTGGCAGTGAAGGAGATCGCCATGGAGCGGCTCAGCAGCAAGCTCCGCGAGAGCCTGCTCTCCGAGGTCGACATCCTCCGCCGCATCCGCCACCCCAACGTCATCTCCCTCCACGATTCCATGAAGGTAATTGCTCGCGCCTCGTCGGCCCGTTCGACGTCCTTCGTGATCTCCTGTTCGATTGTTGTGGATCTGTGAGCTTTTGGTTGCTGATGGGGTATGCTTGTAAGCATAGGGAGCATGGGATTCAGAAATTGTTGTGGAAATTTATTATATAATTTGAGCAGTCTAGGTTGTTAGAGACTTCAAGCAAAGGTTAAACCGTTTAACGTGATGTTGTCCCTTTGAATGGAATTTATTTGCAACGTTTGTAGGGTCTGTATTGCTAATGGTGCAGCATTCGCAGCGCAACTGCGGCTACGCTCATCTATTCCCTCATTGAGGGAACAAAACAATTCAATCTTGATGTATGCATCATGAAGTGCCAACAGCTTGTGGTTATGGGCCTTTAGGTTTGGGCTTGTTGTACTTGAATTCTACCAGCTTAATAGCTAACTAGTGCAGAAATTTCTCTTTGGTGTTCATTCATACCATTATATACTTGTTGGTCAGCAAATATAAAAGTTCAATGCCTGGGGATCATAGAATAAGAAGTTTCTCTAGTCATCATACATAATGATTATATATATGGTTTAGGATCATGGGAAGATATATCTCATACTGGAGTATTGTCGAGGTGGTGACTTACATGCATACCTTCAGCGGCATAAGAGAGTTCCAGAAACAGTTGCTAAGCATTTTATCCGGCAGCTAGGTAAGTGACTCAATCCTTTTTCTCTACCCCTCTCCTGATCCTTGTTCATAACGCCTCTCTTTTTTCTACAGCATCTGGTCTGCAGATGCTTCGTGAGAATAATGTGGTTCATCGGGACCTAAAACCACAGGTTTGTTTACTTGCTGTTAAGTTTTTGTTTCACTATAGCTGAATATTACCTCTTCTTAAATATATGACATTTATGACGGCTAATAGAGTTCAAGTTGCACTAGACTTGTTGTCCTAAAAAGCATATGTTTAAGAATATTATGAGTATTTTAGATGATCAAGAGTTCAGTAATGATGTTGTTAGTTGAATTCTACTCCTTATTCCATTCTGAATTCTGTGGTTTTGCAAACAGAACATTCTTCTTGTTGAAAACAATGAAAATTCTCTGTTGAAGATCGCCGACTTTGGATTTGCAAAGTGAGTTATTCATGTTCTATTTCTATATCAGTAAATAGTGTTACAATTCTCCCTTTGTGTTTACCTGCTATTGATTTGCATATGAAAATATATCTTCAACTTGATTTAAAGACAATGTAATGCAATATTTGTACTAATGACATATATTGCACTAATGGTTCTTTCCCCTTTATTACCCCCACTTCATTGCTGCCCCCTGTTTCTTGATAGGGGAGTTAACCAACATCTTGTTTTCTATTGTTCTTTGAATTTCTTACTGGGAGTGCTTAGCTAACGTTTTAGATGAGCCAAGTCATGAAACATAAGGCCAAAATTGTCCTATTCCTTTTTTGGACATATCTTACCCTGCATGGAGTGCACTGACAATTTCTTTTTACTTAACTATGTTGTGTCAAGTATTAGTTAGCTCTTCTTTATGAATGTTTATCCTTTTGAGCCTTTTTTTTTCTCGAATACGCAGGAGAGTTGCATATCATTATATTAGTAGAAGAAGAGTTGACACACACCCACACCACTCACTGATAATATGCACGTTGCTTGCTGTCCATGCCACATGATGTTTATTGGATGTCCATGTATGATAGTTTCCTTGCCCTTTGTTTCTTTGAGCAGATTTTTGCAACCTTTTGCCCTAGCCGAAACACTCTGTGGATCACCACTTTACATGGCTCCAGAAGTCATGCAAGCTCAGAAGTATGATGCAAAGGTCAGAGATCTTTTTATCTTGCATCACTTATATCAGCTATTGTTTCTCGTTCTTGACGCAGTGTTGATGATCGATTTCTGACAGAACAGGCAGATCTGTGGAGCGTTGGTGTCATTCTATATCAACTTGTTACTGGATATCCACCTTTTAATGGGGATAATCAAATCCAGGTTTTGTCTCCTTGTTGTTTAGACAACCATGTTACTCTGACTGTTTTAAAGTGCTGGAACTGGATTGGACTAAACTGATGGAGAAAAAATGTTTTTGCTTCCCAGTTGCTTAAAAATATACTATCGTCACGTGAACTACGATTTCCACCTAATTGCCAATTGAGCCACGGGTGCATCGACTTGTGTAGAAAGTTACTGCGGCTCAATTCAGGTACTTTACATGAACTGAAAATCATCTCGGTTTTGCACTAATGGCAAAAGAACTTTACCTCTTATCACTCTTTCTTAAGTTGCTACTTGGAAGTTGGAATGATGGAAATTTCAGCTGCATTTCTGTTTTACATCTGCTTCCTTCTTTGGCCAGAGTAGTTTGCTGACCGTTGTCGTTTGCCCCCCCCTTTTTTTTTTCTATTAGGCCATTTGTACCTTTGGCATTTGGCAAGTGTAATATGGTTGGTCTGTGGAAAAACTTTGCTTTTCTAGGACTTTTTTATTTTATTTAGGGCCAATTATTTTCTTTTAGGAAGTTTTTTGTTTGGTTTAGGCAGTTATTTTGGATACTAGGAAGCATTGCAAGTAGAGATTTTATTTTTCCAATTTGAGCAGAACACTAGCCCAAACACATAGCACAGAAATGACATAAATATTTAAGACATTATAAGCAGTTATCCTACTATACATATAGTTGAGTATTAATATTGTGTGTTAATCTGTGTAATTGATCCAGTGGAACGGCTTACAGTTGAAGAGTTTGTGAACCACCCATTTCTTTCTGAACATGCTCCAGAGAGGACCGTGAGGTGATGCTTTATTTCATTATTTGCTCTGCTCTGTATATTTCACCTTCGGATGTGTTTGACATTCTTTATTGCATTGGCAGCCGGACACCATCTGACATAAGAGATGGTTTTCCATTCATTAATAGCAGTCCAACAAGGCCTGCAAGTCAAAGTTCTCAAGAAGATTGTATGCCTTTCCCTTTAGATGATGAATCGAGTGGACAGGATGAGATTCCTATTCCTGAGTCTAAGACTCCAATGAAATCTTACGGGTTTGGCACAGGTAAAAGGTTGGATAAAACTTCAAACCAGAGTCCATCAAAACATGCTGGCCTGTTCTCCAGATATATTATGGGTAATAATTATGCACCTGGTAGTCAACGCACTGATCAACCTGGTAAAAAGACTAAGGAAAGCAAGATTGTCGAAGCACTATGTCATAAAGGCGGTTATCAAGAAGGTACTGGAGTCGTTAGTGACTATCATGCACTTCCTCATCATAATTGTGAATAATTCCTACTAAATTTATTATTTCTTTATTTTGTAAATGTAGATTCTCCTATCATTGATTCATTAGAGTTTGTAGATCAGGAGTACGTCTTTGTCTCTGGACCGCACACAGAGGGATCGTCTTCTTCTACCAGCTCCTCGCGACAACGCAATGTGTCATCAAAATATGACAACTCTTCTGTTTCACCGCCGAAGATAACTTTATTGAGTGCACCGATGCCAATAAATGGTTTGCCAGTAAACCGACAACAATCTGCTGGAACTGGTAGCCTGGACAGCCACTGCTCTCCAGTATCTGGCACTTCCCAGGGATCAGCCGATATGAGTGATGCAATGGATCAGCCACCGTCTGATTGTCTTACAAGGATTAGACTGTTGGAGCAGTATGTGGTGGCCATATCTGAATTGGTCAAAGATGAGGTAAAATTTATATACACGGTTAGATTCTGTTTATTCTTAACTGTGATTTCCTTCTGCTTTGTTTTGCTTGGTCTCAACGAAAAATGGCATGAAGCTATCTGTATTGTAGCAGACAGGCCTTTTGAGTTGCATTGAGCTGCCTCAGCTTTTGTTTGTAGCTATTGTCAGGCTAAGAACCTTAGTTTGCTACAATAAGAAGAGCATCATGCCAAGATTTTTTAGTAGTGGCCTTTAAACTTAAGTTTCTTAATAGTGATAAATCAATCACTAACTTGCTTTTTTGCTTATTGGCCATCTAAATTGAAGATCAAAGGTGGCAGACACTTGGAGGCATTTTCGATACAGCTAGTTGTTCTTGCAACTTGGAGGCAAGCAATTCATATATGCAATGCCTATGCAGCTTCAGTGGCAGGAGGAAGTCCTTCCCAGGATATCCCTATGAAGGGATTTAGTGCAGATGGACCCCATTTACTTGCAACATCTCAACTGGCTGATGATGCGTGCATGCAGATTGAGAGACAGTTTCTCACTGAAGTGGAATATGCTGAAGAGCTTGCTGCCACTGTGGGGCAGATAGCAGGTATGTGAAACTTGCCAGCAGTTATAGATTATTTTAATATCTAATTCTCATAGTAAACCTAAATGCAGATGCTACAGAGATGCCTGATGCGATTGAAATAGTATTTCAGTCTGCTCTGCAGTTAGGAAGGCGTGGTGGTGTAAGTAAAGCACAATGTATTCCTTTCCAGAACTAACAGTACCTGCACATATTAGCCCCTGACTACTGATTAGTGTTTCTCATCTCAATTTTCAGGTTGATGAGATGATGGGGAAAGCTGTAGTTGCCATATCACTGTATATGAGGGCTGTATCCATGTTGCGCTTTCTCCTGATCGAGGCACCGTTACTTGCCCTCAACCCCCTTTGACTCTGACAAGATCGGATCGGCATCGCTTGCGTACATACATTGAAGCTCTCAATACCAGGCTCGGCCAACTGCAGTGCCAGAGGCACTAACTGTTGCCCTGGATCCTCAGGACACGCTATCCAGGAGGAACAAGGAAGTTGTACAATATTCTTTCATTTGTAAATATATTTGTTACTTGTTAGCACAAACTAGGGCATGTAACATGTCAGGAAATGTGCAGTTAGGCAGAGCAGCGAAAATCTAGTGTAACTTGCCCAGACTACTCTATGCGTTGTGCGTGCCAGTATGTAGCAGGTTCATCCTGTGCCAATTCAGGCTGAAGCTGAAGACCAGCGATGGTCGTTTGTTCAAATGTAAACAGACTAAAGACTACTGCTACGTTGGTAGTGTGTTTAATATTTAATGGGCCTTTACACGACACCATTGGTAACATAATGTCATCTATGTAGTTTCTTTATTTCTTTGGCTCGTTCCACTTCAGCTATGCCTCAAGGGAAATGGACTGATTTTTTATTTTTATTTTATTTTTATTTATTTATTTATATACTTTTAAGGGGTGGGAAAAAATTTCAAAAGTAGAGGATCGATTTCTCGCTGCATAATTCTACTGATGGAGGCCACCTGGAATTTTTAACGCATAGAGAAAAGATGAATTACTATTTCTAGGTAGAGAGAAACGGCGATCGTGAGGCTGCGCTCTCCACTCCGCTCCCCTGCCTGCCTCCCACTTACACAATGAATTATTTCAAAACAACGTCGTCTCAAGATTCAGGATTTAGATCGAGACCAGCGATTCAGACTTAGATCGAGCCATGTTTAACGGTGGCTATATGAGCTTAAGAAATTTGAACTACAAATGATTCAAAATAATAATATAAAAATGAGTTAAAAATTATATTCATATTATATAGCCTAATTTTAGATTTTATTTATGAAATAAAAAAAATTTGACATGTCTATTAGAAATATGATCATTAATGTGTGTTCAAATGACTTTTTTTAAATTTAAAAATAGCAAATAAAGTCTAAAAATCGTGAAATTTATCATGATATGGTAGGTCATCGTAGTACTAAGTAAAAGTAGAGAATATTTTGCACAACTTGTCTTGTGTGTTTCTACAAAATGGAGACCCTAAAAAATCTGAGTACAAATGAGTTGTTGACAAATGTTTTAAGTTTATTTGATAGTTTTTAATTTTTATTAAAGCAAGCTGAGAAATTATTTGCTGAGTACCGAAAACACCTGCAAACGGTCCATGTCATCAATCCTGTCCTCCAAAATACTATCCCTATTGGTTCCCACCTCCCGAAGTGCCTGGCGGTTTCTCCTAGCCTACCTGGCCATGGATGGGGCAGAGAATACGGCTGTAGGGAGCCAGGGCGTGGACAGACAGCTCTCAATGAACCCAGTCGTAATTTCAGGTAATTTTTCTATTCTTTTAAAAAACTTTTGCTAAGTGTTGATTGTCGGGTATTTTTGAGGCTTGTCGAATGCACTCAGCAGTTCATACACTCATCAAACGTTGATTCCTGTCCGAGCTATGGCAACAACGGCCGGCGCTTCTCGACTTGATTATGGGTAGAAGACGTAGGCACCGTCCTCTCTAAGCTCACAATGGCGGCGGATTGCGCTATTCCTGTTTTCCTGTATGGCCCTCATTCGTAGTACGAAAGCAGTCCATCTCATCTTCTAACGGACGAATCGTGATTTTGTCAGTTGAATGCTGTGAAGCTGAGTTGAGCCGAGCGTCAGCCGACGCTGCCGTCCGTAATCTGAAGCCTGCAACCATGGTTTTCCGGCCTGGTAATTAAGCTAATGAAATCCAATAGTTTGTGCTCCACGTGGCCTGTATCGAAGGAAGGGTCGCATGAAGCAAATTACGACCGTCCCGCACAGAATTTTTTTCCGGGGGTGGGGTGGGGTAGACTCTTTACTCGCCCTCTTGCTTGAAAGTGGCCTCCTGCAACATATTACTCTTGGCTTTCACTTCCAATTTTCCATCAGTACCGTAGAGTATGCACACGGTTCCACGTTTGCAGATTCATGATCATTTATAAGCAATCTGAAACCGTCATGCAAACCAAAGGTTCTAAGGATGGTGGATTCAGTCTGTTAATCACAATGCCACTAGCACTACACATTACAGCCCCAACTGTACCATACAATCACGCTCCATCCATATTGAGCTTCAAAGGACCTTTAGGAGGAGCTGACTACTTTTATTTGGGAAGGATCTCTCCCACCACAACAGTTGGGTTGGCCTGCCACCCCCAAGTTGTTTTCTAAGTCTCGCAGCAAACAAATCCTCCTCCGACAACCCAAACAACCCTAACCCCTAAAGCTCCAGCAAACTTCACCATCAATTGAAATCTTCCCCGATTTCAGTCAACTAAAGAGAATCATTTCTGTTTTTACTTGGTACTTTTTTTTAGACTAAGGAGAAGCCATCTTTTTTTTTTGAAACAAGGAGCTATCTATTTAGTAGTTTTTAAAGATGATTACTAGGCACTTTCCCCACACGACCCAACTAGTCCCATGTCGTGTAGGAGTTTTGAGATAAAGCTGAATGTAGATAGTGAGCTTTGGAAAACATTCTCGTGCAATGCCTTTCGACGAGCTCCCCAGAGCATGTGACTGTTTCTGAAAATCCTCTGTTGATAAACCTTTATTGCATAAAGAACAGCCACAACTTTGGATTGTTGATTTCTGTTACTACAGCTTATATGTTCACTCACGTTCTCATCTAGTCGTTTGCACTTAAAAAGAGCATGTCGCCAAGCAAGAATCAACATCAGCACCAAACACTTTACAGCAACAAGTACTCTTGCATTGACCTCTCTTCAAGAATGTGGCTAGCTTTTTCTTGAAGAAGTTGTCTAAATACCCACTTACATGTTAGGGGGTATATGGGGGTGTCGCAAATACCCACTTACATGTTAGGGGGTTCATATACGTGGCTGTAAATGTTTTAGTTTCAGTTAAACACCCACAGGTTGCACTTAATTTTTAGATACCCCTTACCAATCTTGACCAACCAATATGACTTTAGCAACCATCCAATACTGCTTTAAATAGACTATTCTAACTAAGTAGCTTACAATATTGTTTGTATTTTACATATATATATATATATATATATCGCATTTCTTAAACTTTCTTCCTTCTACATTACTCATAACAATTCATAGGATCTTGACTGGATTTTCGCATTGTTGGTGATAAATAGAACAATTTTGGTGATGCCACCACAATTGTCTCGATGATTATTACACAAAGGTGAGGCATCTGAATCAATATTAAAAGTCAAATAAGAATCACATTAGTTGGTCAAAGTTGCTAGGGGCGTATATGAAAATTAAGTACAACTTGTAGGTTTTTAAATAAAGAGTACCGCTATAGGTCCAACCCAATTGTCCTACTCATGTCCAACTCAAGCTATTAGAAACTATATATCATCATTTGGAAATTTTAAACATTTGGTTGCCATATATTCATCCAGTCGGAACAAAGTTGGACATTCGGGTTGTCTCTACAGCATTTCCCTTAAATAAAACATAAACACTTGCAGATGGATATATAAAAAACCCCATAAAATGAAAATGGCTATTTACAATTTTCCTTTCCTAAACAAAAGAAAGATGTGGATTTGTTATTTTGAAGCCAGCCTAGCCGCTACTGGATGGGCCGATCGTTGTGATCGGTCAGGCCACCGCACAGGCCTTGAGTTACCGCCAGCAGCCCATTCGCACCCGCTTCCGCTCCCGAGCCCGAGACCCCGAGTTACGGACTTACGGTTGGCTAGCCCGTCCCCTCTCCTCCCGGCTGGCCGGCTCGCCAACTCCCCGCCCGCGGCACCGCTCACCGAAAGGAACAGGGAGCTCCGGCCACCTCCGATCCGGAGCTCCAGATATTCGGTCGGGGGACTGATCGTTCAGCCGCCACCGGGATGGACCACGCCTCGCGTGGCCGCCGCACGGTAACTCCTCTTCGTTCCACCCTCTCTATTTCCCTCCCGTCTTCGAGACGGGAAGGCCTGCAGATCCGCGTGCCTGGTGCTAGATTCGAGGTACCAATTCCCAGTAATGTCCTTTGTGTTTGCTGCAGCTGGAGGAGATCCGGCAGAAGAGAGCCGCCGAGAGGGTGCAGCAGCACGTTCCGACAGCGCTGTCGTCCCACACTGACCCTTACGGTTGGTAATCCCTTCTCAATCCTTCTGTTGCCCGACTGCTCATTCTATATTTGCTTCGCTTCGATTCTGAACCTGGGCTGTGTTGTTGTCCGTTGTAAACGCTGATGGTCTGAAGGCAACCAAAGGGCTGGAGCAGAGGTCAGTTTCCCAAACCTTTTTTCCCGTCTTTGAACAATCTTAGCTTCTATACATGAACAGGCTTTTTTTAACTTCAATGCTAGATTGTTGCTCGAGTTCAAGAGCTTGAAAATGGGAACACGCAATTGGAGAAGGAAAACCAGTTGCTCCTGTCCAAGGTACTACTTTGCATGCAATTGGGGTAGTAGTTGGTATGCAACTGCTCCAGTATGGGCAGGTCCTAACATTGTGTATCTCTTCCAGATTGCGGAGAAGGAAGTCGAAAAGGATGCTCTGGTTAACCGCTTGAACGACCTTGTGAGTATCAGATTAAACCATACTGTTATTTTGCTGAGCCTCTCTGCCTATTCTTGACATGATTTATTACTTCCAGGAGCGGAATATTGTTCCATCCTTAAAGAAAGCGCTGAATGACGTCTCCTTGGAGAAAGATGCTGCAGTTATTGCTAAGGTACTAAGTTCTTGTTTATTATTTCATCTAAAATATTCATTTTGGATCTAATTATACATGCTGAATTCTCATTCTCTTCCACTTGATATGTTATAAGTAGGAGGATGCCCTGGCTCAACTCAGAAGCATGAAGAAACGGTTGAAGGAAGCAGAAGAAGAGCAGTATAGGGTATTACCAAAAAAAATTGTCTTATTAACAATATGATAAGTTTGCTAATCTCGAAACACACAGGCAGAAGAAGATTCTGCATCATTGAGAGCACAGCTAAATACCCTACAGCAGCAAGTGATGAGCAACTCGTACAGTGGATATACAGTAGGTCCATCGAGGGAGGAGACTATTGCCATGGAAAAGGAGATACAAGAATTACAGGACCAACTAAAGGTCTGTTAATTTAAACCTCTGCTAGAGTTTTTCAATTATTTTTCAAGTTTCTCTAATCTTTGCATATCAATGTTATACACAGCAAGAGTCATTGCTAAGGCAGCAAGAGCAACAGAAATTAGCTGAAGAATCGTTGCTGAGGCAACAAGAGCAACATAAACTAGCCGAAGAACTATCCCGCATTGCCTCGGTGGAGGCTGAAAAGCAGCAACTGAAAGACCAAATTGCTCTTTTGACAAAGAAAGCAACAGGTGTGGATGATGCATAGCGCTATAGTATTATATCTTTTATAGTGACAGGAACCAGGATGTGCAGCTCACATAACCTAAAATGGACATCTAACATCAGTTGCTGTCAAGTATTCTTCCGTGTTTGTCATTATGCAGTATCTTTTGTTACGTCACACTTTTCTTTCTTTTGTTTATTGATGGTATTTTTAGCTTCGTGCCAAGGTAGCTATTTATCTTATGGCATTCAAAATAAGCACAACCTGGATATAGCCTTTGCACTGACCAGCAGGTTTATTCAATGTCTTGAATTGATGGGTTTCTTTTTCCTTTCGTGCAGAGGATGCTTCAGAGTTTGCTGCGCGTAAGGCATTTTCATTGGTAATGTTTTAAACAAACATGAAGTTCGTCAATATTTTGTAAATGGAATTTTCTAATAACTTACTATGCTCATATTCACCAACGATAACTGGTAAGTAGGAGGCTTGAGCATCCTCATGTTAAGTCCTAAAAATATATACATCAATTAAAACAGAAGATAGTAAGAGTTATCAGAACGGTTCCTTGATAAACCCTTTCACACAAACTGCACTCGATACTTAGCTGATTTTCTCATTATGACAGGAAGATAAGGAAAAACTTGAAAGCCAATTGCATGACATGGCTTTGATGGTTGAGAGGCTGGAGGGAAGCCGTCAAAAGCTGCTAATGGAGGTGCTTGATGTCGTCTGATATTTGCTTTTGAAATAAATAATTATTCCAAATGGTAATTTTAATTTTATATTGTTGACAGATTGATTCTCAATCATCAGAAATAGAAAAGCTATTTGAGGAGAACTCAGCCTTATCAACTTCTTACGAAGAAGCCATGGCTGTTACAAAGCAGTGGGAAAACCAGGTCTGCTCTTGGCGTTCTTAGTCGTTTCCTGTGTAGACATTCACACAACTTCGTGGAATAAACCCGCAAGCCTTTTGACTTGATTACAATTTCCAGGTTAGAGAATGTTTGAAGCAAAATGAAGAGCTCCGTTCTCACTTGGAGAAACTAAGGCTTGAGCAGGCCAGCCTATTGAAATCAAATAGTATCAGTATCCAATCTGATGGGCAAAATGAGAACAGCATCTCAAATGTTCCAGAATTGGCTAATGAAAATCTTTCTCTGAAGGTCAGGCGCAGCAGCTCGTGTACCCTTATTATCAATTGCTTGTTATGGCTGATTCTTATTATAATTGTGTCACCAATTTACAGTAACACATATGTATCTTCTTATAGGATCAGCTTATCAAAGAACAGAGCAGATCTGAGGGGTTGTCAGCAGAGATAATGAAACTTTCAGCTGAGCTTAGAAAAGCAGTCCAAGCACAGAGTAACCTCACACGCCTGTAAGCACATTTGTACTTCCATTGTTTATCTGCACCTAATACCAATTTGCTTTTTCACGGTGCAATTAAAACATTGTCATCTGAATGCAGATACAGACCTGTATTAAGAGACATAGAGAGCAATCTAATGAAAATGAAACAAGAAACTTATGCAACAATCCAATGATTTCTGTGTGGAAAGGGATCCAGTTTTCTACTGGGGCATGTATCAAAATTTCACAGCACTTGAGATGCTGGAGTGCGAGGTCCACTAGCTACAGTTTATTTGTAGACTTCGATAACATTGTTGTACATGTACCATATTGTTGTATACCTAGTTCCAACGCAGATTTGGAACAATTACAAAATGGAAAGTCAGGATACCAAAAGATTTTGATATGTTTATATGTATCGGGCTTACGTTTGCCTTATCCCACAGTGCATACGGGGAATATCCTTACGGGGGTCCTCCTCTGGATACCCAGTTGCTATTAAACAGGAGAAAATTCCTTCCATGCAATTAGAAGTTATAATTTTCCCTTTTCTGTCAATGAAAATTATATGTTCTCTTCTCCCACTAATCTGAATTTCTTTTCCCTTACCTGCCACTACCATTTGATTTTCATTAAAACTACACGTTATGATCTCTCAGGTTATCAATTTTTTATGATATTGATTATTTTACTCAGTATTGGTTGTCTCCCAGACTTGGATGGGATCATCCAATCCATATTTTTTAGGACTAGATCATCCAACTCATTTTTTGTTTGACTGGATAGGGTTATCCATTGTTTGTAACGATTGGAGGGTTGAGAAAATATTGAATGAGAGTAATTAAATCTTATTTGTTAATAATAGAAATTAATTATACACTAATTATTTTATTTTAATTTTTATAAACAGTAATTGTGTTACCATAATTCATAATTAATACTAAAACATGCTAATTATTAATAATTATATTCTAACCCACATGATTTTTGCGTATTAATTAATATATTAATGTTTATTTATTCTAATCTCACAATAAAATATACTAATTCATATCACAATATGTTAATTATCTTTAATTATTTACTAATGATCATGCTTAGAAAGGTTGGATAGCCATATCCGACCAAATTTCTCGAATATGCTCGTCCAAGCATCTTTAAAGCATATTCTCTCCACCCTATCTAGGTCGATCGGTGAAACAACCACTAGATTGGACAACCATGTCCAAGCCAATCCAGATGAAACAAACACACCCTAAGACCTTGTTCGTTTATGTGCGAATGGATCCCACATGGATCTATCCCTAAGCTTGGATTGAGTGGTTCCAAAGACTTTCACTTCACCCATGCCTACTACGTTCCATGGGTTAGGGTTATGGATTGGTGGTAGACCTTCAGAGAATGGAATAGACATGAAATAGACTGAAATCGGTTAGGTTCCCATATCAATCCATGTACAACCGAACGACTATTTTGCGTTGAATTGGATCAGTTCCACATTCTTTTGTTTCATATGATTTGAAGTGCGATTCATGTTGTTCCATGGCAAAACGAACGAGGCCTAAATCAGTCCCTGCCCTGATTCTCATGTACCAACCCGCTTCAGCCACCATGCGGAGCCAGGAGCACCATGCTGCATCGCCAAGGTGCATCTGTGCTGGCGTCACATGGGAGTACCCGCCTCCACCGTGGAAACCGGACCTCCCTCATGCTCACCTCAGTTATGGGATTCGTTGCATGTGGCTCTGATAACACGAAATAAAACCACATGATCCTGCGCTTGCTTGGGCCCCCAAACATGGAACAAAACGAGACTAATTTCAGGATACATCTGTGTAGGGTGCATAAAATCTTGGAAATGCCTGAAATGTTTGTCATTGTTGGATGAAATTCAATCCACCAAGAAATGATTGCCGAGTCCCATGGAGGTAACATCAAGCTGTAAGCACTGAAAATCTGGAATCTTCATCAAGATTTCTGCAAATAGTTACACTGCAAACAGACCAAAGCCCATTGGCATCCAGCAAAGTGACAAATCAAGTTGTCAGCACTGGAACCATCTCAGCAAGATTTCAGAAAAATAAAACATATGTTGGGCTCCTTGACTGTTGGTCATACCTATCCTATTTCTAACTGATATTTGGTGCTATAGAAACTAACATAACACATATTCGAACAACCTTACAAGCAACGGAAAACACAGCACTGAGCTTAGTCCTTACCTTCATACAAGTGATACATGTTCTTTTAAATAGTGAAACTTCCAAACAGATACTCTTTGATAATCAGAATTTTCCTGGCTGGAGAAGGAAATCGCCTAAAGTAAATTTGGCAACTTTGTCCTTCCATAATTAATATATCTACAACTAAAGGATTGTTTTACACGCGGTAACAGGAAAAGGGGAAAAAATCAGGCACTTGCCATGAAGAGTAACTTCCAGACGAACACAGTTAGGTATGATATATTATTTGATTTCTCAGGTAGAAGCCAAATGCTGCCTTCAAGCATACCTCCTGCACGCTGATGACATGCTGCTGCCCACAAAACTCCTGCTGACAAAAGAAGCCTGCAAAACAATATCACCCCATGAGTTAAGACAATGGAAGGTTACAAATGATATTTTATAGGCACATATCACTAAAACAGAATATTTCAGGATAGCATTAACATAGCTAAGTATCACTTCACCCGTATTTCTAGTATTGACATCCGGACAACACAATTAAGCTAAATTTGAAATAAGTTTCCTGTCTGGTATTATTCAAGGATGTTCAATCCAATACAGGACAATTGCAAAGCAAGTCCTGTTTCAGACTCTAATTCTGAAAATGGCTCTGTTTCGGCAAAGTTTACAAAACCGGTCCTGACTCGTTGCAGAACCGGCCCTGTTTTGCTGAAAATAGGACCGGTTTTGCAACGAAACAGGACCGGTCCTTTTCAGAATTAGAACCTGAAACAGGACCTATTTTGCAATTGCCCCATCCAATATTTACCTACCTTATTTGGTCTTTATTTCAAATTCCAAGACAAGTATTGGCTAGCATTAACAGAGCTAAGTATTAAGCATATATGATTTTCAGGGTTGTTCAATCCAATATTTAGCTACCTCAATTTGTCTATATTTTATATATTCCCAGACAAGTAACACTTTCACTTTTCAGTTGCCTTCAAATTGCCCTAGACAATTTACACTAGATATAATTCTGATAGCGTTGTGGACAACTATAATGCATCCACTTAGGGAACAGGGCTAATCCCAGGATGGAACCCTACTACAATATTAGGAACCTAAAATTTTAATTACATGTAGGATTCACAGGCATTCAATTAATATTTAGTTAGCACAATTGGTCTTTATTTTATATATTTATATTCCTAGATGATTAACACCTTCAGTGGTGATTTATTTTCACTATTCAGGTGCTTTGCTGCAACGACAGCTGCTAGGCTTTTTACACTATACAAATTCTGATAAGGACTGTTGTGGAGAACCAACTTTATAACATCCCTACGGTGAATGGATTTCTCAACAAAGAAAAAGAAAATGCATCCCCTAAGTGAACAGGGCATGCCCCAGTATGGAATCCTACTAAAATATTAGGAACCTAAAAGTCCATTGCATTTGAAGTGCATTAATCTTAAGAGCAGATACATCAGATATCTATGATATTTAAACTTTTGTAACATATGTACTACCACAGTACGGGTTTCACCAAATGTCTCTTAAAAATGATATTTACAACTAAAAGATGTGATAAATGTGCAACACCATCACTAATATGATAAATGATATTAAGAAATGCATTTGACAATTGGATGGTAGACGTAGAACAAAATATTCAAACTTTGAGAACTCACCTCAGAGCCACTGCAAGAGGAAAGGTTATGTCACCATCTCACATTTTGTTTGATGCCATAAATTTGTTTTTTCTCTCAGCAGGTTTTAGAATTTGAAATGAACACATCAAAGTTTCATCAACACTCATCATTGCACCAGCATTATCAAATTCGCCACAATAGTTGGGAGCTGAGAATATGGTGACAAGCTGCCTGTCAGCAAAGAATTCATACCCATCCTCAACAACCTGATATAACATGAAATATAATCACGTTAATAAACGAATTAATGGGGAATAATTTGACAACAAATTTTATCTAAAAAGTAATCATCTACCATACTACCTGATGAGCCCGGCAAATAAGATCAAGGTCGTGCTTTTCCAAGAACTCTGTAACTCTGTCAGCACCAAAAGTATACGAGACACCTCTATCATTCATGCCCCACCCGGAAGTATCTTTTCCTGGATCTGACCAAAGCAAATCACATAGTACACCAGTATCTGGTACATCAGTTGGGCGTGGCAAGTTCTTGATCTCAGCCAAGTTTGTTAGGTCAGGAGAGAGTCCACCATGCATGCATAATATTTTATCGTCGATTAGAGCAGCCACAGGAAGACAGTTGAAACATTCAGTGAAGACCTTCCATAGCCGCACATTAAACCGGCGCTTGCATTCATCATAAAATCCATATATTCTGTTTATTGAGGCACATTCATGATTGCCCCTTAGAAGAAAAAAGTTTTCCGGGTACTTGATTTTGTAGGCAAGAAGAAGGCAAATAGTCTCCAAACTCTGTTTGCCTCTATCAACATAATCACCTAAGAACAGATAATTGGCGTCTGGAGGGAAGCCTCCGTACTCAAAAAGCCTTAAGAGATCACTGTATTGACCATGGATGTCACCTGTATATCAAGAGAAATGACATTTCAGTTAGATAATACATTTTAGCTACCAAACAAACAATGGTTAAAGACCATCTCCATGTTCATAGTCACAAGCAAATGATAGTAAAAGAAGGAATATTTAACGGATCGCATGAAGCAAAGAACATCAATAAGAGAAGAATAGAAGATAAACAACATTATATCAGGAAAAGGATGGTGTTTGAGCGATGTGCTGCAAACGAATAAATGCTTGCTAGATCACATTAAAAACCCTATAAACAATGTGTCCCAAGCATTTGTTTTTTCTAGGAACCACACAAAGAAGAGCCAGAAAAGAGCACTTTGTGATGAATTGTACTACCACGGTGCAGATTAACTGAGCCACACAAAGAAGAGCCAGAAAAGAGCACAACATGCTTCATACTAATAACTGAGTCCTATGAATCCATTGTTGAGCTTTCTAGAGTTGAGGCTGGTAAGCCATCCCTGAGTATTTGAGAGAAGTTTCAAAACAAGTGCAGGAAAGGAACAAGCATAGCAGATTAGCACTCATGATTTGAAATTGAGATGTGTAACCATAAAAAACTGCCAAAGCCACAAAACCCCGGCAAAGCTTAGAGGCTACTCTAGAATTTGTAATTATGTTTGAATTGAGACAGCAGTGGTATGGTTGGTGACTGATGTTTAAATTCAGATAACACCATTAATGTAAGATTGATGCACTTGCAATATACCCAAATTAGATGTGGTATATCATTCTACTACAACAAATCACTTACCACAAAATATCACACATAGAAGCTTATCAGCACTCAAAGAAGCTGTACTCACCTCTAAGCATCTACCTAGATAATGTAAACAATATTGAAACCCAAAGCTTGTGGAAATGGAAACAAACTATCAGGATTAACCAACAGTAAGAACAAACACTCTTCAACGTCATGCTTTTTCCAATGTGACTAACTCCAGCAATGAGAGGCAGTTTCGTGTACAGTAACTGGATGCGAATGCTTAAGGTGCCTAAGGTTGTGCCTCCAACAGAGGAGAGGCAAATCCGCGTGCCGTCGGCAGCTCGCCCAACGCGCCTGTCCCGTACATCCGCCGAGCCGCTCGTCCTGTGCGCACTGCCAGCTGCCCAGCTGCCGCACGCTCGTTACGCACCCCACGCTCCTGGCCGCCACCCCTGCCACTTGTCACGTGTCGGCGTTTCACGTGTTGGATGCCACCTGCCCCGCCCGCCCTGCGCACAGCCACTGCCGCTCCGCACGTGGAGTTGGCCGCGAGCCGGCGGCGGTACAAGGAGCATAGGAGATGTGGCGGCGGCCACGGTCAAGGACACGACGGGCTCCATGGGTTGGGCACGCCGGCCAAGGCCGAGGTTGCGCTGCAAGTGGAGCTGGACCTGGATGAACTGCCCACGTGCGCTCGCCAGTCTAAGGTCGTGCCTGAGCTCGCGCTTGCCGCCATCGTGCCCGGCTAAGCGTCGCCTTTTCCGCTGCTGCTTCATATGCATTGGAGGAGGGAGGAGAGGCAAAGTGCCAGGGGGAGTTTTTGAAGGTAAAAATGGCTCCCCTTCTGCCTTCCCTTTTGGAGGAGTTTTTGAAGATGCAGTGCCAAGGGAGAGGCATAAATGTTTTTGCCTTTCCCCTGTTGGAGTTAGTCTAAGAGCTAATTTTTTGCTTTCATGTACTCCTCTGTTTCTGAAATGATGCTGACGTTCCAACAGCAATCAGCAGTTGTTTTTCACTTCACTTCACCGGACTGAGCGTCAAGAAAAAGCGAATGGAGGGAGTATACACATATACTTCTATTATTGCTTGCTAAAATGTCTTCCATGACTCAAATTCAAACCTTAAGCACAGATCAAAATATCACTCCATCGGAAATCATCTCCCAGGAAAACAGAATCGTTTAATCCATAACAACCCAGATTGATGCCACGCTTCCACGCTTACTGCCCAGACTATATAGTCGCAATCAATCGCCATCATACTAAAAGACGCTCTTCTCCAAAGCCGCACGACTAAACCAGATCTGCCCCACGAAGGGAGTCAGACAACAAGAAGGGAGGAGTATAGGAGCGGGAGAGGAAGGTCACGCACCGCAGATCTTGATGGGCGCCTCAAGCTCCAGGAGGTTGGGCTGACTGAGGAAGATGTCACGGGAGACGGTGCAGAGCTGACGGATCTCCGACTCGGATAGCTGCACCTGCTTCCCAGGGCGCGCGGTCCGCACCTCGAGCAAGCGGCGGAGGATGTCGTCCAGGAGCGCGGTGTCCATGCCGCTGCCCTGCCCTCCCGCCGCCGCCATACCCTCCCCCGGTCTGGGATGGAGAGATCGGTGGAGCTAGGGTTTCGGGCGGCGCGTCGGGAAGCGGCGCGGAGGCGGGGGAAGAGAGAGACCGGGCAAGCGGACCGCGGATAGGTAGATAAACTCGCCTGGTTCGCTCTAGTTTTCGGGGTGATCTGACGTAGACACGTGGGGGCCTGGTGTACTGGTGTAGGCGGTTCTGCAATTCTGATGTGGCGGACACGCCGAGACCTACCTACGTGCTCTTTTTTTTTGCTAAAAGAAAAAAACTACGATTTTTTTTCTTCTTTTCAAAACTCCGCTGCTTCATTGACCCGTATACGTCTGGTCCCTTCTTTTTCTTAAGGAAAAAGGTCCCTCCTTTTTAGGTGCGGTCCTCTTGTTTTGCTAACTTGTGTTTTCTTTCATTGTTGTCAGGATGGTGTCATCTGTTGGTTGTTTAGTCCTGAGCGAAGACCGATGTAGACAGCGGCGGAGCTCCGTGTATCACAGGTTTGTTGGCTCTAGCGACGGACTTTTATCTCGTCTGGAAGGGCCATGGCTATTACACGTTGGTGTTTCGGTTGTTAGGCTATCTCCAACGAACGGAGAAGAACTCCATTCTGCCATGATGCTCAAAGATCATCACCCAGTGGAAGTCCCAAAATAAGTTCAGGTGGGGAGCTCGGCAGGGACGCGCGTGCGGCGGGCAGCAGGGTCAGGCAGGCGAGGGAAACAACGGCCAGGCACCAACGGAGGTGGATTTGCTGCATTCGAAGCACCGACACGGACGGAGACAGGCGCTGGAGCTCGGACGCGCCGGTGGTGAGCGGTAGGATCGGATCTCGAGCGAACGCGGGCTTCTCCGACGACGGGATCTCGAGCGACCGGAGCTCCGGTGGGAGCTCTTACGCGACGGAGGCGGCGGAGGTGAGTGAAGAAGACGAGCCAGAGACGATGGGTCGCGCGAGGTTGCATTCTATGTCAAGATAACATACACTGAGCGATCTTTCAGCTCCGAGTGGAGGCGGGCTATACTAGTGTCTGCAATTTGAACTGAAGTCTGAATTTGTGTCGTATAGAGTTGCATATTTTTTATCAGGTACAAAGATGTATATGACACAGCATCCACAATAGAGATGCATTCTCGGCTATGCAAATACAGTTCAACAACACTTCGAGATTTTGTCGTGTCGTCAGATTGACTTTATGAATGTTACAATTAATCGTTTTAGTCTTTCTAGATACTTATAAGGATAAACAGTATGCAAGTGTTCGTATGAAGCATGAGCCATGTATATTTGTAAGTGTCTATTTTTGTATTGTATTTCGTAAAAAAGATCAAAAGAAAAATGTGTTGAAGTTCCTTTCTCTGTATAGTCAGCAGTTGATGTTGTACATATTATTCGACTATATACTTTTTGCTTCTTACGTGTTTGCTTATTTATATAGCACACATAAGCAATATGACACGTTTTCACTAGATATGTATTCTAGATTGTGGTTATATTTAAGAGTTCAAAAGGTATACACATAAATTTTGGAGATAACGCTGACTATTCCTAAATAAAGTGTGTATGCCATTGTTTATTTGTAGAAACGTTAGCGTAGAAAAATATTTGTAGTATAAATGTTAATGTAGAAGACTCACGCAGCAATGGTTGCATAACACATTGTCGGTGTAGGGGGATCGGGGTCCCCCTAACCGGGCATGGGCTGTTTCCGACCCACGGACGAAGACGGCGGCTGCGGGATGAGGAAGCCCTCAAGGCCCACGGAGCCCACGAGGCCCGTGAAGGCCGGAGGAGCGGGAGCGTCGGGGGACGAAGCTTCCCGGTAGCTTCCTCCGGCGCCCCAACCACCCGGAGTTAATGCGGCACTCAAGTGCCTGCGGCGACGTCGCGGCCCGACGGGACGTGCGCGCGTCTTCCCCATGCGCCGCGTCTCGGGAAGCCGCGGCTGCTACGGCGCCGGGAGGGCTCTTGGCCAATAGGATGGAAGAGGCTTGGAGCCCGAATCGAGGAGAAGAGATCGCAACGGATTTTGTCGAGGATCGTGTCGGGATATCCCGGGAAGGACCGGACCCCCACGGGCGTCCGGGTACCCCGGGTACTTGTACGATACTTCTCTCCTTACCCTATAAAAGGAGGGGGACTCCCATGTAAGAAACAGACAACATTCGAATACACACACACGAGCGGGACGTAGGGTATTACGCATCCATTGCGGCCCGAACACTGGGTAAATCCCTTGTGTTCTTGCTCGCTTGAATCATCTGCGCTAAGCACGAGTGAATCCGTCCTTCCCCGAGCCTATCCGAAGGGAGCCTCGACAGGCCCCCATTTGGAGGTGTGCTCACACACCGACATTTGGCGCGCGGGAAGGGGGAGGTGTCGTAGATTTCGCTTCGCGCTGCGGAACTTCCACGCAACCATGCGAGAGATCCTCGGACACGCCGCGGACGGAAGACGGCGTCTCCGGCCGAGGCGTCCACGGGCGTCGTCGCCGCAACCGTCGTCGCGCGGGCCGCTCTATTCACGGCGACCGTCCCGGCACCTCGGCGGCCGAGCATGCAGCGAGAGGACCAGCACGGCGCCGACCGCGACGCCCGAGCCGTCACGCCGCCTGCGTCCGAGCGCGCCACTGCGCGTCGCCTCTTCCGGGAAGAAGAGGGGGACGACCCCTTGACCGCCGTGAAGACCATGCTCAACAACCCGCCGGCGGGATCGGCGGGGGAGAGCGAGCGAAAGAGTGGCTCACCGGAGTAGGTAAGCTCCCGGATACGGCGCGAGCCGGGCGCCGAGGCGGGACCGTCACGCCAGCCGCAGCAGCCACCGACCAACAACAACCGCCGCGCCAACCGCGCCAAGGACACGCGCCCGCCGGCGGCTTCGCTCTCCGTCCACTCCCCGCAGGTGCGGGGCGCCGTGACCTGCGCAACGACCTCAACGAGACGCCGCCGCGAGGGAAGACGCACGCGTCGGCATTGAGCGCTCGCGCGAGCGCGGACGCGAGCGTGAGCGCACCTCCGCCCACAACGACGACGGCACGGAGGCGGAGACGTCCCCGAGCGCCACCCCAGCGTAAGAGAAAGGAGCTCGACCCCTCGTTCCTCGGGGGCTGCGCGGCCCTCTCAAAGCGCTCGCGTAGCGTCACGTGGCCCGGCAAGTTCCGCCGGGACCTTCCGAGAGAGGTACGACGGCACTCGCTCCCCAGACGAGTTCCTACGGATCTACTCCACCGCCGTCAAAGCCGGCGGCGGCTCGGAGGACATCATGGCCAACTACTTCCACTGGCCCTCAAGGACTCGGCTCGGTCATGGTTCATGAACACTGGCGCGGAGTCCATCGGCTCTGGAAGAGCTTGTGCCGGGAGTTCATGGCCAACTTCCGAGGGACGGCGAAGCGCCGGGAAGCCGGATCGACCTGGACCGCATCGTCCGGAAGCCGGGCGAGACGCTGCGAGCGTTCATGCGAGCGCTTCGGTCAAGTTCGCAACACCATCCCGCGCATCGACCCCTCCCGGGTACTCTCCGCCTTCGCCACGGCGTCGAGACAAGGACATCCCGGGCGAGTTGGGCGTACACCGGCCGGAGACGGTCACGGACCTCTTCCGGTTGGCCGACAAGTGCGCCCGTCGCCGGGAAGCCCAAGCGTGGCACGACCCGCTGCGAAGTCCAACCGGGTACCTCCTCTCCCAAGTCCGAGGGCACCCTCTCCAAGAAGCGAGAAGAAGAACCTTGCGCGCAAGCGTAGGGGCGGAAGAGGTGGCCGCGGGCTGGAGGCCGTCCCCGGGGCGCGGCGACCACCTCCGCGGGTGCGGCAAGTCGCCGGCTAAATCCCGGGTACATTCGCGTGCTACTTCCACCGCACCAACGACCACGACCGGTCGGAGTGCCGCTACATCCGGGCGAGTATCAAGCGGCGCGACGAGCGGCGGGCGGCCGAGAAGGCCGAGAAAGAGAAGGAAGGGGAGAAAGAGGAAGTCGAGGCGTACCGGAGCGCGGACGACTCCATCGCCGTGATCGGCGGGGGCTCCTCGAGCTTCACGTCCAAAGGCGAGGCCAAGCGCTTCCGCCGCGAGGTCCTCGCAATCACCGAGGGCAAGGCCACGGCTCCCCTGCTGAAGTGGGCGGACGTCCCCATCACCTTCGACAAGAGCGACATGGTGGGCCACGACAATACCAAGGGGAAGATCCCTGCGGTCGTGTCGCCCACCATACTGCAACAAGAAGGTGGGGCGCACCCTCATCGACGGAGGCGCGAGCCTCAACCTCATCACCCCGAAGGTCTACGACTCCCTGCGGTGGGCGCGTGCCGAGCTGCGGCCCTCGCGCCCTTTCGTCGGTGTGCTCCGGGTAGCTCCGCCCCTTGGGCGAGGATCGAGCTCCCGGTCACCTTCGGCACCGGAGCAACTTCCGCACGGAGAAGCTCCTCTTCGACGTCGCGGACATCGGCCTCCCTTACAACGCCATCATTGGGAGACCGGGCATAAACCGGTTCATGGCCATCCCGCACCACGCGTTCCTCACGGCTGAAGATGCCGGGTCCGAAGGGTGTCATCGTGGAGAGGGCGGATGCTTGTCAAGGCGATGGCTTGCCTCGAGGACATCTTGGCGGCCGAGATGGCGGCGGAGGAGGACACCGGCGGGAAGAGGGCGCGCGACACCCCGGAGAAGCCCGCTACGCAATCCGGCTCCAAGCGGGCAAAGCTTTCGGCACCGGGAAGTGTCTACCAAGAAGATCTCACTCGGGGGCTCGGAGGACAAGACCACCACCATCGGTGGCGACCTCGACCAGAAATAGGAACTCGCGCTCATCACCTTCCTCCAAGCAAACGGCGACATCTTTGCACGGCATCCTTCGGACATGCGGGCATACCCGAGAGGGTGATTGAGCACCAACTCAAGGTCGACCCCGCCGCGAGACCCGTGAAGCGGCGGGCGAGGCGCCAAGCCCCGGCGCGAAGACTTCATCCGGGCCGAAGTCAAGAGGCTTACGGAGGCCAAGTTCATCCGGGAAGTCACGCACCCGACGTGGCTCGCCAACCCGGTGGTCGTGCCCAAGAATAACGGCAAGATGCGGATGTGCGTGGACTACACCGACACTGAACAAGGCGTGCCGAAGGACCCGTTTCCGTTGCCCGGATAGATTACGTAGTAGACTCCACCGCGAGCTGCGACACTGCTTTGCATGTTGGATGCGTACTCCGGGTACCACCAAATCTGTATGGCTAAGGAGGACGAGGAGAAGGCTGCTTTCATGACTCCCGCGGGGAGCTTTGCTACGTGAGCATGCCTTTCGGTCTCAAAAACGCAGGCCCCACGTTCCAACGAGCCATGCGCCTAACTGCTGGACTCGCAAATCGGGAGGAACGTGGAGGCGTATGTGGACGACCTGGTCATTAAGAGCCGCAAGGCACCGTCTCTCTGTTCGACTTAGAGGAGACCTTCTCCAATCTGCGCCGCAGCCGGGTGAAGCTCAACCGGAGAAGTGCGTCTTCGGCGTACCGGCGGGGAAGCTACTCGGCTTCCTGGTCTCGCACCGCGGGATCGAAGCAAACCACGAGAAGATCCGGGCCATCGAAGAAATCCGCCCCCAAGGCGACTCAAGGACGTGCAACGCCTGGCCGGGAGCATGGCGGCCCTTGGCCGATTCATCTCGCGCCTAGGTGAACGCGCTCTCCCCTGTTCAAGGCGATGAAGAGGACGGACAAATTCGAGTGGACCGGGAAGGCGATGAAGCCTTACAAGACCTCAAGCGCTACTGTCCTCCGCGCCCGTTCTAGTCGCCCGGAACCGGGTGAACCACTGCTCCTGTACATAGCGGCTAACCCGCAAGTGGTCGGTGCGGCTCCGGTGGTCGAGCGGGCTGGAGCGGGCGCCTCGCGGTTCTCGGCGAACCGGCAAACGCGGGTGCCTCGACGGCTCGAAGGCGGCGGCCCAAGCGGACCGGGGGCTCGGTTGCGACCAGCTCGCGAGGCCTTGGAGCACCGGGGGCTACGAACGCTCCCGCTCACGGCACGGCATGCGATGCGGCCGCTCGCGCCTGCCGGGTGGGGCACCGGGGCGGTCCCCGGCGCGACGACTCCTGCGAGACGGTGTGGCTCCCCGGCTTCACCGGGGGCTCGGCTCCGACCTCGTCGCATGGTTTGGGCGAAGCGGGGACCACGGCCAGGAAAAGCAAGGATGGGCGCGTTGATCCCACCCCACCGGGGGCTCCGGCTCCGACCACGTCTCGCATCATGGGCGGGGTGGGATCCGCTCCGGCTACCCCGACGTCGGCACCACGTCGTCGCCGCATCACCGGGGGCTCGGCCGGGTTGCCACAACGAGCGAGAGCGAGCTTGGTCCCGCTTCCCTAGAATCCGAATCCTGCACGCGGCACATCCAACGCCGGTGTACTTCATCGGCGAAGTTCTGCGGGACGCCAAGACACGGTACCCGCGGTACCGAGAAGATGCTCTACACGGTACTTGTCGCATCCCGGAAGTTACGGCACTACTTCCAAGGCCACCCCGTCCGGGTGGTAACGACGGCACCGGCGGAGACCATACTTACGCAACGAGAAGCGGCCGGGCGAGTGGCCAAGTGGGCCGTGGAGGCGGGGAGTTCGACTTGTCCTTCCTCGGCACACACATCATCAAGAGCCGGGCTCTGGCGAGTTCATCGCCGAGTGGACGCCCACCCCGAGAGATCGAGCGTGAAGAGCTCGGCACCGGGTGCGGCGATGCGACGCACCGGCGACCACCGGACGATGTTCTTCGACGGTTCCCTCACCCTCAACGGTGCGGGAGCGAGGGTGCTTGCTGCTTGTCGCCAACCGGCGATGAGGCTGCGCTATGCGGTCCGGCTACACTTCGGGTGCACCAACAACATGGCGAGTACGAAGCTCTCCTGGCGGGGTTGCGGATTGCGGCCGACCTCGGTGTCACGCGCCTCCTCGCCAAGGGGATTCGCAACTTGTCGTCAACCAAGTATCCAAGGAGTACCGGTGCAACGACCCGCGGATGGCCGCATACCTCGCGGCGGTCGGGCGGATGGAAAAGAAGTTCAACGGTCTCGAGGTGCTTCACGTACCTAGGGGCGACAATCACATTGCCGACGAAGCTGTCCCGGGTGGCCTCCACTCGAGCTCCAATCCCACCGGGACGTTCATGGAGATCTTGACATCCCCTTCGGCCTCCGACGCCGGCCAGAGCTCCGGACGGCAACAACAAAGCGCGGGCGCACCCGCGGGATCTGCGGCACACGCGAGAATAGCGAAGAAGCGCGCGCCGGCGAGCCGCGGGACGCTGTTGGATGGACGACATCCTCGGGTACTTGCGTGACGACATCCTTCCGGAAGACGACACGGACGCGGAACGCCTAGCCCGCCAAGCCAAGCGATACGCCATTGTTGATGGCGAGGCTGTACAAGCGCGGTGCCAACGGCGTTCTGGCGAAGTGCGTGAAGACGGAAGAAGGCAACGACATACTCGTTGAGATCCACGAGGGCGAGTGCGGCAGCCACCACGCTCCCCGCACGCTGGTCGGGAAAGCCTTTCGGCGGGGTTACTGCGGCGACGGCCCTCCGGGACGCCACCGGTCGGTGCAACAATGCAAGGCATGCCGGTTTCACGCCAGCGGACGCATCGCCGCTCAAGCCCTTCAAACAATTCCCTTATCCTGGCCGTTCGCGGTTTGGGGTTTGGACATTGTAGGGCCATTTCCGGCTGCCCGGGTGGGTACGGGTGGCTATATGTGGCCATCGACAAGTTCACGAAGTGGGTGGAAGGCGAGGCGGTGACAAAGATAGACCAAACCTCGGCGGTCGGATTCATGAAGAATGTCGTTGCAAGATTCGGGGTGCCGCGGCGGATTATCACGGACAACGGGACCCGGTTCACGAGCCACGCATTCGCAGCGTGCTTGCGATTCCCTCGGCACCGGATGCTGCCGCCTCAAGAGCCCACCCACAAAGCAACGGCCAAGTCGAACGCGCCAACGGAGAAATCCTCAAGGGTGCGAAAACAAGATCATTTGACCCGTTGAAGAAGAAAGGCTCCAAGTGGGTAACGAGAGGTCCAATCCGTGCTTTGGTCCCTGCGCACCACGGCGAGTCGAGCCACGGGCGAACGCCTTTCTTCCTCGTGTACGGTGCGGAGGCGGTACTACCCACGGAGATCTGTTCAATGGCCCCGAGTCGCCGCGTTTGATGAAGGCGACCAAAGCATCCGGCGGCACGACGACATTGACCTCCTCGAGGAGGCAAGGCGGCGAGTACTACTGCGAGCGCGAGGTACCTCCGGGGCTTGCGCCGCTATCACCGGCGGCGCGTGCGCCCGGGAGTTGCAAACGGGAGACCTCGTCCTCCGGCGGGCTCGGACGCGTGAAGGCAAGGATAAGCTAACTCCCATGTGGGAAGGGCCCTTCGTCGTCACTGCCGTCACCCGCCGGGATCCGTTCGTGCGGAGTCGGAGGACGGGTACCGGAACCAAGCGCTTGGAACATTGAGCACCTAAAGAAATTCTACCCTTAGAATATTCGGCAGCCAATGGTCCGGGTAGTACCGGAAGTCCCATCGCCACGGCCACGGTCGCCACGGCACTTGTACTAACGTGTTTTGAATAAAAACAGCGCCCGGTCGCTTCTTTCCCTACTTCTCGCAGGATCGTCTGTTGTATATGTCAAAGTCCTCGCTTTCCTCGACGGGTAAGAAAGGCCTATGACTTAGGCCCGAAGCCGGAAGGCGTCACGTTTGGTTAAGGCTCGGGCGCCGAAGTCGTGCTCTAAGCGTAGCTGCAAAGTACCGAACGGCCTACGACTAAGTGGCGCATGGCGACAATCGCACCTAACGGAAGGGGAACAACGGGCTTAAGCTTTTCATCAACACTCGAGATTTAAACTTAACTTGTCTTGCATACGGAAAAACAGGTTTAATAAAAACAAAAAAGGCACGGGCGCCGAGAAGCCACTCGCGAGGTGGAGGAAGCGGGCACTTAGCCCCGCTTGAAGCTTTCGGCGAAGGCACGAGCGACGGCGCGAGCCTGCGCCTTAGCCGCGGCGTGCTCACCCGCGGGGACATCACCATTCACCACGGCCGGGAGTGGGAACCCGGGCACCGGCACCGGGGCGTTCGCCGGCACCTCCTCCGGGGCCGCGGCTATGGTTTGCCGCCCTTCCTCCTCCAGGAGCTCCGCCACCGGGTCTTCGGGCCGCTCGGAGAGTCAACCACCCCCGCATGGCGAATGCATACCCGGCCGCGCCGCGGTCGAGGGGCTCGGGAAGACGGGGCGGGCCCACCTCGAACGGCGCCGACGAGACCGCCGGTGCACCTCGGCGGCGATCTCGGCCTGCGACCGCGCCGCCGAAACCGGCTCCGTCACCCGCTCGCTCGGCTCAACGCGGCGAACCTCGGAATCCTCGAGCTGGGACCGCGCCTCCGCAAGCTGCCGGCGGAGGTCGTCGCCATCGAGCTGCGGCAGAAGGGCCGTGACCCGACTTCTTCACCGGGCCTCCAGCGCTCGACGCGTCGCGGTGGTCGTCCGGCTCTTCTCCACCGCTTTGAGCTCGACGGCGAAGTCCTTCCGGGCCTCCGCGAGAGTCTCCTCGCGCACGCGATGCGCCAACCCACCGGCGATACCGCGGACCTGCTCCTCGGCCCGAGCAAGACGGGCCGCCTCCGTCTCCAAGGCCTCCTTCGAACAGCGGCCTCGTTTTCACGAGCCGGACCTGCTCCTCCCGGGTAGCGAGGGCGTCCTCGCGCTGCCTCAACCCCACCTCTTGGGAGGCCACGGAGTCGGCGAGCGGCTGGAGCTTCGCCTCGGCCGCTCCGACGGCCCGCTCCCGTTCGCCCGGCGCGGCCTCCCGGAGTGCAAGCGCACCGGCGCGCTCCTTCGGCTCCTCCTCACGAGCCGCCGCGGTCGCCTCGCGGCGTGTCACGGCCGCCTCGCGAGCGCCATGTCGGCCTCCGCCTCCTCCGGCTGCGCGCCGCGGAGGCTGCGCGGCACGTTCCCGCTCCAAGACGCGCGGCGGGAGCTTCGTCTCCGCGTCCGCGCGAGCTTCTCGCGCGGCCTCGATCGGCGACGCCGGCGGCTTGGTCCAGCTCACGGCCGGACTTCCTCCATGCGGCGGCGATGCTGCTGCCTGGGCCGGCTTCACCGCCGTCTCCGGGGCCCGCCGGGCCTCCGCCACCTCCGCCTCGTGTTCGGCCACCACGGCCTCGCGATCCTCCGGGGACGCATCCGTCTCCTCCACGGCCGCCTTCATGGCAAGGAGCGGCCGGGTGACCTCCCCAAGCACATCGCCAATCTTGTGGCGTCCCGTGCCGCCTGAGCGACTCGGAGGCGATGCGCTCCGGCCGCGTCCGGCGCGCCCACGGCCCCTACCGGCGGCGGCGGTCGACGAAGCATCTCCGCCGACCACCGCTCCGGCTCCGACCGGACGCGTGGAGGGGAATCGTTCCCCTCCGGCACTATAGGAGCGGCGGCGGCGGCACCGGCCGGGGAGTGGAAGACCGTGGCGGGCGCACGGCGGCGCCAATTGAGAAAGCGGCCACTCCCTCCGCCGGCGCATCCGGCACGTTCCCGGCCGGAGGAGGCGACACCGGCCAAGGTCATCTCCGGCGGAGGCACCCGCGGCCTCCTCTTCGGTGGCACCCGCGGCCACCTCCTCGGGAGTGTCCGCGACTTCCTCTTCGGGGGCACCCGCGGCCGTCTCCTCGGGGGCACCCGTCGCTTCTCCGCGCCGGCCTCCGCTCCGGCCGCCGGAGCCGCAGCGGCGGCGGGACCGGCTTCGGGTTCGGCGCGGGGGCACTGGAGACCTTGGGGTTCGGAGGGACCAGGTCCGGGTCCAGCTCAATCCGGACACTCCTACGAACAAAGCAAATCGGAACGCGTTTTGCAGCCGTCGGCATACGGTGAGAACAAAACACGGCGTACCAAGCGCGCGACTTAAGCAAAACAGAGAGAGAAGCTTCCTACCGTCGCGCGTCCACCGGCCGCTTGCGCCGTGCGAGCTGCGGGGGCTTCTCCTGTGGAGCGGCCCCGTCACCGGTGCCGGCGAGGCTTGTCGGGCCCGCTTCCGTGGAAACGGGCGGGCCGGAGGAATCGAGAGGAGGGAGGCGACGGAGATCTTTTCCCCTTGCCCTTGTCCCGCGCACTCGGGGCCGGCCTCGCGGCGCCGGGGCTGCCACCGGAGCTCCGGAGGCACCCCCGGGGGTGGCCGCCGCGCCGGGTCGGAGGAAGGTGTGACTCCGGGTACCGGAGGCCGGGAGTAGGAGCCGGGACCGCGTCGAGGAACCCAAGCGGTCCCGGTCGGGGCATGCTTTGTCGAGGATGGCGCGTTTGTTCGCCGGCGATGAAGAGGCACGGCACCCTCGGGTACGCGAAGGAGGCGGGCCACTTCTTCCCGGTCGGCGTGGAGTAGGCGAACGCGCCGAGGCGTCGGGCAGATCCGAGCCCGCCCCGTACGGGTGCGGCCGGCGAAGTTGAAGTCCGGTACAACCATGACGGGAGCGATCTCCGGCGAAGGGCGCGATGTTGCGCTCGAGGAAGTCATGCACCACCCCGTGCGAAGTCGAGCCGGCCGCGGCGAGCGCCGCGATCCGGTCGACCACGGCATCATGCCGTCGGGAAGACGGGGCACGGAATCCCGGATGGCCAAGTGTTGGGCCGGGACCGGCGGGACACGGAGGCGGCGGAAATCCTTCTCGTACGGCACTACGAACCAGGCCTTCTTCCACCCCTCCACCTTGTTGCTTGGGCGAGTACTCGATGTACCCGCTGTCGGCCGGACGGTCGGCCGAACGCATCCGATCACCTCCGCGGCGTTGGTGAGCGTCATCTTGAAGTAGCGTTGGAAGATGGGGAAGCACGGCTGCACCCCCACGAATCCTTCGCACGGATGAGCGAGCACGGCCGGCGCCGCGACCGCATTCGGCGTAAGGTGCGCCATGCGGATCCCGTACGCCCGAAGCACCTCCGGGAAGAAGTCGGAGAAGGCGGGGGAACGGCGCCGGCGACGACGAAAGACGAGAAATGAAGGATTTCCGGTCCGCCGGTCGGCGGCGGCGAGGGCCCCCAACGCGGACACCCTTATCGCCATCCACCGGAAGGAAGGGCGAAAGCGCCGCGACATCTCGACCGGGGGTCGGGCAAGCTGCACCGTTGGCGGCGCATCCGCCGACGGCGAGCGCGTGCGCGAACCATCGCGGCGGGGGACTTCCGCGGGCCATCCTAGCAGCGAGGGAACGACGGCGGCGAAAGCGGCGGCGCGGATCGGCGGAGAAGAAAGCGAAAGGGAGCGCAGCGACGAGAGAGAAGTTGAGGGAGACGGGGAGGCGAAAGGCGAAGTGGGAGACGTGCCCTGGGCAACCGGCCGTCCCCGTGCTTAAGCGCGGGCGCCGGGCGGGCCTACCGCACGCGAACCGAAGCGACGCGACGTCTCGGGGCGGTCGTGCCTCGGCAGTCCAAGCGGCACCATCCCTCGAGAGCCGCGCCTCGGAGTAACCCGGACGGCACGGGCGGCGACGGGTGGCCCCAATCCTGCTCCGACCCCGCGGGTCGGCGGCGGGGCCGGGGGCTCTGTCGGTGTAGGGGGATCGGGGGTCCCCTAACCGGGCATGGGCTGTTTCGGCCCACGGACGAAGACGGCGGGCCGCGGGATGAGGAAGCCCTCAAGGCCCACGGAGCCCACGAGGCCCGTGAAGGCCGGAGGAGCGGGAGCGTCGGGGGACGAAGCTTCCCGGTAGCTTCCTCCGGCGCCCCAACCACCCGGAGTTAATGCGGCACTCAAGTGCTCGCGGCGACGTCGCAGCCCGACGGGACGTGCGCGCGTCTTCCCCATGCGCCGCGTCTCGGGAAGCCGCGCTGCTACAGCGCTAGGAGGACTCTTGGCCAATAGGATGGAAGAGGCTTGGAGCCCGAATCGAGGAGAAGAGATCGCAACGGATTTTGTTAGGATCGTGTCGGGATATCCCGGGAAGGACCGGACCCCCATCGGGCGTCCGGGTACCCCGGGTACTTGTACGGTACTTCTCTCCTTACCCTATAAAAGGAGGGGGACTCCCATGTAAGAGACAGAGAACATTCGAATACACACACACGAGCGGGACGTAGGGTATTACGCATCCATTGCGGCCCGAACCCGGGTAAATCCCTTGTGTTCTTGCTCGCTTGAATCATCTCGCGCTAAGCACGAGTGAATCCATCCTTCCCCGAGCCTATCCGAAGGGAGCCCTGACAGGCCCCCATTGGGAGGTATGCTCACACACCGACACACACCCGACTACATTAAATTCCGTTACATCGAATAAACTCCTCGGCGTCCTACGAGGAATAGCTATAGGTGTACTCATCTCATCATAATAATACTTCTTCGGTAGCGTTAAAGAAGACAAGGTAATCTTTGTAGTAATATCAAGTCTGTAAAGACTCAAATAGATATTTTGAGCAAACTAAGATTTCCTTTGGAATGTAGGAATTGAAAAACGTAGGAATAAAAAAAAACACAACAATTGAGCTCATCATCAATTGCAAGCCCATAGAAATTGAAAAGGAAAAATTCCTTCAATGCCATTGACATAAATCCTAATCTCTTCTAAGCCACCGAAAAAACTCCAATCCTGCTGGTGCTACCGTTCAAAAACTTTTATCACCTCCATGCCAATGGTGACCGGTTTTAACCAACAAACAACTAGTTGTCTTCTTTCTCTGCCGTGCAAAGTCGAGTCGAGCAAACCGAGGAAGAGCGGCGGTGGCGCTTAAGGCGCTAGATGGTCATGTCCGAGCTCATGGTTTATTTTGGAGCTCGTTATCGTTTCTTTAAAGAGATTATGATTTAAGTCGATGGCATTGAAGGGATTTTTCTAAATTGAAAACGTAGGAAAATTTCATAACAATCGTTTGCAACACAGGAAATTGAAGAGGGAGATAAACTCGTAGAAATTTTACAAGAGGTTGGACCTCTTGCTGATTTTCCTCCAAAATTTGCATGGCGGAAAGCATTTCAAAGGAATTTTGAAGGATTTGATAGGATACGATACGGCGTTCCAAAGTCTCTCACGAGAATTTTTCTTGTAGGAATTGAATCCTACAAAAATCCTATGTTTTTCCTCCATTCCAAAGGAAAACTAAATATATTTTGTTTGATGTTCACTTTGAACAATTTGTAAAGTGTAGACAAGATGTTGACACGATTACTTATAGCCATGGTAAGAAAATGATATTGCATTATCAGATCAAATATAGTTTAACCCTTCATGAGTTTGACAAAGGATTAGGGCTCCTTTGGATTGCATGATTCTTAAAACGTAGAAATATGAAAAGCGTATGATTGAAGTTGCATATATTTTTTAATCATATGAAATAAAAAAATGCAAGTAACCAAGATATTTGTATGTGTCATAGGAAAAACAAAGTATTTTTGAGATTATATGTTCATTAGTGAGAGACAACAAATAAAGAAAAGAGACATCATGTGTCATGAAACTTTCAAAGAAATTTAACCGATGTTGGACCCCATGCTAGAATTCATCCAAAATATGGAGGAAAAAGTAATCATTCAGATCCAAATGGGCTATGTAGGATTATTACCTATAGCTTCAATTTCTCTATTTTTTCTACACAATTCCTTTATTTAAAAGGAGACATTTATTCTCTTTGTTTTTTAATAGGCAAATATAAAAGACAATCTGAATAATTATTGGTTGTGTTTAGTGATCGGGACTCGTCGACACGAGATTTCGGATCTAGGTCCACTAGTCACCGACTAGGAGCAAATATCGGGAGGTGCAAAAAGATTTGAAGAGCCGCACGTCAATAGAAAAGATGAAAGGTGGGACCGCCGGTTGTCGCGAAAGGACACGTGTGACAAACGATGGCATGTGTGAGTCTTAGTTTATTTTCAAGTTTAGAAGAGTCATATAAAATAAGGAGATATTATCGAGTCGGTTGGAGGCTGTCGGTGATATGGGACACCCCGATTTTTGGCCAAATTAAAAATCATTAAATAAATCATTTTATTTTATTCAGGAAAATATTTACAAAAATTAACTAGAAATTAAAACCTAATTACATACATAGGAAAGCAACACGTAGAATTTTTAAATAAAATCCTAACACTTGTAAACTTGGGTGTTTCTATTTTATTTGCTTTGCTTTTATTTTTCTTCACCTTATTTTGGTTCATTGGAATTTATTCAATTTTTATTTAATTTTATTTTGGACCAATGAGTGAAGAAGAAAGAATAGAAAAAGAAAAAGGAATTAATTTCCTAACTGGGCCACCCTAGCCCCCTTTCTCCTCCCCGGCCCAGCCCTCAACCCACCCCTCTGGCCCCCTTCTTCTTCCTCGCCGTGCGCCATGAGACCTTGCATTCGCGCTTTCCGCAAAATCCTTATCTAATCCTGCCACCATCCTAAATACATGTATATTATTATCATTTGCTAGTGGTAGAGCTTGTTGAGTACCTTATATACTCACGGTTTGTTCATTGTAGTTTTAAGTGGACAAACTTCCGAAGAGATAGAGACGGTTAAGTTTCGTTGTATGCTCAAGTTGTCGTGGATGATTGAAGTGTTCAGCTTTTGTCCCTTTCCGCTACATACTCTTGATTGTCACTTAACCTCGTTTGGTAAGTTCTATGTAAATCTTCATATTATAGTACCGTATGGATTTGAGACTATCTCTTTGTGCGTACCAACTACTCGATCCAGGTATTAGTACGGGATTCACATTACCACTCCGAGGGAGGGGTGTCACGAGCTCGAACCTAGGTCAAATCGTCGTCTTTTATTTGCTTTTCTTTATTCGCTTCGCCATTACTTTTGAGGATTGGAGCGTGTTTCATCCCTTAACCGAACTCTTAAGGGGCGGTTCGACTAACCCTCCATATATTGATATTCACACATCGACGGGGATAAATTAGAGTCGGTTGATTGACCAAATATAAGTAGTAGAATTATGTCCACCGTAAAAGAATAATCAACCAATCAATACAACTATCGACGCAACGCCAAACTTCTCGACGAATTCTCGTCAATCAGTGGAGCTCTCGGGGCTCAGACATCGACTTGAATTTTGTTCGATAAGTGTATTGAATCTTTCATGTCAACTTGTATGTGCTAGAGACGATGTAATTGCTAGTTATCCGGTAGTTTCGGTTGATCGGAAGTTATCGTTACGAATATCTACAACTTGGGGTAGTTGATGTGTCCTACCCTGTTCGATTCAATAGACTTGTCATGTTTCGTTATGTTGTAATCGATGATCAATTGGGCTATTCGAGTCATGGTTAAGGTGTTTTTTGCCTATTCAATATGTTCTTTAGTGATTGTAATAGTACATTTGATGTGTCCTGTATGACTCTGTTGGAGTTGACTTGTCTTTCGATAAGAGCGGTTGTTATGGTTTAGATCGGGTTAGTAATGTATCCGGATTAATTTTGCCGATTATATTCTATACCTACCGATTAGTGTAATAAAGTTGTTTTGTCTTTTGTTACTTTACTCTTGCTTAGTTGACTTGTCCTATGTGAGAGATAATTAGTAGAATATTGGCTATAATTTGCACTAGTGATTTAACCATTCAATCGGGATGTTTAGCCGATTTCTTACCACGTTTAGATCTGACTTACATGAATTGTTATCTAATGAATCTTTTGGATAAAATTAGATCTGAACCATATTATCTAGTTAATTTCATGATTTTCGTGTGCTTTACATGTTTAAAAATATTATATTGTCATCCATTAGATCAAGTTATACTTAAATCATCGGACGTATTGTTGAATATATTTACTTGTCGATTTATACATGTTTGTATGCTGATTCGCGTGATTAGTTCAATTATAGTAATATCGGCAGCATTACGTAAACCAATCTATCAAGGCAAATCTAAATGCTTTATTCATGTCCTGTTTTAATTCAGTTACGTGCCGATTTATTGAGTAATCGATAGTCAATACACTTTATTTCATGTTTTATTCTTAATATTTGGTTACGATTAATTATCGATCTTTCCGGATCGATAACTCGGAAATTTTACACGTTCTAATTGTCTTTATTAGTTTGCAGGGAAAACTAACCGATACGCCTCGGGAATTCGTCGTCGCGTTCCAAGATTTCGGTCCTGGTACTGCTTAGAGTTAAGCAGATCTCTCGGATTAGCGTGTGCTCTGAGACGGGATAGGCGGTTACTATCCGCTTTTTCCCATCAACAGGGATTATCCGGAACTATTGGTTGTACTTAACAATATGGATCATCTTTCTTTTGTTGCACGTGCCTTTGCGCTAACTATTTATCCAAAATCTTTCTCGAAGTTTTTGCGACACAATTTTCATTGATCCCTTACTTTCCTATTAAACATTAAAAAATTGTCTTTTTTTTTCTCGAGTAGGCATGAGAGATATGTATCATTGATTGATAAAAGAATAAAAAATTGTCTGAAACAATATTCTATTTAACAATGTATAATGGGCAACACACAATTCTCCATCCTCCTCTGATGATCGACTCAACTTGAGAGTAGCTATCAGTTTTGGCTGCTTTTAGAGTTACCCAACAGGCGCCGCCGCTTGTTGAAGTCACCTCGCTCTCGTGTCAGTGGCTTCCTTACCATAACATGTCGCCCTTGAAGTTTCATGAAATATATCAAACCCTATATTTTGATTGAGTTGAACTTTCCACACCTAGCATGCAAGTTGAAACTCCTTCAAATCAGGGGCGCATACTTGGTGCACATCATTATTATACATAAATTGCCATGTAAATTTTATGGAACCCGCCAAGACTAGTTACGATCGACGGCCCCATTTGTTACGATGAATTTGTAAATCCCCTTCTACTTCCCAGGTTCAAATCGAGTTGAGATCTTCTCAAATTGACTCAAAGAAACCTTTCTCCAGGAGCGAATTTGGGTGCAGGCTTAATAGCTAGCGCACGGGTTGGGAATAGACCCTTGGCTTCATAGTTTAGCTGACCACTGGTCCAAAGTCCAAAGTGTTACTAATAAATCGTACTACCTCCATCTAGAAATATAAGTCATTTGTTGATTTTCAGAGATCATGTTGACCATTCGTTATATTCAAAAGTTTTGTTAAAATTTTATTTATTTTATTAGAATTTATTTTATTTTTAAATATGTTTTAAATATATTTTTCATTTATTATATTATATAAATATTTTAAATAAGACGAATGATCAAAAAAAAGTCAACAAAGTCTTATATCATGAACGAAGTACGTACTAACTACGCATACTGCCTCTGCTTCCCGTCTCAGCCGCGGCGACAGCACCCCCGTGCCGTGCCGCCTAGCCTAGCTGAAAAGGCCGGCGCGGTAGCACACACGTACTGAGTACGACGCCGCGTCCGCGGCAGCTTTCAGGCCCGGCCGGAGCTGCCCTTCCCTTTTCTTTTTCTCCGAGCAAGCGTACTCCTCCCGCGTCCCGCTGCAGCCGTGATCGGTCGATCTCCCGCCTCGCATAAAAAACCGATCCGAAAGCTAATGGGAGCATACATTCCCGTTGACACAAGGAATCTCTCTCCCCACTCTCGCCGTTATCTCTCCTTCTTTTTCTTTCCCCTCCCACAAACTCACAAAAAACCAAATATTCTTCTCCCCGTGCACTCGCCGCCGATGATGCGCCAGCCCACTGGTAGCAGCGCCGAGGGAATGTATGTTATTTCTGACGAGGGATGGGGAGGAGGAGGTCGGAGGGGGATCGGAGCAAGATGCCGTGCCGCCCGCCCTTGGCTCGCTTCACCCTCAATCCTTTCCTTTCTGTCGCGGCCAACTCCTCGCCACCACCACCCCGCTTTATTCTCTAAGAACCCCCTCCCCCTCCTCCGTCCATCGCAAGCTCCTGCATCTTCTCCTCCTCATTCTCGTTCTCTGCTCCTCGCCGACGTCCCGATCGCGCCGTCGCTGATTTTAATTGCCAAGCTCTTTCTTCCGTTCTTTTTGTTCGGTTTGTTTATTTCAGTAGCCCCGCCGACCTCGGTGCGTCTGTATATATATGCTGTATCGGTGCGCCGGTTATGGCGCACTCCTCGAGGGCTTGCAATCACTGCAGTCACGGTAATCTTCCTGCTTGATTGGTTTAATCCATCTTATACACTATTACGTATTATGTTGAGTTTGTTGCTGTGGTTATCGCCATCAACATCCTGTCTCTGTATACGTAGTTGCAGCTCGTGCAGCATGCGTCAATTTTGCTATTATTTGCCTAGCAGTTCGCTGTTGTCGCCTGTCTTTTTTCAGATTTCCTGTGCTCTTGTTTGCTGCCATAAACGTTACGTTGCCCTGTGCAAGCTGTGCAGCGTGCGCTGTCGGCAATCCAATTAACAGTCAAGCCAAATGGGCAACCTGGAAAAGGGGGAAAAGCAAGATAAAATTTCTGTCTTTCCGAGTTTCTGAAAGCGAACTGATGAATGCTACCATGTCGTGGGACATGGCTACATGAGTTAGATATATAGTTCAGCTAATCCCTGTCATAGTAAACTTTCTGTTACCTGTGATTGTTGTGTCAACATCAGTTGTTGACCAACAAACTTTCATGGTTGCTCTTTATATCCAAGGGCTGAGGCCTTTTCCCTGAAAGAGCAGTTCTTGATTTTGTCACAATTAAAGCCTATGCTAGCGGCACAATTGATGCTAAAAGTTAGCCAAGTGTCTGTCAATTATCATCGAGTCAACCATAGCTGTTTGATTCATCCTAAAATCAAGCAATATGCATCCACCTCACTTGAAAATTGTCAACAGTCAGTACAACCATGCATACACAATATCCAATGCTAATCAGGGGGCGAAAAGGTGGACTAAAACTGGCTCTTATAATCCAGGGTAAGCAAGGAGATAGCGTGACTGTCTCTGACTGCGTGCCTCATCAATCAGAGATAGAATCTGAAAGGAAGATATCATACTGTGGTTAGCACAGTGTTGCGGGTCCAATGTTAGCAACCCAGGCACTTTCATGTGGTGTTCTGTCCCTGTGTTTCTTGCTCTTGTTCAGTGCAGGTACACATAACTGGTCCTTCTAATTTTGGTATATTTTACAGATAACGTCGTATTTCGATTAAGGATGTTATCCATATTTTACTGCTAACGTCATGCTCTGATGAAGGGCGTTATCCATCCTGAAAGTACAAAACAAATGTTGGATTGATAGAATCTTTAAGGGGTTTCCCATTTCCCTGATGGTGCACAGGCACAACTCAGTATTTATTGACCATTGCATTGCATCCTGACTACCGTTTCCATGATTTGCTTATATGAAAGAAAGGTCCATATACCATATCTAACCATATCACATTTCAAAATTTACTTATCGGGAGTAGCATATAAGTACGTCAAGTGTGTTTAAGATATTCATTTTTCATGCCTGTGCTTTCAACTGATAAGAAGTGGTAGGTGGCCAGTTGCTCTCTACCTTTTGGTTCTAGCCATGCGTAACGTCCTGTCTATCGGCGTTTTGGTTGGGCATATGTAATTTTAAATGTGGCTTCACACAGATAGGAGATCCAGCTTCATGAAGTGGCTCTGCGCTTTCCTGAAGGGGACGAAGCCCGGTGAACCGAACCGGCGGCGGCCTAGGGTGACGGCTGGAGAAGAGAACACGCTCTGGCATCAACCAGTTAGACCAAAGGTACTAGCAGCCCGACTCCTCCCTTAGAGCCTACACCGACAACCTTATCAATTTCGCAACTCATGTCCAATTCAATCTGTATAAGTCGTGGTACCTTGGAACAAACCGTTAATCGAGGCTTTCTGGATTTGCTTTTTCAGGATGATCCGCCCAGACATGACAGTGAAGAATTGGACCGTGCACTTGCACAATCTCTTGCAGAGGATGTCAAACCGCCCAAACCCAAAGGTATATAGACGAACCCATACGTATATGTTATATGAAATTGAGAAAGCTTTCTAAAATGTTTCATCGTGTATTGATGCTAATTTAAGAGCCAGCCCATAAGGGAGACAACAACAACGATGAGGACCTTGCAAGAGCCATACAGGACAGTCTCAACATGAACCCTTACATGCCTTACAATCCTTATGCCCCTTCTCAAGCTCAGCCTATGGGATACAGGTCAACTACTTGCAACATTTCATCCAACGCCTTGTCTCTTACCCTATGAAAGGCTCAGAGTTGTATATGCTTTGCAGAGTATGTGGAAGTTGCAAGAATGAGATAGGACATGGCCATTACTTGAGTTGCATGGGGATGTATTGGCATCCTCAGTGCTTCCGTTGCAGCGCTTGTAGCCAGGCTATCCGTGAGACGGAGGTAACCACCCTGCATTACTTACATTCAAGAAGTGTCATCCAGCCTGCAGTTTCATCAGAATTATTCAGAAAGTAACCATGCCCTTTTGTTTCTTCCTGTTCTACAGTTCACTTTGCTAGGTTCAGATCCATATCACAAGTTGTGTTACAAGGAGCTGCATCACCCAAAATGTGACGTCTGCCTGCAGTTTGTAAGTCTTTATTTGAAACCTGAATGGATTCAGAAGAGCACACACTAGCATCTTCATTGCCATTTAAGTGGTTTACCATTGAAGAAACCTATTCAACTTGTGTGTTATGCAGATTCCAACGAACAGAAGTGGCCTGATAGAGTACAGAGCCCATCCATTCTGGGGACAGAAGTATTGCCCTTTGCATGAACATGACAGAACGCCACGCTGTTGTAGCTGTGAGAAAATGGAGGTATATACTTTAGAGATGAACTAGCAAATAATTTTTCAGTTTTTGCTTAAGTTACATTGGAATTATCTTGTAAATCCATATGAAAAATGGTTCATAGCTTGATATTGCTTTGCTTGTCAGATTCAAGTGGATTTTTTCATTAATGTTCTGATGCAATTTTGCAGCCGAGAAACACAAAGTACATGTCATTGGGAGATGGCCGCAGCCTGTGCATGGAATGCCTGGGATCTGCAGTCATGGACACTGGTGAATGCCAGCCCTTGTACCATTCTATCAGGGATTACTACGAAGGGCTGAACATGAAATTAGACCAGCAGATACCCATGCTGTTGGTTGAACGGCAAGCACTTAATGAAGCTATGGAAGGGGAGAGCAAAGTGAGTTTTCCTTTCGGCTTTTATACAATTCACTATTGCGAACGTGCTAATGGTCACTTATCTGTACTTTTGCAGGGTCCTCACCATATGCCTGAAACAAGAGGCCTATGTCTGTCGGAGGAGCAGACTGTGAGCAGTGTAAGAACAATACCTCAATCTAAGCCATTTTTCTAGTATGATTATAATGATGTTGTTTTAATGATTATATCGTTGCAATAAACTTAAGATAGTTGATTCAGAATTTCATTCGGTCCTTCGCCTTTGGATGTGTACAGATACTAAGGAGGCCAAGAATTGGTGGAAACCGGTTACTTGACATGAGAACTCAGCCACAAAAGCTGACTCGGAGATGTGAAGTCACTGCTATACTTGTGCTATACGGTCTTCCAAGGTCAGTAAACTTCTGTGCCTAATTCAAATCTGGCAGTTCATTCAAAAAAAAAAGGCAGTTTGTTGACAATTTTTTCTATCTCCTACGTCACGATTAAAGTTTTACACATCCTCCACTCTGTGCAGGTTACTAACAGGCTCCATTCTTGCCCATGAATTGATGCACGGGTGGTTGCGTCTCAAAGGTGCGTGTTAAAGCTGAACAGAAGTTCTCACCCCATTTCTTTCCTCTAAAGTTCGATATGAAATATCAATTTATGAGTTTTACCTAATCGTACTTCCTCAGGTTACCGAAATCTAAACCCTGAGGTAGAGGAAGGCATATGCCAGGTCATGTCTTACTTGTGGCTGGAATCAGAGATCCTTCCAGCTTCCACCCGGTATGGACAACCGTCTACATCTTATGCTTCGTCTTCCTCTTCTTCTTATCCGCCGACGTCGTCCAAGAAGGGTGGGATCTCTCATACCGAGAAGAAGCTCGGCGAGTTCTTCATGCACCAGATTGCCAATGACACTTCAACGGCCTACGGGGACGGTTTCAGAACCGCGTACAAAGCCGTCAACAAGTATGGCCTTCGCCAAACACTGAACCACATACGTCTAACAGGAAGCTTCCCTGTATAAGAGAGGAAAGAAATTATGTCCATACCGTATATAGAACACAAAAGATCATGTGATCGAAGTGACATGGGTATACATATGGAGATCTAGTTGGTTGTGGATGAGGAATTAGATTTCGGTGACCTTGAGTTTTCAAAGGGGTCCTGTCAGAGTAAATCAGAAAAGGAATTTACTCGAATTTAATAGAGGCTGGCGATGCCCGAGTGCAATAAGATTGCCCAAAAGTACAAATGTATAACACGATGTACTGCTGATATCAATATAAGAAATGTTTATTGTGTACCAAACTACCAACTCAATTTTTTTTATTGAATCTTCAAGTCAATGCCAAGAGAAAATACTGTATTACAGCCTTACAGTAGAGAAGACTCTACCACCTTTTCTATTATTTAGTAAATCTAACTTTTCAACAAGATGTTGGAAACGGGGCATTTGAAAATTTATCTTGCTGCCATTAAGTTATTAGACCATTCAATAAGTTCTATACAAGAAATAGATTCCGACTCCATAATCAGTATGGCTGAATGTCAAGTGTATTCAGTCATTTAATCACCACTTGCCATAAGCTCACCATAGAACACTGATGATCTTGATGACGATTGCCATATGTATCATTACAATGTGATGAAAGTTGTTAAGATACACAAAACAGCGGTGAGGTGAAACAAAAACTTTTTGGAAGACCTATGCATCTTTCACGGTGCACTACAATAGATCTGTAACCTTGTGGCAAACTGCAAAACTTAGCTTGTTCTAGATCCTAACATATACTACTACATACTCATTTTTCTCCCACTCTAATCAGCCTCAAATGTTATTCTGTCCCAGATCAAAATTGTCGCGCGGGATAGAACAACAGACATCTAATCATCTGATTCTGGTCCGGTGAGGATGGCCTTAAGCATTTCGTATGTCATAAATACGATGCCAACCCCAGGAACCACCTTACAGTATTCAGGCAAGATTCCTCTATAAAGGCCCCTAAAACCTTCTGTGCGGACAATATGTCCGAATGTTCCAAAAAGTCCCGTCTGGTACACACGAGCCCTCCCAGCTGCTCCTTCCAATTGCATGCGACGTCTCACGAGATCCAATGGAAACGTAACTGAAAAAATAATGAAACCCAATGACCAAAATGAGGTTAACTAAAACTGAACCATTTATAAATCCATTCATATCATTTCATAACAGGTTATAGTGCAAAAACCAGACAGGTCAAAAGGCAACCATTCGTTTGCTTACATAAAGGCTATAAGAAAAAAATTGAAAAAATTGACTAGAAAGTGAAAGGTATAGAAAATAATCAATTAAAATAAGAACTCCTCAAGAGTTACATAAGAAAGTAACAACTCAACAAAGTGGTTCAAGTTTATGCATGTTTGTCTCGTGACAGAATTGTTACACATACAAAAAATCACTAAGCAAGTAGCAACAATCCAGTTTTTAATAATCACTTACAAGTTGATGACGCGATTCCTGAAAGGCTTCCACAGGCCAAACTGATCAGGACCGGGGAATCACATGGCCTGATTAAAAAATCAAATATTTAATACAGATAAACCATTACAAGGTACAAAGATAAAAGTTAGGTCCAATATATAATTTGTTCTCTAAAATTACCTCTCTGTTTGCCAATGGGAACGTAGAGTTTCATAAACAGAGAAGCTTACTGCAATGCTGGGGCCCACTCCCTGCATTTTACATAATAATAAGACGATGCAAGTATGTAACAGAAGGTAATGATGCAAATCGGCTGAAAAACAGAGAAATTTTCATACAAGTAAAGTGGCACCAAGACCCTTGTATAATCCCCTGACACCCTCATCTCTGCAGATCGCGTACAGAGCATGAGATATGCCCCTGTAGTAAGCAGTATTTGTCTGCCATTCAATGGAAAAGAATACCTCATCAGTGATGCAAAGTCTTAGAAAAATAATGTTTCAGGCAATAGTGAACCAATGCATGTAATAACATATGCCCACTGCCTTGTAAATGTTGAGGCAATATGCAGGGACAACAGGTTGATATGAGAACTATGAGTTGTCCAGTTCGGTTGTAAGAAACTTATTGCTCCACATTTGAGATTTGGTTTGTTGGAAGCACCTATCAGTCCACATCAAACAGTATTGAGGACATGGTGAAAGCTTAAAAGGAAGGTGTTCTTTCATTTGTAGGCAAGAGCTTAAGAAAATGAGCTCATGCCCTTACTTGCTCTCGTTAAAATGAGAATCAACAGATCACTATAATCTTCTACCGACCAATCTGTGTCATGTCATTTCAAGTGAAATGAATAGGCCAATTCATTTTATAACAGATATCTCAGAAAAGTTTCACCAAGTTTTGTAAGATCTTACTAGTAACAGCATCTTACCTGAGCAGCAAGACGTGTCCGCACCAGGTCCAGCGGATATGTCATAGAAGCCGCGGTAATTCCTGATAAACCGCCGCCTAGCAATCTAACACCGACATCTGCACCAAATCCACCATTCTTCTCGAGGCCAGGTACCATCTGAAGCAACTGCACATCCCAAAGTAAATGCAAATCAATCTCATATCATCAGATCAAGAGAAGATAGACATGCAAATAGTTATCCCAAGAACACCAAATCTTACAGTCTTGTATCTCTCATACGCATAGAAACTTATTGAAGAATAAGGCAGCCGGTGTGCAATAGTAACAAGATTTCCTTTCCAGAAAGCCCGAAAACCTTCTTCATAGACAATGCGAGATGCTTCACGCCATATGCTAATCTGGCGCATAGTAGCAACATCTGAGTGCATTCCTTGCACCTGCACACAGAATTCATAAAGTTCAGTAGAAGTCTTGGTCATCAGGTACAACAGAGACAATTTGAGCGCACTTTCACCATAGCAAAATGAGCTATTTAAATCGCCATTTCTTAATTATTTCAACAGTTGAACAAGCTTGGTCACTTAACAAAGCAAAATGAATGAAGGCTACCCTTCTCTCCATGATTCCTAGCGAGATAGCTACCAACTAACCAGTCAAAAAGAGGGAAAAGGAAGCTATCGTACTCGCTGCTTAGTTACACAGACCAAGGAATACAAGTCCGCTCTGGTATTTCGCAGAAGGCATTTGAATAGTATAGCGAGCAGAGGAAGCAACGATTTGCCTTCTTGGGGTCGATACACACCTGGAAGAGTATGGTAAGGCGGGCGAGTGGCGCGGTGCAGGTCTTGCTGACAGCGCCGGCCACGCCTCCGGCGAGGAGGTGGGGCACCGTCCCGAGCTGCGGCTGGTGGTGCTGCAGCTGCGACTGGGTCTGCTGCTGCTGCGTCGTGTACCTCCGAGCAGCGGTGGCCGCCGCGGCGCTGCCACCGTCCATCGTGGCGGCCGCCATCCCCACCCTCGCCTCTGTCTGCATCCGCCGCCGGCCCCCTCTTGTCTTGCCGCCAAGCCACCCGCCTCTAGAGCCGCGGCCCGAGAGCCTCGCTGGATCGAGAAGGCCAGATCAGCAAGCGGGCGGAATGCGTGAGGAGGACGCGGGCATTAAACCCTAGCACGTTGGGGGCGGATTCGGAGCGCAGGCGGGGGAGGGCTTAGGGTTCGGGGTATTTTTTATTTTCTCGTGCTCAGAGGTCGGCGGGCGCGAATAAAGACACAGGGACGAGGGGTCGCGTAAAAGCCATGGCCGAGATGAGAGACTGAGGCCCCGTTCCTTTCCACCTCTAAAATTTATATACTGTCACATCAAAAAGAATCTTACTATTTAAGTAATTTATATACTCGTCACATCAAAAAGAATCTTACTATTTAGTAGATCTTTTAGTAATTTAATAACAAAACCTATGTCGCGACCCCTCTAATTTGCGAGATCGAATCTAATGATCCTAATTAATCTATGTTTGCTACAGTGATGTTACAAGTAAACATCTTCTAATAACACCATAATTACCCTCGTTGGATTCGTCTCGTGAATTAGATAGGGAGTCTGCAATTAGTTTCGAAATTAGACTTTATTTAAGTATCTCAAAATGATAAAATTCTCTTTGATTTGACCCTCTAAAAATTATATAGCTGGAAACGAACGGGCCCTGACTCAAAGAGAAAGAGACGGATTCCAGAGCAGCAAAGTTCTTTATCAAAGCCAGCATCTTGTTTCTGGTTCTGGTTGTAAGTGGCATCATGTGGCTTCGGGAAATCAATGTCTCTCTATTCTTAATATTCAAGTTTAAGAAAATATGAAAATAACAAGAATGATGCAGGCTACTGTCGATATATTTGGTGATAGGATAAAGTAGTGGTTAGTACATTTTGTGCTCTCCTGTCTATTCTTTGCACGAGATGTTGACTTTATAATTATATAATGGACACGATCTATTCAAAGTTATTTTTGTGTAAAATCCAACTAGGTCAATGTTTAATTTTGATAAAGAGTGCATCTGCACAAATAATGTCACATATAATATTTTGCATATAATATGGCTTAGGCATGACAGTTTTACGGTCCTAAGGAAATTTTATTTCCTTTTGTTATATTATTATATCTTCTACTTCATTCTCCCAAATTAAATGGGTTTTGAACAAGTTGAAATCTGGATATGAATAGATAACTCCCTTTCTCTTCTTTAATCTTTACACAGGACTTAAAAAATTTCTATTTCACAATCCACACCGATAAACTGAAATAGTGGTGCACGTATGACGTATTGTACTCTCCACGGAAAAAGAATATTCTTTCGTAATCATTATCGAGAAAAATGGAGCTTGAAGTAGACATCGCGATGTTATTGATAGGGCCATAGGGGCATCCGACTGGCGTGTATTTTTACTCCAAAAGGGCTGCTGACCTCCAAATCGAGAGTAAAACGATAGTGAAGAATATAGATAGATGTCGTGCAGGAAATCAGTGTCACCAGGGTAAAGAAGAAACAGGAAAAACCGACCACCGGGCGAGGGCGCTGTGGGAGATACTTCTTCGACAACAATGGCGGTGGCTGGGAATTGCACGTCGGCGTCGCGCTGCAGGTTTCAAGATCGGTGCCGTGGAATATCCCCTCGCATCGGCGCGGAGGTGCGTCCTGGCCCACGGTATACGTGGAGGCGCGCGTAGGCCTCCGCCGTCAGCGCGTGGCTCAAGCTCGATTGGGCCTAGTGTCACACGGTATTGGGTCGTTACCTGGGCCTATTTTTCACTCCCGTCGAGGGGTGGACCAAGCCCAATCGTCTTCCACCTATTGAAGGGCCTGGGCCAACTGACGACTGCGCTGTGGTCTGTGGACCAGGCAAGCAAGGGTGTACTGGGCCACGCTGGGCCTACTGCCACAGTCTTTAGCTACGTACAATCGTACGGTGGATCTGGCAGCCTGGCTGGTCGTGGATCCGGCCTTGTTCGGCTAGAATAAAAGCAACAGCGGCAACAGTGTTCTATTGAGATAGAAATATCAGCCGTAACAGTGTTTGTGATGGAAGAAGCAGCAGTATCAGCTGGCTTGTATGGCAGCCGAACAAGGACGAAGGTGATTGCCAGCACGAGCTACGGAGCTAGTCCTAGTCCGGCATGAACTTGTTCACGTGAGACGCAAGGCGTCGCGCAACGTCCTTGCGGAGTGGTCACTGGCCAGAGCTGTGACTGGGTGATTCTACGAAAGCACAGGACTCACACTACAGCGTACTGTAAACTTCCTGGCGAATCAAACTCTCCAGCTATTTTGTGCATCTTCTGTAGAGATTAGGCTTCACGTGTGCTCAAGATCCATGTGAGCTCCATCAGCGCGGGTGAATTTTAATTGCCGTCATCTGCGTCAAAGGTGTACCGCTAGTTCTTAGGTACTAGGTGAAGATCCGAAAGACAGCCGCGCTGTGCAGGAACAGCGCGCAAACTGCAAAGTCAATCGTGGATCACATCCGCGCGGTGAGGCGGAAGAGCCCACCCCACCCGCTTGCCCGACAGCGCGACACAGCGCCATGCCACCACGCTTTCACCGCACCCGGCCGTGCTGCACGGCCGAGCTGTCCTGAGAACCGGAGAAAAAGATCACCCGCAGCTCCGCGCGCGTTTCCTTCCTCCTGGCCGGTTCTCGTTTGGCGCCGATTCCTGCCTCCCGGAGCCGGCCGGCCGGCTTTGGATTCTTCCAAAGCCACTGAGATAGTGAGATGGGATCGCGGCGGCAATCACAGCCGCGCCGTGTCTTTACCCAAAGCGGCCGCACATAGGGCCTCATTTCTAGCATCCGGTCCGCTTCTTTTCGCCCGTTTTTCCGAGCGCTGCGCAGCGTCCATTAGGCCTCTTTCTAGAGCACAGGATACGTTCACGACGAGGGGCGAAAATAAAATAAACCGGAGGACGGGAAGGATTCTACCCGTCCATCCATCCGTCTCGAACGAGATTCCGCGACACGACGGAAGGCTGCTTCTTCCGCTCGCGTTCGGACCGGGACAAGATTCCCCCAATCATTTCGATGCCTCCGCCTCGTGGCCGTGCGTGTTTCCAGTGTGATGACCGATGACGCCTTCCTTATCTTGTCCCGTGAGCTTGCTTTTTGTAGTTTAGCGACCAGCACGTTGCTAAACTAGACGCGGTTGTTGCTTATGTTTATATATATGCTTCGTTAACGTATGCCACCAGTCGCGTACGCGCCGTGATTTATTCCCCCGGACATTTGGCATGTGCGGGATCGATGTTCGGATACGCAGTCAAAGTTGCCGGCGAAATCACAGAGACGCGGGGTGGCCGGCCGGTAGGACGCAGTCCGCACATGGCCGACGCGGCGCGGCAGTCATGTAGACGGTGCTGTCCCAACAAGCGTCGTGCAGATCTCGCATCGGCAAAATCACGTCCTAACAAAAAGTGACTTGCCGCATCTCGTTTACGTATGCAGCTGCTAGACCCAGCTGTACTGCAGTACGCACAGCTCTCTGCAGCTTTGGAAACAAAAGAGATCGGTGCCAAAAGGTCTTTGGAAGCGTACCAGAGTAGTAGCGTTTCATTGCGTGGAGCAAGAGACGTGTGGCCGGTGGGTATATAGCGTCCGAGGTGCGTGCCCCGTTTCAGCAAAGCTTCGTATTGGCACTTGACCGGACGCGTTCTCCCGACACATGTGACCCAGAGAAGAGGCGTTCTCCCTCCTCGCGCGAAAGGAAGCGGAAGGAAATGATGATGCATTGTCTCGCCAAGTACAAACGGGAATCGATTCAAAAAGAAAAAGGAGGCAAAGGATCGATACTAAATCCACATTTTTGTTTCTGTCTACTAGTACTACGTGCATGTTCGCGGGCGCAGCTTGTGCGTGAAGCACGATTACTCCCGTGTTGTCACTTGTCACGTATTCTTTTTTTACTACAGCCACTGTGCTAGTCGCGTAGCAGTCATGATCAACAGGGAAAGCAAAGATACCCGGGGACTTTAAGCTCGTTTCCAGTATCTCTGTCTCCCATGAACTTTTAATCACATGACCGTGTTAACTTGGTAGTACAATGAAGGCAAAACTGGGGAGTAAACTCACTTGTTTTCAAGGCGCGGATCACAAATGCCGCCACCAACCACTTAACACTGCACAAATGTGGAGGAGTATACGTACTGCACGGTACTGTACAGGCGCCACTAATGTCCCCAAATGAGCTTGTGGCTGCAGCGAGTTGATGAGCTGGGCGGTACAAACGCACAACGGCAGTAATAGTATAGTACTCTAGTCAAAACCTCGAGCCATTAGGCGCATCTCAACGGCCGAACCGAATAAAACCTGTCCCCACACTGTCATAAGCTCTAGTACAGGGCTGCTACAAACGCATCTTTTTACTACAGTACCCTGCAGTAAAATCCCCACGCCGAAAACATTTTTCTTTCTGTGCTGCAGTACTTGCAACTGAACAGAGGGCCTTGAGAAGTCACTGGCATGTGCCGCGACGGAGGAACGCGTGAACGTTGCGCTCGCTACTCTCCTCTCTACGGTCATTGTACGCTTCCTCAGGGTCGTCGCCGAAGCATCGCATCCGCGATCAGTCCCGTCACGTCCAATCCGTCAATAATCCGTAGTAAACAAAACGAGGCGGGCGTCGTCCCGGAAACCCCCAAATCCGTGAACAGAAAGCTTGGCGCCCGCACGGATCACGGGACAGGGAGGGTGGGTGCGGGTAGGAGGGATTCACACACGCACTGCACTGCGCGGCAATAATGGGGGATTGGGGGCCGGCAATGGATTTTTTTTTTTTTTTTTTTGGAGAGGGCCGGCAATGGATGGGATGCGGCGTTTGCGAGTCTAGTACAGACGGGGAATCCATGGACGTGTCGTGTGAAAAGAAGGGAGGAAGTCGCCGTCCGCGCCGGGCGCCGTGCCAGGGCCGGGCAGGTAGGCGCTGCTGACCTCACCCGCCACGCCCGCCGCACTGCCGCGACAAAACCGCCCCGGCCCCCACGCCTGTCCGCCCCCGCGCTTTTCTTTTACCGCTGCGCTGAGCCACTCTCCCTCATCACTCTCTACTCCCGTTCCCACCACCTCCTCGCCAAGATCCGATCCATCCAGTGCCCTCTCCTCGTGATCCCGACGACGACGACGACAGCTCCGTTTCTTGCTTTTTATCCCCACCGCGGCCGGCCTCTGAATCACAGGGGTAGGTGGTGGCTGCGGTTACAACAAGCAGAGCCGTGAAACCGGGAGGGGCGGTTGGTAGCAGCGAGCAACGCGCGCGAGGCACACCGCGAGTCCACGGGGCGCCGGCACCCGCCACCACCTACCTGAGCGAGGCTAGCCGCACTAGGGAGTAGAAGTATAGGCAGTGTAGCGCGGCGGCTTCCTTCCACCACACACCACGCCACTCTCCCCAGTCCCCATTCCTATACTACTACTAGTACGCCGCTGCAGGTCCCTATCCAATAATCCCAGCTGCCTTTTTCTCTCACCCGCCACTGCAGCGAGCTCTTCTTGCTCCTCCCGCTCGCTCTCCCCCTTTATCCCCAGGCGAGGCACCTTTTGCCTCGTCGCAGTTGCAGTGCCGATTTAACTTTGCTGGCCGACTGCTGATTTTTCTTCGTGGTGGTGGTGTTGCTACAGGAGCGGCAGATCTGTGCGCGTGATCCCCAGCTCTACATCCTGCTGATTTGGTGCTTCTCGGTCATTCGGGCTGTCTGGTACGTGCTCCCCTCGGTTCTCTGTGTGCATTTGTTTCGATTTCTGGGAAATGTGGGTCGATTCTGTTTGTTGGGAGACTTTGAAGTGTAGAAACTGAAGAGCGAAATGGGTTTCTGGAGGGGTTTAACGCCGCGGCCCACAATGTGTCGTCTTTATCTTCTCCGTTCCATTGCTCTAGCTTGCAATCTCTCACTGATGATGCAAATACTTGCTAATCTTAATAAAGGAAGCGACAAATTTCTTGACTAAGCTCGAGATACACTTAGAGCAGAAATTTCACCTCTTGCTTTTGTTCTTTTACTTGGATTTCACCCTCTCGCTCACAGTAGAAGTTCTATATTCATAGAAGATCACAGGATATTTTTCTCCTTTTCAAGCCACTCAAGTTAATCAAATGAAAAAGGTCCATTTTTCATCAGGAAAAGAAAACATTGTTATGCATTGTTTTTTTTGACTGAACTATTGACGGATTCCTGGTCCCGGGGGCAATTGAATATACTTTTCTTTATCATTGAAGCTACACACCGGTTCTGCGCTAATGCATGGCTAGTTAGAGTAGTATCAGTCTGCCTAAAAAATAAGATTGGTGACTTTTTATCATTAGTGGGAATCCTTTTTATTGTTTCCTCTACCTTTCATGCAAGAGTGTGACATGTCCTCATTAGAACATTATTACGGGAAGACCTGTCGGTGGACCTGCCCCTCCAAACTGCAGACATGTAGAAACAGTATGAATCATACACCCAGGATTTCTGGGAGACAGAATGATGTAATCACCAACTGACACACTCTTAGTACTTAATTATATACAACACAACACAATACCTGCTTTCTTTTTAATCAGAAATCTGCTATTTATTTGTGACCACTAAACTACAGTGAACCTGTATTTATTGCAGAAATTGTAGGAATCTTGTATCTGATTGTTTATTTGTTCATTTTCAGGTTACTGCCAAGCTTGGTTTTCGGGATCTCCTTTTATAAATGAGGATATTGAATTGATTCAAGTGATAACCATGTGCTGTTCATAAACAAGATTAATCATAAACTTCTGCATAAAGATGCCAACGAAAGGACAGTTTAGCAGTGAAAAGAATGTGAAGATCCTATCAACTCGTGATGGAAGAAATAAGGGAAATTCACAGCATGACCAAATTTTACAGGTGCCAAAGGACAGGGTCAAGGCAGTCAATAAAAATGTAGATGGAAAATTCGAAGATAGAGTGAGGGTTGTAAAAAATGACAGGGTCCGAAGGCAACGGGAACCTTGGAATACAGAGATTAAGGGCTCAAAACCATGGCCAGGCCGAAAGGCAACTACTGTTGATGAACTTGTTAAGCATATGTCAAATGTTCCTTCATATTTGCAGCGTAAAGGGACTGCAGATCATCTTCAAGATAAGGCGCTGAATGTTGGAGTTCTTGAGTGGGGCCTTCTTGCCAATTGGTCTCAACAACAAAATCATGAACCATCTAGAAGTCATGGAGTGTCTCCATCCAATACAAGCCGGTCCATGCTCTTCTCATCTCCTTCACATTCTTCTGCTAGCCCCAGCAGCAGATCTGTTGAGAGTAATCAGTCTACACCTATGAGCGACCATCAGCATTCATCTAGCAAAGGACAGCAGAGTAGGCTTGCGGATGAACACCATGGGAAGGCCAGATATTCACCTAGCACAAATTCTGCGGTATTAAGCTTGTTGCCAGGGCATGGCAAATGTCTAACTGCAGACAACAGCTGTAATCATGGAGGTTCAAGTCTTAACAATGTATCGCTACCCTCAGACCCTGTAGCCACTTCATCTGGAAGCCGTATGCAACATGAAAGGGATGGAAATAAAGAGACTAGATGTACGATTGAAGATGCTATCCATCACTGTTCACGTAGGCTTTTTCCCGTAAGTGATGACATTGGGAAAAAATTATTCACCTCCGATAACAGTGATTACATGTGCAAAGATCCTGAACAGAGTTGTGGCCTGAATGATGAACATTTAGAGTCATTAATTTCTAGTGGCATGATGGACACAGGTAGAAATGGTAGGTCGCCTTTTGGTTTCTTGGAGGATATTGAGCCATCTCATGAATTTCCTCGAGTTCCATATTCATGTCCACTTCCCATCATAGATTCATCTGATGGACTTGGCACCAGTGGCACTGCAGCTAGAGATAATACTGTTGATACCTCTTCAACAATGGGTGCGAAGTGTAACCAGAAGCGATCTGCGATGAGGGTCACTGAGGATCCCCTGCAAAGTTCTGGGAAGTTCAGTGATGTGTGTAGGATGCCTGATCGGCATCTGGTTTCTGGGATGAATCGTGTGAGCCGCAGTTCTAGTTTGAAGGAGGCACCATATGCTCGACAACGCGAGGTGACAACCTCAGTGGATAAGACGGGAGACAGGTCATCACCCAACAGCAAAGGCAACCGCAGTCGCAGCCCATTGAGGAGGATGTTAGATCCAATATTAAAACCAAAGCAAACATCCACTTCTAGTCCAATTAGACCTTCATTTGTTCCAAAGTGCCATCTTCCTGATAATTACAGTAAGCAGCCTCTGGACTTCAAGGGATCAGTGTCTCAAAATGTGCAGCGGAAATCAGTTGACATGATAGTCAATTCAAACTACCAGGCTGTAGCAAATATAAGCCAGACACCTCATGTGCTACCAAATAGTGCACGATACCTCCAGCAAGAAAATGATCCCGGAACAACGAGGCAAGCACTTCTGCAACTAGCATGGAAGAATGGTTTGCCTTTATTCATGTTGTCTTATGGTGATTCTGATATCCTGGCAGCTACTATTAGGAAGAGGGAAATCTCTGATAAGGATGATCTGGAAAGCACTTATGCTATATTTACTGTTGAAGAGCCCAAGAAAAAAGTGGAACTTGGATCAAGACAGGAGGTAAGAACAAGAAACATCAACTGGTGTCTAGCATAGTTGGTGAAATGATTGTCTCACGCTTCAAGTCAAGATGCAACCACACAAAAAATATCCACGTGCGCAGAGAATTTCTGCTGGTTGGTTCTGAATTACTACCGGTATCTGAAGAATCTGGTGATTCACATGTTAACAGAGAGCTTGCAGCTTTTATCAGCGCGGTGCCTCAGCAAGAAGCAGAAACTTCTCATCAGTCATCTTCAGAGATTTCACGAAAAAGCTCTTCACCAAATGGCTGTTGTTGCCCCCCACTGGGGAACTTCCAGTCTAGTGTGAAAAATTCTTGTACTCAATCAGCCAATGTCATTGCGATACTTCCTAATGGCTTCCACGGCACATCAACATCTGGGCAGCCCTTACCTCTGATCGAGAGGTGGAAATCAGGAGGAGCATGTGATTGTGGTGGGTGGGATGAAGGCTGCATGCTGAGTGTCCTCACCGATGGTACCCAAGACGAGAATGGTTCCATTCAGTCCAACCAGGCACTGGATGGCAGCCAGCGATTTGAGTTTGTAGTTCAGGTGTGCATTGTTTTCCTTTATATTTTCACTTAAGCCTAGGATTTATCTCTGTTACGACAAAATAAGAAACTGATTCTTTATATTACCTACCTTTGCAGGGTCGATCTCGAGAAGATAGGCATGCATTCAGTATGGTTTCATTCAAAGAAGGGTTGTACACCGTGGAATTCAAATCGTCCATTGCTTTGCTTCAAGCATTTGCAATGTGCATAGTAATGCTTCATGGGAGGTACCCTAGCAGAATGCAAGTTGGTTCACAAGCATCACAAGATCATGATATCCCTGCTCACCAGGAGCTGAAGACCGCGGCAGCCAGTCAAGATAGAGTTTCGACCAGCTATGTGCCCAACCGGCCACCTCTTTCTCCAGTAGGCGGAGCCTAGCTTGTCGTGAGAAAATGTATGTTCTTTCTGTGTCTGCTCTTTCACTCTCTTCAGTTGCTTAGTGCTGGTGGGATCAATATGCCATGTCCCTCTGGTGCGTATGCAGTTCACATATGTGGAAAGTGGTGAATCTGTGTGCAAATTTATTTAGAGATAGCTATCTGTACATGTCGAAGTTGTATGACTGCTATGATGGTGCTGCAAGGCTCATCTGTCATCTCAGTGCTTACTGCTTAGTAGTTAGTACCCATTATGATGTCTATTCTCTTGTCAGTGCTCCCATGCTGAAATGGCGCCCTTGCTGCTCGTTGGGACTCTGTTTTGCTGAACTGATCGTTGGATCCTCGGCGTTAAGTCTAAAACTGGCATCCAGTAGATTCTGCCATTCTTTGAGCCGTTCAGGAATCAGGACAGTAAGAAATGCGCTGCAGAGTAAAACATTTTCCCAGATAAATCTAACATTGTCTCCTCTTGTCATTAACTCCTGTCAGTACTTAGTAAGGTGCTTGCAATTGTGCCTTTGGCCTTCGTTGGGACCCTGTTTTTGCGAAAGTGATTGTTGGATCCTCGACAGCAGTTGCGCAACTGCTCAATAGAATCCTGACACTGGCATGTGAACGCACCCAGTAGATTCTGCCCTTCTTTCAGCCGTTCTGGAGTCAGGACGGTATGAAATGCGATGCAGCGTCTAACATTTTCTGAAATGCGATGCAGCGTCTAACATTTTCTCAGAAACGAGTGAAAAGCTGGGTTAAACGGTGTAGCATTGCGACAGGGCATAACTGAGATATTCTTTCAGATGTAGGGCCCGTTCGTTTTCCCTATCTAATTTTTAGAAGGGTCAAATCAAAGAGAATTTTATCATTTTGAGATACTTAAATAAAGTCTAATCTCGAAACTAATTGCAGACCCCTATCTAATTCACGAGACGAATCCAACAAGGGTAATTATGGTGTTATTAGAAGATTTTAACTGTAGCATCACTGTAGCTAAACATAGATTAATTAGGATCATTAGATTCAGTCTCGCAAATTAGAGGAGGGGTCGCGACATAGGTTTTGTTATTAAATTAATAAAAGATCTTATTAAATAGTAAGATTCTCTTTGATGTGACGGTATATAAATTTTAGAGGGTGGAAACGAACGGGGCCGTAGTATATCTGAGGGAGCATGATAAGCTCATTACAGTACAGCTAATCAGAATATCTATTTTGCATTACTCACTATTCACTCCTGACCTCAATTCTAGTAGCTGAGGCAAACCCACACCTCGGACAAAAAAAAAAAAGGAATCTCAACCTGCAATATATTTACAGAAGATGTTACCACAAGTGACCTTGGCAACGTCACGTACGTGTACACGCTCTCTTTTTCTTAGTAGTAACACTGTAAGTAGGGGCATGTCATGATCTCGCGATGAGCGAGTCCGAGTCATCCAAGTTCACGGCGGCCACCTGCGACGGCCCGACGCGGACGGTCACCGCCGGTATCCTTATGGGCGGTGGCCGCGCGTCGGCCTTGACGATGGCCACGTCCTGGTTGTCCTTGCCCTCCCTGAGGTCGCTGGGCGGCAGGAAGCAGTCCATGGACAGTCCCCAGATGTTGAAGTCGACCTCCTCGATGGTCCACGCCTCCTCCATGCGCGTCCTGGTGTTGCCGTCGTGGCAGTCCCCGAACCGGACGAGCGAGACGATGGTGCGGCCCGCGTGGGCGATGTTGACGCCGTCGACGGCGCGGTAGTCGTCGAGGCGCGACTCCATGGTGGTCTCCCAGAAGACGCTGCCGGCGCCTCGCGCCGCCGCCGCTGGACCTGATCTGGAGCAGGTGCGAGTCCTCGAGCTGCACGAGCAGGCCCGTGCGCTGGCTGAAGTATCCCCACACGGTGTGGCGGATGATCTCGACGCTGCTGCTGTTGCGCGCGCGCAGGCTGGACGCCTCCGCCTCCACCTTGAGCACGAAGCAGTCCTCGCCGTCGATGCTCCGCTCGCCGATGCACACCGAGTCCGCGAACAGGCTCGCCGTCAGCTGCGGGTCAAGACCCTGCCAGTCAAACAAAATTAACTCTAGTCAGCTCATCGATCGTGTCATTCCATTCATACTGCTGCTGTAAGAAAATCAACGAGTCATTCCCGTGTGTGAAAACGTGAATTCAATTCCAATGGCCACTGCCCACTTCCGCGACCAACAGCAGGTCACGGTTGACTCCATGGTCAAATCATGGAGCACGCGGAGGACGACTCGGGAGTATACTATCCGTTACTACCCGCCGTTGTTTATCGGGTTGGTGCGGCGCGATTAACGGGGAGAAGAGGGCTGACAATCCCCTGGTCACCAACCGACTGATGGTGCGCCGGGTCTCATTAGGCCCAGGTCCACGTGATGTGCCCGCGCACATGGCCGCACGTTGGGGTGCTGGACCGCCGGGGCCGGCCGGCATTCTCCTCCCTAATCACGCTACACCTCTGCGTGCGTGTAGCCCTTCCCCGCCGTTGCTGTCCCGCTAATCGCAGACCCCTCCTCCGCACTCCCCAGCGACAAGGGCGCAATCATGATGCGTCGCCGAATCTGTGTTCCGGCGCCTGGATCTCTCTAGCTCGGCGATGCCACGAGCTACTCGACCTCCATCTCATGATGAGCGAACACCACCCGGCCTTAACCTTATCCCCGACATGCACGGCCGGGCCTGGACCTCGGTCGCGACTACTTGCGAGCGCACAGCTCAGTGATATTATTCCGGCTCCTGCGAGTGCTGGAAAGGCGCCATTATTATTTGGTTGAGCAGTGTGCGGGAGATCGGGCGTCCGATCGGCATGCTCTGTTGTCCCGCCGACAGTGTGCGGGCGAGGGAAATCGACATGCCCCTGACATGCTTCTACGCACGCTCGGGTCAGCTTTGTACTCATGGTGTTTTGTCCGGTCACTGACCGGAGTGGACGTCTACTACATGGTAAGTACTGTAGCATCGCGTCGATCCGTTCCAAATGTACTAACAATGGAACAGATGCTACACGATTTTTTTGACGCGCATGCTACGCGATTTCGACGAGTCCTAGATACGTCCACCATCCTTTCGATCGTGAATCAGGGAATTAACTACGTGTGGAAACTACTGTACTGTAACAAATTAATCAAGGCAGGAAAAGATGGCGGTGTCTACGGTGCAAGCTGGCGGAGGGAAATTAACGCGCACGGCGTAATTACGCACCTGGAGCGACCGTCGGAGCGGGCGCGGCGGGCCGCGCGAGGCGTGCGACTGGTGCCACGGCGTCTGCCGCCACGCGACCTTGCCGTCGCTGCCGGCGCTGATCTTGCAGCCGGACACGACGAGCTCCAGGCACCACAGCTCCGGCTTCTTCTGCCACAGCACGAACCCGCCCATCTCGCCGCCCGCGCCGCCCTTGCCGCCCTTCTTCCCGCCGCGCTGCCCGCTGCTGCTGTTGCCGTCCGCGTCGTTGCTGTTGAGCTCGGAGGCCGTCATCTTCACCTTGCCCATCGCGTACATGCTCGTCACCTTGTTCAGCGCCCACTCCCCGCCCGACGCCGCGATGTACTGCTGCACGATGTACTTGGCCGTCGACGACTCCTGCGGGTAGCGATGATCGTGGATGGGTAAATCATCATCATCGTCTCATCAAGAGCGATTAATATCGATCGATAAAATCAGCTGATCGTACAATGGGGTCGGCCTTGAGCTGCTCGCAGAGCACGGAGACGGGCGACTGCTTGGCGTGGTGGACCGGCAGCGGGATGAGCGGCGCGCCGATGACGCCGAGCATGAGCTGCAGCTCGCCGCGGGTCATGGAGCACGGCTCGCCCTCCCCGGAGCGGTCGGCGTGCGAGCGCATCCACGCCTTCACGTTGGTGCACCCGAACTTGGCGCCGCGGGACCCGCCGCCGCCGCCGGAGAACATCTCCTCCGGGATGGGCACCTCCAAAACCGTGTCCAGCGCGTCATCGCGCTCCAGGTTCGGGCACAGCTTCCTCATGTCGTGGCCGTGCTCTTCCTCGTCGCGCCTCCGTGGTGCTCTTTCTCGTCGCCTTGGTGTCGCGGCCCTGCTTTGCGCGGCAGAGTCCTCGACTCGTCGTCCCGCACCGTTATGCCGTCGTCTTTCCCTTCCTCTTGGGCCTCGGGTGACTTGGTGCCGGTTTTGATGAGTCGTGCGAGCAGCTGGCAGGTGGGGCCATTCTTTATTTTGCCACAGGTTTGGTCGTGGCCGCACGCTCGATGCTAAGTTCCCCGCTGAAAATTTTATTCGTTTTTCTATATGTCCAGATTTCGTCGTGTCGTGCGTGTGCACATACGACTACACGTTGCGCTTTTTGGAGTCGGCCGTTGCGTAGTGTAGTGTGTTCCCACATATCCACTCTCGCCTCCGTCGACAACAGCGTGCATGGGAGTTCCTGTGCGTGGACCCTGATCAGCTTGATTCTCCCATGACTATTGGCATCACCAAGGGGCTGTGTGGACTTGTTGTTATGGTGGCAGTAGGTAAAAAGACTAAAGGTTTAGTCCGAACAAGGACATAATAAAAATGCTTTACTTTGTCTAACGGTAATGGAGACATAGTCCTGTTTGGACTCGCACACTACTGCTGGATCAATTTAATCTTCACAGATGTCGCTAGTACTACCGTCCAAGAGTCAAAGAGCTATAGTAACCGAGGGACGATGTACCCTCCAACAGAAACCACCAAAGAAGCCGGGCAGGAGGGACGATGTACCCTCCAACAGAAACCACCAACTCCGCGCTTCGCTTAGCTCAGTCTCCCCATGCATCCCAGTTTTCTTCCCGAACGACGCAACGTACGACCGCGCAATCAAGCCCTGCTCCGAACACGCCCGTGTGTCCCTTTCCATAACCGGTACGCTGCCTACGTGACTGGTACCACTGCTGCTGCCACTACTACCAGCTTCGCAGGATCGGCAAGGACGTCGTAGACTCCGCTGACGACGCTCGTATCGCGTTCGCATGCGTTGCCGGGCCCCCGTGTTAGGTGCCGCAATGATCGGCGCCGGATCGCGAGGCCGATGCGGACAGGGTGGATGTGACGCAGTTTTCACCCCGGCGCTTCCACCGCGCGCGCCCGTCCAGGTGGTTGGGGCTGCCCGCCCCGCCGGTCCCGTGCGCGGCGCCGGCGCGATCGCGGGAGGACGACCCGTTTCTCCTCGTGCCGTTGCGTGGCCCGGGCGCGAAGGCGTTATTGTATTCGCGTTCGTGGGGGTGGGGAACTGGGGATTGATCGTCGGCTCCTCCCGACGTGCCAACCAGGTTGTTGTCGTTGTTGCCGCCGCGGCCGCTAGCTAGCTGCTGTACCGTCCAGTCAGTCAGCGAGGCCATGGCCTCCACCACTCTGTCCTCATCATCATTGCCGCGCGCGACAGGTGTCCGGCTCCGCCTCGCCAGGAGAGGAGCGGGATCAATCAGACCAATATTCCTCGCCGGTTACAGTGATTCGATTTGATCCGGTTGCAGTACATGGCGACATGTTAAAATATCTTCCCGTATATTTTCTAATCGAATCGTGGGATCGGAAAATGTACCAGGGAGGAGGCTAATGATTAACACGATCTCCTTCCTGGATAACGCTGGTCGACCAATGCAACGCGGATCCGCCGAGAGAATCATTCCGGAAAAAGAAAATATTACAGCCTGCAAGGAGTGGATGCTGAGCCCTTGCGGTGTTTACCGGCGGGAGACCACCGGGCGCTGTCGCGATAGGTGAGCCGGTTTTGCTGGTGCATGCCATTGCCGCAGTGACGTGGGTGTCATCTGCCCGACGTCGCACCCCCAACAACCTGACACTGCAGATCTTAATTCCGGTGAGCGGCCCGCGTCTTTCGTGCCATAAGTGAAATTATAATCGCGCCTCTTGTCGCCGGTTCCACGTCAAGCTAGCCCCGACACCGCCGGACTCCACGGAGGCGCGCTGACACCGACGCTGCGTTCACCGGCGGCGGCGGTAACCCACATGCGCGTCCTTGTTACCGCTCGCTTGAACCCACTGATGGAGTGAGTGGTTGTTCCGGTGGTCACATCGGCCTGCGGAAAATTTGGCCCCTTTGCACGTTACCGACACTGCATTCATTCATTCAACGTTGCCAATAATAACCGGGAAAATGTTGCGGTACTGATAAGACTCCGGTTTTTTATTTTAAAAAATATTCTCGCGGAAATAAAGTCAAAAGCAACTGGCTTCGTTAGAGTTAGGCGGAGGACAGAACGGATCCGAAGCCAAATTTAATGGGCTGTACAGCGGTCAAAGGAAAAAACAAAACGAAATGAAAGTTGGTTTGTGGAGCTTAGCTGCGCGTCAGCCTGTCGAGGATCCGCTCAAAGCCGGACAAAGATGCGGACAAGATCGCCCCGTTTTACGCTAAGAGCATCCTTGGATCGGGGTCGGCGACGGCGATTCCGATTCGGCATGTTACCACCGTATTGTCGCCCCGGATCAGGCTCTATATCGGTGACAGCAGCAAGATCAAAGCAGGCACCTAACAGCGCATGCACACACCATGTGTTGGACTGGAGCCGTCACCGATCGGTTGCCGGAGAGGTGTCAGTGCAGAGGAGCACTGTTTTCCGCAGTGTCCTGGAGCGCACAACCAACCTCGGCGACCCAATCATGTGTGCTCGGCTTCACCCGGTTGGTGCGCTCACTGAGGCAGGCGCGGCCGACGACTGCCGCGATAGAAAACGAAAACCCTGCCCTTTTCGAGCTGTAAAGCGAGGCCGTCCTCATCGACATCGCTAATGCGCTTGCGCGAGCCTGGAAGAAGCCTGGGTTGGGCACTCGGCAAGTAGCAGCACGCACAAGCACAGCACAGCAAACCAAACGGTCTGTGTGCGATGCATGTATGCAGGGGGCTCAAGTCAAAAAGCCGTGTCTCCGAGCCGTTCGGATATTTCGTTCGCCGGACAGGTGAATTTGTGGACGAGGGTTCAGACTTGGGATCGTTACGTGCCTGCCGTTACCGGCGGCACGATCCGCGGCGAAATTGTGAGCTGAAAGCGACGCGTGCCGGAAAGGAAATGAAGAACGTGCCGAAACAGCGATTTCCTTCGCCGTGCGTCCGTTGGAGTGGCGATGCCTCCGACTGCACCGAAATTATTGGGAATGGTCGGTCGTCTATGGGGAAATTATTGCAATGGCCTTTTGCTTTTCTTTTAATACTACGGTGGCTGCGCTGGGGTAAGCCGCCGTGCGAACGTACCGTTTCGGCAGAAAGCTGACGCTCGTTTTCGTACACGGTCCTGGCATACCATTGCCAGGTAAAAGCTGACTGTTATTCTGTTCAGGTTCTACCGGCTGCCGGACTACGGGAGTCGGAGCAATTGTAATGGAAGTTCCGTTTGCCATGTACTTACAGGGAGCGGAGCAATTTGTAATGGAAGTCTAGTGTGTTAGGTCTTGTCCATTTCTTAGAGAACCAAAATCACAGGTATGATATTGACTGACGTTAGGAAGACGAACTTCAATACTCCCCAAACGGAGGGAGCAGCTTGCTGGTTGACTAATTGCACAACCATTTTTTTCCTCTATTGACTGAAATGCTTCTTCGGATTCACACTTTTGTGTGTACTTCTTGTTTTGGAAAAGTATATGGAAAACGGAAGGAGCAGCTTGCTGGTTAACTGAATTCGACAACCATCTTTTTTCTCCCTCTATTGACATGAGTAACGTGCCCTGTCATTTCCGAAGATGACGCACAGCGTGATAACATCAAGACGGTACGGTGATTCCGAAACACGCTCGAGTGAATCTCACAGCATTCTGTACGAAAGTTACGATGATACTTCGGAGATTCTTAAGCGGGAACAAAACAAGCGAGGAGTTCTTATCGACGAGTGTGTTTTGTCTGTAGTTTTCAAGGGATCCCAACGACACGTCTACGTTGTGTCTGAAGCTAGGTGGCCATGCCTCCCGTTTGGTGGCCACGAATCGGAGCATCAGAGGACAAGTTTGTTGGACCTGTCGATGACTCAGCGTGCGTATGATGCAATGGATTGCCCTTGTGATGTCCAGTCAGTAGAAAACACACAGCGCTGTGCTCTGATTGTTGGAGATCCTGGCATCCTGCTGCGAAGGAATCCAAGCGGCGCATTCTACTGAACTTTATAGTTGGCAAAGAGGCGTTCTGATTTCCACAACTTGAAATTGCTTGAGCTGACATCTGAACTGTTTCATAAAAAAAAACTGAATTTACAGCGAACTGCAGAAAGGAACTGTTGTAGATCGGATGGAGAAATGGAACATAAACTCTCATTTGGTTAGCTTAAACTAGCTCTGCAATTGGATTCACGCATCCCTATTATTACCTCCGGATCCAAGTCGTGGACGTTCCGACAGCCGAGCAAATTTGAACTAACTTCGTTGTCTGTCAATAAAAAGGTGCGGATGAGTATATATTTACTGAATCAGCCTGATTTATTATTATTATTTGCGACTAAAAAAGAGGCTTTGAATTTTCAGTTGAGGTGTGAAGCAGGTCTGCAGGTGCGACCGTGCGAGATATTTGCACTAGCTTTTTGCTCTCCAGGAAGACCCGAAGGGAAGTAGAAATAGTATGATGGCCCAAGTACGAAAGCTTTCCAGGCCCATAGTTTAGTCTGGGCTGTAGTAGTTGGGCTAATTATGCGACTACTGGGACTGGTATTCGGCTTGAACAACAGACAACAGCAATCAGTACAAATGTATCTAAAAAAAGCAATCAATACAAATATGGCTGTTCATTCATGATTTGTTTGTTTTTCTCTTTTATTTGCTCTCTCAAAAAAGTACGACTTCAATTGTTTATATAAAGCCTAAAATAAAGGTACAGTTACATTCTTTTGAAATATTTTGATGGGGAGGAAAGGCAGGAACATATGCTCCTTCACTTCCCCCATGCGGGATAGACGTGCACGACCGCAGAGCTCTGGAACGCAACCCCACCATTGGACCTCACCCTGACACGCTCCTTTCACCATAGCGCTCAGTGCGGTTCTCTAAAACATTTGGAAGAGTAGGAATAGCAAGGTCTTCAAGGATCATTCTCTTCCCCGCTATTGTAGCCCGTGAGGCGGCAGCCGTTGTACTTCTTTGAGTCCACGGGACCAAAAATCCTCTCTTGTAAGTCGGAGCTTCGAACATGGGGTTGCCGGTTAGGTCATGTTAATCCAAGTGCTAGTTTCTCGTAGTTTATCAACTCTGATATAACCTGCGTTTGTGCATCAATAAAGCTCAGGTTAGTTTTGGTCTACCGTAATTTAAATAAAAGAACATTACATGTCAAAATCCATTGAAAATTTCTGGTTGAAACTGACAGGTTTTGGCGACCTTCATTTTCCTGTTGCATGCCAGGCACCCACTTGAACATGGATGATGCCTGATGGGCATGCGAATCAAGGACCAGCGCTCGGGAAAGTCGAGTGACAGGAAGTGATTGGCCTAGTCTGAGATGCATAGTGCTTCTTTTCGTCGTACGCGGCGATACTGCAACAACCCGCTAGGATCCAGGTAATGAGAAGGACTTCTGCACACTCAAGTTGGTCAGGTAGCCGTGGGTTCACTCAAAGCTGAAGCGGCAGCCAGAGCAACGCCATCCTCACAATTCTCCCCCCAATCCACACTCCCGCTCCCGCGAACCACACAAGCCTCAAACCTTAAACCGATGGAACAAATCAAGAAGCCGCCACCTCCAAGGCGCGGACCAGCAAGATCGTCACAGGGCAGAGCAAGCCAGCAGCAATGGCCGCCGCAGCGACGTCGTCTCACATTCTCCTGCTCTCCCGGCAGGCGGCCTCCCTCCGGTGCCGGCTCTCCTTGCTCGGCCAGCCGAGGAGGTCCGGCAGGGTGGCGTCGGTGGGCCAGGCCCCGGCTGGCAACAGCGTGCGGTGCATGGCGGCCGTGGACACGGTGCCCGCGGCGGCGGAGACGGGCAAGAAGAAGAGCAGCTACGAGATCACGACGCTGACGACGTGGCTGCTGAAGCAGGAGCAGGCCGGGCACATCGACGGCGAGATGACCATCGTCCTGGCCAGCATCTCCACGGCGTGCAAACAGATCGCGTCGCTGGTGCAGCGCGCGCCCATCTCCAACCTCACCGGCGTCCAGGGCGCCGTCAACGTGCAGGGCGAGGACCAGAAGAAGCTCGACGTCGTGTCCAACGAGGTAATTAGCTAGTTAGTGGAGTGGATCGATCGTTGTCGAGAGCAAAGCCAAGACAAAACTTCAGCATGCATATGCATTAATTGCTCCGCGCAAGTGACCAAGAAACACACGACTCGATCGAGCGCGCAGGTGTTCTCCAACTGCCTCAAGTCGAGCGGGCGCACCGGCGTGATCGCGTCGGAGGAGGAGGACGTGCCCGTGGCCGTGGAGGAGAGCTACTCGGGCAACTACATCGTCGTGTTCGACCCCCTCGACGGCTCATCCAACATCGACGCCGCCGTCTCCACCGGCTCAATCTTCGGCATCTACAGCCCCAACGACGAGTGCCTCGCCGACATCAGCGACGACGCAACCGTACGTGCTAGTAATAGTTTTGGCTCGCGATCGCTTCCTTCTTCTGTTCAGGACATTTGATTCCGTACGTCAATCTAGATAATAATAATAAAACAAATAAGTTAACTCATCTCCAACATACATAATCGCAAGTGCAGCTTGACTCTGTGGAACAGAGGTGCGTCGTGAGCGTGTGCCAGCCTGGAGACAACCTCCTCGCGGCCGGCTACTGCATGTACTCGAGCTCGGTGATCTTCGTGCTCACCATCGGCACGGGGGTGTACGTGTTCACGCTGGATCCCATGTACGGCGAGTTCGTGCTGACGCAGGAGAAGGTGCAGATCCCCAAGGCCGGCAAGATCTACGCCTTCAACGAGGGCAACTACGCGCTGTGGGACGACAAGCTCAAGAAGTACATGGACAGCCTCAAGGAGCCCGGCGACTCCGGGAAGCCGTACTCGGCGCGCTACATCGGCAGCCTCGTCGGCGACTTCCACCGCACGCTGCTCTACGGCGGCATCTACGGGTACCCGAGGGACAAGAAGAGCAAGAACGGCAAGCTGCGGCTGCTCTACGAGTGCGCACCCATGAGCTTCATCGTCGAGCAGGCCGGCGGCAAGGGATCCGACGGCCAGCAGAGGATTCTTGACATCACGCCGACAGAGGTATGTGTGTGGGTATATATACCAGAAATGAATGCATTTGTGGTCCATCGTCAATTGTAAATTATGCGTTCGGTCGAATGCGATGCCAACGAGATCAATCTTTGTCTTCTCCTTGTGCAGATCCACCAGAGAGTTCCCCTCTTCATTGGGAGCGTGGAGGAAGTGGACAAGGTGGAGAAGTTCTTGGCTTGAATATGCGTTTTGTGTACTTTGTTCTTGATGAATGAGTTGATAAGAACAATACTCGCAGTATATACTGTAGTGCAATTTTTACTTTCTGATGGGATAAACTATTTCGGTGAATTCCATTCGAGTTGTGAAAGATTAGATCTTTTATGTAAGTTAGGTGATATATCATTCTCCATGGTTAACGGGCATGAAGAGAAAAAATAGGCGTGGGTAACTTGGTAATGGAATGACGTTGTCAGCGAGAGTTTCAGAAGAAAAAGCAATACGTAGCTGATCAATGATCATAATAAAAACAATGAAACAAAAAAGATACTTGATTCGATTCCAGCGGATTACCAAGAAATGGAAGATAATTTTTTTAAACCAACGAGCTTGCTCAGAAAGGGGGAAAAAGGGAAGGCAATGCCCTATAATTCTTGTATAAGTCATTAATAGAGGCCAAAATTGCATTTGAATACAGAGGATGCCTGCACTCCCTCCACGCTCCTCATTTGGCACGGTGCTGGTGAGCACGCTGTTCTCTGGGATAATCTATTTTGTCACTAAATAAAGTTGGAAACCACACTATATCACTCCTAAGTTTTGAATCACTATTTTACCACCATTTAGTATTGATGGCTTCATTAATATTTAATCTGACATAACAATAATTATCTTACCTTTAGCTCAAATAAAATAAAAGGGCTATTTCGTTTTTACCGTTCGTCCGATGTTTTACCCTTACGATTTCAAAACAAAGAAAAAGCTTACTCCTGATAGGATAAAACACAAAAAAAATATTGTAATTTTACTCGTAGTTTGTCTTCGTTTTGACATTGCAGGGTAAAATTACAAAGTTCAAAAATGGAGGGTAAAATCACAATTGAGATTGGAACCGGGGTAGAAATACAATTGTCTATAAAATCAAACTAAAAAATAATTACTGAAAATTTTAACACAACATTTGAAGATATAACTAATTCTGAAAATCTGAAATGTCATGAGAGTTTCACTACTGGCTCAGGGTCATGTGTAGCTATTCAAATGTGATATTATAGCTAAGAAATGTGAGATTAGTTCAATACTAACCTAATCACCGTGTAATATTTTTGTAAACATATGATATAATAAACCTAGCTCAAATGGTTATATTCAAGGTTTTAAATCTCTCGCTATAGTCTGTCGCTATAATCCGCTACAGACCTTTTGAGACGAGTGTACTCGCTATTTATGTTCATGTACAGTATAGCCGCTATCTCCATCTATAGCCCACCTTAGCTCCGCTATTAGCTGATTTAGAGACATACCGCTAAATATCATAGCCCGCTATTTAAAACATTGGTTATATTTCTTATGGGATTTGACACGGATGTTGTAATTATGGCTAATTATTCTTTCAGCTCGAGGTAATGTCCATGTCAACAATTATCTATGGTGACTTCATGAATCTCAATATCAAGATGTTTTAGTCTTTCGAATATACTCATAAAGTTAGGGTTGTATGCTTGTTTTCATTTGAGCAAGTACATGCATGCATGTGTGTAAGTATTTATATATGTACAATTCAATTAAAAAAATCTTCATAAAAACATGTATTCTAGGTTCAATTCGCTCTCTGTGGTGACTTCATGAATCTCAAGATCAAGATGTTTTAGTCTTTCGAATAGGCTCATAAAGGTAGGGTTGTATGCTTGTTTTCATTTGAGCGAGTACATGCATGCATGTGTGTAAGTATTTATATATGTACAATTCAACTTAAAAAATCTTCATAAAAACATGTATTTCTAGGCTCAACTCGCTCTCAATGTAACCTTGCATGGGTACAATATGCCAACAAATTTAGCTCTGTTGAGTTGCTCAATTCGCATGTAAAAAGCAAAGCGATATCAATGACAAGTGGAATGCAATGATGATTGTAGATCTACTAGGTGGAGTTCTACATTGAGCTACACTATGATGGTGCATATTGCACCTACTAAGAACATAAATTTAGTGACAATTTATTGAAAGTTGCCTAGGAGGGGGGGGGTGAATAGACAATCTAAATAAATTATTTTTGAATAGAAGTGTTGCATGCTTAAAGAATCGCTTACACCCTGCAGGAATTGTTAAACAAAGCACCACACAAGTAGATCGGGCAAAGATAGCAAAAACTCAAACAAGAGCAAGAACACGAAAAAGAACAAGAGACACATGGAGATTTTTCATCAAAGTTCGGACCCTTCACAAAGAAGTTCCTACCTCTCCGTTTAGGAGCTCACAAAAAGCCGTGTCTCTCTCAACCCTAATCCTCACCAAGCAACCACAAAGGTCAAACTTGGTTTTCCTTCTTCCTCTTGATTCTTTTCCTTCCGGAGGTGAATCACGCCTTCACAAACGTTCCCAAGTCTCACCACAAATTAGAGGCTCAAGGGCGACGCCTATCCGTCGAGGGGACAAATCCCCAAGAGTAACTAGTGAATGAAAGGTTGTGTATGAGGGAATCGAGATGCTCAAGTGTGGGATTGAATCTTGGAAGCTTTGGTTGATGTTGTTTCCTCTCTAATGGATTGGGATCTCAAGATTGAGAGGTGGGAGAAAGCCGGAGAGCTTGTGGCGATTTCTAAGGTTTCAAATGGAGTCTCCCAACCTTTCTCACGGAGTGAGAGAGGTCTATTTATAGGTGAGCCATAAAAAGAGCCGTTGAGAGTGTAAGAGAAGGCATCGACGGAACTTCCGTGATCAAGTCATGGATATTCCGTCGATCGCGAGTCATGTGGCTTTGGGTCGATGGCTGATGGAACTTCGTCACTTGCTGATGGAACTTCCATCAGCTAGTGGTTTGGTCACTTATGACTTCTCTCTTGTCTTTGTTTGGATTTGGATTTCACCATATAGGTAACTTGAGCATTTCAATTCCGTTTCATACAAGATTGATTCACCCCTCTTGATAGTATGGTTTTCCTAGACTCAAAAAGATTAAAAGCTAGACTTGATCACCATTTTTGAGTCTTTCCTTTTCTTTTAATTTTGAGGGGCCAACAACCTTGCACATGATTCTTGTTAACTTTAAAACCTGTCACACTTGTAAGAATCATTAGAACTTTTAATCATTTGTCATTATTCACTAAAACCCACTAGGAGATCCTAGGTGCGTCTTCATTTATATTATTAAACGATTATTTCTCTATTCTAGAATTGATGCCGTTTTTAGGATAGCTAAGTCACACATGTAGTTCATGCTTTGTTGTCCGAACGACTTCACTCTTAGAATGGAGGAGTACAAAACTTTAATATGTATGGTAGTATCATGATATTGTACTTTCTAACCTAAATTACTTGTTATACTCAATTTTTACCAAGTTCATCGAACATTCTCGAAATCTGGATACCAAAAATGTTGAGGTTTTAGCTCGGCAATAAACTACCTAGTCCTGCACGAATCAAGAACTCGATGGTGTAACACAAGAACACATAGAGATTTAGACAGGTTCAAACCCTCAATCGAGAGTACCCTACGTCGTGTATGAGTTGTATTTCCTATAACAAATTGCTATTATGTAGATTGTCTAGATTGTGTTTCTAGGAGTCCCTGTCCGCCTTATATATCCGGGGAGGCAAGGTTACATGTAGAATCCTAGTCGGTTATAAAATTTACATAATTGAAAACTCTATCTCTAAGCTTCCTTATCGATGTAGAGTCATACTCGATCGGTCTTGTACTTTTCTTAGGGATTACGCCTGATTAAGTCGGTCTTGTTGTCCGCCTCTATTTCCGTACTTGCTACATAGAAACTTCGGTATTCTGTATTGGTGTGACACCACTTTGTGGACCCTCCCGACCGGTCGTATTTCTTCAATGTGCCACCATATCTTTGATGAACAATCTTTTGAGTAATGTATATCCCTAGGATAAGTACTTAAAAAAACTATGAGGATGATAAGTAAATTTGGATGGAGGAAGTATTTATCTATTTCGTCTTAAGAGGTACGAGTAAGATGTGAAATAAAATACGAGGGGTTGAATTATATATATTTTTAAAGAAAGTATGAAAAAATGGAGAAGGAACCAGTCCACCACTTCACCTTCTCATCCGACATCTTGCTTACTTAAAAAAGAATTTAATCTTAGAGGTAAGATAACCACTCGGAAATTGTTGAAGAGATAAGATTTCTCACATAGATAAAAGAAATTCTTGGATCCCCTTTCCTCCACCCTTACACAACTATCTCATATACACATGTGAGCACGATCAAGAGAATTGTTTTACTCAAATCACATAAATTCACTCTCGCTGAAATTTAAAATCGGATCATTAAAATGCTACTCATAAGCCTTAATTATAAGGTTTCGTCTCAATATGATGAAGAACGTAGATTTTAGTTTGTGCAAATCATATCATACAACATGCATTGCACCGCAGTCGATCTTGATCAATATTTTCTTATTTATAAAAGTGATAATACGAACATTCATAGTGAGATAATCTTCGAGTGATAAAGGACATATGCCCCCTCCCTCTCAAGAAGTATAGATCATGCGCTAGTTGCTCATTTTTTATTTAGAAGAACAGAAGTACATATTTTTAGTAATGAAAATTTATGCAACATTTACATCAACAAAACTAAAATCTATGCTATTTAAAAATTTTATTATTTATCAGAAGCTTTGACTCAATAGAGTATTGGCAATATACCTTTTAGCCTAGGGATGAAAATGGTGTGCATAATTTCCAATTTCAATCGGACTCTAATTTACAATATGAATTATCTGGTAATAAAAGATAGATTATCTAGAGCCATAGCATGATGGTAGATAAATTAGTCATCTTAATAAAGAAAATTAAATCTATTATATCCATATATAGTAGTCATAAAGTAGTATCACTCTTTCTCTCATGTCATCCATTTGTAGTAAATGTACCATCAATTGACTAAAAGTATATTATTATATTATTTTCTTTATATTGATTATAAAATCATTTTTTACTTTTCAATCGACTGAAAGTTTAAATTTATTTTAATCAACATGATTTGTACTTGAATTTGTATCATTATTTATTTGAGTGAATTTCACAAACCCACTAATACTTTGATTTTATAGTCATAAACCCACCACATACGGTACCTATTTCACGGACCCACCAGTACTTTATGGTGTAGTTTCACAAAACCACCGTACTTTTGAATTATACGCATCCAATACCCTATGGTCCCACATGTAAGTGAAAGCTGTTGATAAACGTAAACTGTATTGGTTGCTGTCAAACTGTCATTGACATGTGAGACCATACGTATAATTTAAACGTACAATGATTTTGTGAAACCACACCCCAAACTATTGATGGCTTTGTGAAATAGACACTGTATTTGGTGGGTATTGTGACGATAAAGCCAAAGTATTGGTGGGTTTGTGAAATAAACTCTATTTATTTGTGTAAGGTTATGTATCATTTAGATAGAGTAGAATAAATCTATTGATTTATATACTATAGAAAAGAGCTTTTTTAGACTGTTCGATTTTAATCTATTGATATTAGATTAGATGTTGATTGAAAATTGACTGAAAATTAGCAAGTTAGTAAAATTATTAGTAAACAATGATCACTCCTGATGTACTGTTGCACCTATTATCCTGCACTATTTTTTAACATCCGAAGAAATCTGTATCCGCATTCGCTACGAATCTGATGAAAATAATGTGGGATGTGGGTATGAGAAAAGTGATATCCGCTCCTCCTAATATCGAATAAGGTCTCGATTACCTGAAGCTAAAGCCCGCTCCGTGCACCGCCGGAAGAAATGCAGACAGGCTGAGCAGGAAGAAGTCTTTTGCTCAGATCGCACGAGAAAAATGTTCATCGCATTTACAGCTACACCGAAGCGAATCGAAGTGATTCCTTTATACGCTTCGTGCTCTGTCACGCAATCCGAAGTAAAAAAGATCTCCCAAGCTAAAACAATATGGCAATCTGCTCAACTGAAACTATTGTAAACGGGACTGATAAAGCAAAATTGAAAACAGGAGCGTGCAAACAAAGGAGTTTTAACACACCAAATGATGCAAAACCTCACCTAGCACCAGGCTAGTGTTGGCTGACAAACCGTTCAGTCCAAGCCATACGCATACCTATACGTCAAGCCCGGGTCGAGGATTGAGAAAAACCAGATGTGTTTGTCGGTGCATTCTGGCATCAATAAAATGACGGGTGAGGGAAGTCGGAGAAAGGCGTCGAGAAGATTGAGTTGACCTGACCATTTTGTTGATGCCAGAATGCACCGACAAACACATCTGGTTTTTCTCAATCCTCGACCCGGGCTTGACGTATAGGTATGCGTATGGCTTGGACTGAACGGTTTGTCAGCCAACACTAGCCTGGTGCTAGGTCGTGATATGCGTTTTCCGTTACCGGTCATGTCCGGTATAGGTGGGTTGGCCTAAGCGCCATCCCGAGATCGGACTCGAGGGATGGTAAGACCCGAGCGGTATAAGCCCGCGAGGCAGCACTCCAAGAATAAGCCAGTAGTAGGGGCAGCCAGTAGGGTAGGGTAAGTCGGAGCAAGTAGTGGAAATAGGAAACAGGGGTTTTGTTGATTTGGATAGGTCGAGAAAGAGGGGGTATGTCGTATGTTTGGAACCCTGTTTGTTTTGAATAAATCGCGCGAAAATGCGTGCGCATGTATGCACGCGATAGATGATACTAGAGTGATTGGAAAAACGAGATCGGATGTGTTTGTCGGTGCATTCCGGCATCAATAAAATGGTCAGGTCAACTCAATCTTCGACGCCTTTCTTCGACTTCCCTCACCCGAGGAAATTCGATTCAAGGCTATTCCCATTGACGGAAGGGAGCGGAGGCCCTGGCTCCCTTCCTATCGGCTTATTATCCGAGCGAAGCGAGAACGTTCCTTCCCCAAGGGGAGGGTTGTTTATACCGAAGCGAGCGAGTCACTACTAAAAGACGAGCTAAGTGAAGCAATAAGCACCGACAAACACATCTGGTTTTTCTCAATCCTCGACCCGGGCTTGACGTATAGGTATGCGTATGGCTTGGACTGAACGGTTTGTCGGCCAACACTAGCCTGGTGCTAGGTCGTGATATGCGTTTTCCGTTACCGGTCTGTCTGGTATAGGTGGGTTGGCCTAAGCGCCATCCCGAGATCGGACTCGAGGGATGGTAAGACCCGAGCGGTATAAGCCCGCGAGGCAGCACTCCAAGAATAAGCCGGTAGTAGGGGCAGCCGGTAGGATAGGGTAAGCCGGAGCAAGTAGTGGAAATAGGAAACCGGGGTTTTGTTGATTTGGATAGGTCGGGAAAGAGGGGGTATGTCGTATGTTTGGAACCCTGTTTGTTTTGAATAAATCGCGCGAAAATGCGTGCGCATGTATGCACGCGATAGATGATACTAGAGTGATTGGAAAAACGAGATATAGCTCGTTTTGTTAAAGAAGGTTGTTGTATTGACTTCTACTTCGTAGAAGTGCATGTGTGTATGCGTGCGTATGCGGGTGTGCGTGCGTGTGCTATTTATACACGCACGCGTATGTGTGTTCTATTTATACGCACGCGCGCTAAGACTCGCTAAGTTCGCAATAATCTCCCTACGGTCGCTTATTGCTTCACTTAGCTCGTCTTTTAGTAGTGACTCGCGTGCTAGGTCGTGATATGCGTTTTCCGTTACCGGTGCATGTCCGGTATAGGTGGGTTGGCCTAAGCGCCATCCCGAGATCGGACTCGAGGGATGGTAAGACCCGAGCGGTATAAGCCCGCGAGGCAGCACTCCAAGAATAAGCCGGTAGTAGGGGCAGCCGGTAGGGTAGGGTAAGCCGGAGCAAGTAGTGGAAATAGGAAACAGGGGTTTTGTTGATTTGGATAGGTCGGGAAAGAGGGGGTATGTCGTATGTTTGGAACCCTGTTTGTTTTGAATAAATCGCGCGAAAATGCGTGCGCATGTATGCACGCGATAGATGATACTAGAGTGATTGGAAAAACGAGATCGGATGTGTTTGTCGGTGCATTACGGCATCAATAAAATGGTCAGGTCAACTCAATCTTCTGACGCCTTTCTTCGACTTCCCTCACCCGAGGAAATTCGATTCAAGGCTATTCCCATTGACGGAAGGGAGCGGAGGCCCTGGCTCCCTTCCTATCGGCTTATTATCCGAGCGAAGCGAGGTAGAAACGTTCCTTCCCCCAAGGGGAGGGTTGTTTATACCGAAGCGAGCGAGTCACTACTAAAAGACGAGCTAAGTGAAGCAATAAGCACCGACAAACACATCTGGTTTTTCTCAATCCTCGACCCGGGCTTGACGTATAGGTATGCGTATGGCTTGGACTGAACGGTTTGTCGGCCAACACTAGCTCTGGTGCTAGGTCGTGATATGCGTTTTCCGTTACCGGTGCATGTCTGGTATAGGTGGGTTGGCCTAAGCGCCATCCCGAGATCGGACTCGAGGGATGGTAAGACCCGAGCGGTATAAGCCCGCGAGGCAGCACTCCAAGAATAAGCCGATAGTAGGGGCAGCCGGTAGGGTAGGGTAAGCCGGAGCAAGTAGTGGAAATAGGAAACCGGGGTTTTGTTGATTTGGATAGGTCGGGAAAGAGGGGGTATGTCGTATGTTTGGAACCCTGTTTGTTTTGAATAAATCGCGCGAAAATGCGTGCGCATGTATGCACGCGATAGATGATACTAGAGTGATTGGAAAAACGAGATATAGCTCGTTTTGTTAAAGAAGGTTGTTGTATTGACTTCTACTTCGTAGAAGTGCATGTGTGTATGCGTGCGTATGCGGGTGTGCGTGCGTGTGCTATTTATACACGCACGCGTATGTGTGTTCTATTTATACGCACGCGCGCTAAGACTCGCTAAGTTCGCAATAATCTCCCTACGGTCGCTTATTGCTTCACTTAGCTCGTCTTTTAGTAGTGACTCGCGTGCTAGGTCGTGATATGCGTTTTCCGTTACCGGTCATGTCTGGTATAGGTGGGTTGGCCTAAGCGCCATCCCGAGATCGGACTCGAGGGATGGTAAGACCCGAACGGTATAAGCCCGCGAGGCAGCACTCCAAGAATAAGCCGGTAGTAGGGGCAGCCAGTAGGGTAGGGTAGGCGGAGCAAGTAGTGGAAATAGGAAACAGGGGTTTTGTTGATTTGGATAGGTCAGGAAAGAGGGGGTATGTCGTATGTTTGGAACCCTGTTTGTTTTGAATAAATCGCGCGAAAATGCGTGCGCATGTATGCACGCGATAGATGATACTAGAGTGATTGGAAAAACGAGATCAGATGTGTTTGTCGGTGCATTCGGCATCAACAAAATGGTCGGGTCAACTCAATCTTCGACGCCTTTCTTCGACTTCCCTCACCCGAGGAAATTCGATTCAAGGCTATTCCCATTGACGGAAGAGAGCGGAGGCCCTGGCTCCCTTCCTATCGGCTTATTGTCCGAGCGAGCGAGGTAGAAACGTTCCTTCCCCCGAGGGGAGGGTTGTTTATACCGAAGCGAGCGAGTCACTACTAAAAGACGAGCTAAGTGAAGCAATAAGCACCGACAAACACATCTAGTTTTTCTCAATCCTCGACCCGGGCTTGACGTATAGGTATGCGTATGGCTTGGACTGAACGGTTTGTCGGCCAACACTAGCCCGGTGCTAGGTCGTGATATGCGTTTTCCGTTACCGGTGCATGTCGGTATAGGTGGGTTGGCCTAAGCGCCGTCCCGAGATCGGATTCGAGGGATGGTAAGACCCGAGCGGTATAAGCCCGCGAGGCAGCACTCCAAGAATAAGCCAGTAGTAGGGACAGCCAGTAGGGTAGGGTAAGCCGGAACAAGTAGTGGAAATAGGAAACAGGGGTTTTGTTGATTTGGATAGGTCAGGAAAGAGGGGGTATGTCGTATGTTTGGAACGCTGTTTGTTTTGAATAAATCGCAGCTAAAAAAAACATCACACTACAAACTGGCAACAGCTGCCAATGACACTTTCACTCACGGAATCCACACACATAACACAGCATCCCACACTCGAACACAACGGAACCCAAGCTCAGTTTTAGATAGTAACCCGAAATCTGACTCTCGGACTCACATAAACTCCACGGTGCAGGCGAGAAACTTTTTAGCCGGAAATCTGGATGGGCTTGACTTCTGGCTTCTTGGCCTCCTCCTTGGGCACGGTGACCGTGAGAACGCCGTTCTCCATGGACGCTTTGATCTGCTCCGTCTTCGCGTTTTCCGGCAGCCTGAACCGACGCAGGAACTTGCCGCTGCTACGCTCCACCCGGTGCCACTTGTCATTCTTCTCCTCCTGCTCCTTGTTGCGCTCACCGCTGATTTGGAGGACGTTGCCGTCCTCGATCTCCACCTTCACCTCCTCCTTCTTGAGCCCAGGGACATCAGCCTTGAACACGTGCGCCTCGGGAGTCTCCTTCCAGTCGATGCGCGCGCCGGCGAAGGCCGCTGTCTCGGAGTCAGAGGAGGTGCGGGGGACGAGGCTGCTGGAGCCGAAAGGGAAGCCCTGGAAGGGGTCCCACAGGTCGAGGGAGAATGGGTCGAACACGTTGCTGCGGCGAATCAGCGACATGGTCGGACGGAGGACTTACGAGCCGGACTGGTGGACTGGTGAAAATATTGCAGAGGCTTTTGGAAGTGCGTTGCTTGTGCTACCTGATCGTTGCTCTGATCTTTCTTGCCTGCTCCATTGCGCGGCGGGTGCCAAGAATTTATAGTGATCGGAGGAACAACCGGCTCGAGCGGCAGTGAGCTTCCAGATCATTCTGGCTTGTGCGGGAACGTTCGGGCTGCAGCTCGAATTAGAGAGAGCCAGAAATGGAAACTAGAGAACTTATGGGCTTCTGGACTCAGCAAATTCCAGGCTCTAGATTATTCTCGAACGAGGTCCAATAGGATAGAGTCCACAGCCATATGTTACTTATTACGTACACAAATTTGTAGCCCGCCGTTGGGCTCCAGTACCTTCGCGTTTACACTGGAATTCTCCAGAGCCCAACTTCCAGCCCGTCAAGGCCTTTGCATCCCGGCTATAAAATGACTCGCCCCTGCTCCAGCGCTCGGCAAGCAGTGAAAGAAGCGCGAAGCCCAAACCTGAACAGCCTCAGCTAAATCCTCTTCAATCTGTATATGTTTTCAAAAAAAAAAAAAAAAAAAAAATCCTCTTCAATCTCGGTCTTCCACTCATCTCCAAAGCAACCCCACCACCAACCGATCAGACAATGTCGCTGATTCGCCGCAGCAACGTGTTCGACCCCTTCTCCCTCGACCTGTGGGACCCCTTCCAGGGCTTCCCTTTCGGCTCCAGCAGCGGCGGCAGCCTCCTCCCCGCACCTCCTCTGACTCCGAGACAGCAGCCTTCGCCGGCGCGCGCATCGACTGGAAGGAGACTCCCGAGGCGCACGTGTTCAAGGCAGATGTCCCTGGGCTCAAGAAGGAGGAGGTGAAGGTGGAGATTGAGGACGGCAACGTCCTCCAGATCAGCGGTGAGCGTAACAAAGAGCAGGAGGAGAAGAATGATAAGTGGCACCGAGTGGAACGCAGCAGCGGCAAGTTCCTTCGCCGGTTCCGGCTGCCGGAGAACGCCAAGACGGAGCAGATCAAGGCGTCCATGGAGAACGGAGTGCTCACCGTCACCGTGCCCAAGGAGGAGGTCAAGAAACCGGAAATCAAGTCCATCCAGATCTCCGGCTAGAGCTCGTAGTATCATGCCTCGTCTCCGCTCGTGTCGTCTGTAACCCGTCGACGGTGTCCGTGTCGTCCTTGGTCCATCATGCTAGTGTTCGAGTAATCTGATCATCGCTGGTTTGTCGTGTGAGTCGTGACAATTGATTGCCATTTTGTGAGAGACGAGTAAAGTGTTGGCAATCGTTGTAACATGGTTTTTATGGAGATGCTTACGTGTTCCCTCCTAAATCATCTTAACCTTTTTTGCGAATACATATTTGTAACCTTCAAAGGACAGCCGGATTACATGTGACGGTAATTTACAAAATTGATGTCATTGTTGATTTTTGCAGTTAAGTTTGACAATGACAATTTTTTTTTCGGATCGGTCAGCTAGCCATCAACCGGAACTTCAGTTGACTCACATTTTGTCAAACTTACTAGTATAATTTTAAACATTTAAATATTTTTTTAATAAATCAGATGGTTAAACATAACTGGAAAAATCAACACAACATCTGATGTTAGAATAGAGGGAGTACAACAATGAAAGGCTCTTTTATCTTCGCAGATCACTATTTACGTCGCAACCAATGGTGGCATTTCGGTTAGCAAGTCAGCATCATCTCGTAGGGAAATTCAGATCTCCTTCATGTTATCTACAGAGTTCACAATCAATGCCCTCTTAAAGATCCTCCAACTTCTCTGTACATGTTGACAAGAGCGGCAACTTCTTGCAAGTTATCTTATTAAATCAACATATAACTTGTAGCTTAGGACGGATACATACACAGGTATACAGACGCAAAAATGTTACCCCCTTGAACTAGCCGATTAGAGACGAACATCACGACAATGCATTTACAGAATCTGCAAAGAATAAAGGAATGCGCCTCCACAGGTAAACTAGCAGCAGCGTGGTGTATCCAGATCCAGGAGAAGCGGCAGTCTACTCTGAATCGTAGAAATCGCTAGGACATGGCGTAATTACATCGGACTCCAGCATCTGTACCACCCTGTGCATTGTTGGCCGCTCCTCTGGCAAAGAACCGACACACTGCTTAGCAAGCGAAAGTAGAGCATCTAAGGTCTCAATCTGCACGCCTTCACAGTTCTGATCAACAATTTCCCTCTCTCGGTTCTCACCAGCTAGGAAGTTTAGCTGCAAGAGACATGATTATCCATTATGAGCATGAAAAAAAGAGAGGTCATATGAGAGTTGGCAGATAAAAAAGGACATAACAGAGCATACCCATCCAACAATGTTTAATCCCTTCTCTATGAATGATGAATCAGTAGGTCGTTTTCCGCTAAGTATTTCAAGTACCAAAACCCCAAAACTGTAGACATCAGTCTTCTCGGTGGCTCTGCCACTTTGCATATACTCTGGATTTTGGATATTGTCAACATTGTGAATGACATTTTAACAACAAATAAAAATCACACGAGAGTAAACATAAGCTAAATGCTATTTTTTCCTCCCCTCTTTTTGGATGCAATAGACCAACTACCACATACCTGGAGCAAGATAACCAAATGTTCCTGCGACTATTGTAGTTATATGTGATTCTTCATCCTCTAATAGCTTTGCAAGTCCAAAGTCTGATACACGAGCCTCAAAATTGCCATCAAGTAAGATGTTGCTTGATTTAATATCCCGATGTATTATTCGAGGTGAACAATCATGATGCAAATAAGACAAGCCTTTTGCAGCTCCTAGAATTATCTTAATACGTGCATCCCAATCTAATTGTTCAGATTTTTCTGCCAAGAAGATTGATAGAACAATGTTAGTAAAAAAATCAACCGATGCTTTGCATTCTGCCATATGAAGAATGAAGTGCATGAATCCTGAAAGACTTTAAAGAGATGAGCTGCATATTCTTCACAAGCAATCTCAAACAAAAAGAGGGGATTGTTCCTCTCTCATAATCATTTGATCCTTTCATCCTTCAGAATTTTTGCTGATAATGAAACCTGCATCTCATTCTTTTGTGTTCCTACTTAGGATATGAGGCAACTATTAACTTTGTTTAGAGTGTAATCTAGGTTGAGAAGCACACCACTCAAAGTTACATTGTATCTCAGGTCCATTCCTATAGGGTCTTTCTTAAGCCAGTAGAGAAAATTGACTAATATATTGGCCTGAAACTACCCATTAGGTGCCACTTGTATCCCTACCAAGGATACATATCCTAAATTCAGAGTTTAGGGTTTTAATGTTATGTTGACTATAATGCACCCAACTGTCTATTTAAAATCCAAAACCCTATTTTCAATCTCTCTTTGATCAAAGTCAAACTTAATATGCCTGACAGGCAAATGAACTGATCATAGGTACTACCTTCAAACTTTTATTGCCCTCGTTAGGACAGTGCGATTAGTTCAATTTCAAACCAATTCCATTGTTCTGATATCGAGAATAAAAGTCCGGAGGGAGTAAAAGTTAGTATGTCCATATAAGAATCAAATACAGATGAAATCGACAAATTGACAAATTCTCTAGTAACCAGCCAGGGTAGGAACAATGATAGCTGATTCTATGTAGTGGTGTTTGGGTCGATCTCGATTGTTTTCATGTAACAGGCACGTAGGTAACCATAAGAGAGGTTGAGGTGGCGAGTTGTGTGTGTCTGTGTTGTTTTTGTACTCTTTTTCTTCTTCTTTTAATGAAATGATGCGCACCTCTCCTGCGTATTCGAGAAAAAAAATCGACAAACTGTAAATTGACAAACATAATGGAACTTTACCGTGTAGCACTTCATCCAGGCTTCCACCTGGGAGGTAGTCATATATCAACAGTTTTGACGAAGGAGAGTTGCAGTAGCCACGGAGATTGACCAAATAGCGATGCTTAACGCTTCCCAATATCTCAAGTTCCCTATCAAAGAACCTATCTAGACCTTCATTTGTTTTCATTATTCTTTTCAATGCAAAGACGTTGCCATCATCCATTGTGAGTTTATAAACAGTTCCAAAGCCCCCTGAACCAATGATATTATCCTCACCCATAGTATCCAGTTTCTTGAGGATATCCTTTGTGGAATACGGGAGGTCCCCATGGAACATTACAACTGAAGAGCCTGAAAAAAGCAGCAATGTCATGAAACCATTTCCTTAGAAAACTGACGATAATTACACTAATATGTATAGCTACCTCCACATAATTCCACTCTAAAACCATGAATATCTTTCTTTCCAAAATTCTTGTAAAGAAAGCATCCCCAGAAGCACATCAAAGCCACCAATAGGAGAGCTCCCACTGTTGCTACAGCACTTATAACAAGTCTGGTCGAATTCTTCCCATTCCTTTTATTCATCATGTCATCTGTTGTAAGATCACAATAAAAAACATCAGAAACATGGAGTTAAGAGGGGAAGTAACAAGTAGAAAAACTATGCAGGATTTATCTTATCAGGGGACCTCGTCATCAATACAAAGTAATGTATACAATATTTTAAATCAATAGCCAGTTAGCCACTATGCAAGGCCTCACATGGAATAAATATATTCAGCCTAAAAGTCTACTGCAGCAAAAAAAAGGGTGCCTATTAAAATTTCATGTAGGGCTCGAAAGAGGTGGAGACTAGAAGGGTTCTTGCACTTATCCAATTGGCAAGCAGATGTCGAGCATATGGGGCACCCTATAAGGCCATGGTGTAGTGTATAGCAACCAAACCGAAGTAAACAGCAAAACATGATCTTATCCAAAACAAGGTAGAAGCAAAAGCAGCATGTGAGAGATGATATTACAGGCTAGGTTGTATCTTATCACCAAATTCTTGTATGGGGTAAGGTAAGGATTCAAGGTCAAAAGATTTAAAGGTTGTAATTCATAAGTGAGAAACATTATATGTGCTTCTTTGATGCAGTCCTTAAGAAGTTTGGGACAGCTACACAAAAAAACAAAAAACAAAAAAAAAATCAGTATCACCTTTTTTTTGGTACATTGCAAGTTCGGTTCTCTACAAGTTTCATCTATTTCGTTCTTTGACAACAAGCAAGCACCTGGTTTTTACAATATCTAATCCAGTCTCCGGCAGTAGGCAATAGAACGGGTATTAATATCAGAGTTCTAACATCACACAATATCTTATGAGATGATTTTAATTCCCTAAATGGCATACTCCCTCCATTCTGTTTTTGTTGTCCGTTAGGACAAGCTATCTAGTGCAAATTTGTACTAGCTGCTAGCTTGTACTGATGACAACAAAAGCAGAATGAAGGGAGTATTGTACCACAGGCACAAGGTTCTTAGAATGTTCAGTTTGTTCTAATGTCTAGGTTCATTTATAGTACCTGCAGAAGGTGACTGAGAACCATTTGGTGATTGAAGTGCATCTTTGCACACTGAGTTAATCTGCTTCCCACATAAACCAAGGTTTCCAACAAACCTGCATTACCCAAAAAAAAGAATAATAAAAAAGAAAAATCCAGTTTGAAATTGAATCCAAGAAATGGGGAAATATCTTGACAACTCATTGTAGAATGAAGAATAAACAGAACAGCTTATGAAACAATATTTCCAGATTGTATCAAAAATGAATATGCATGTGACAATGAACAAGATAGATGTGATTCTAAATAAAACAGGGAAAGATAACTCACGACTCCTCATTGAAATTGGCAAGTGAACCAGAAGATGGTATCGCTCCTGTCAGGAAGTTCATAGACACATTGCTGCATGTATTGCAAAATTAACACTTTATCCAAGCCATTAACGTGCTGTGGCCATTGGATGGATTTCTCATATGAAAAAGCACTTACAATGATTTGAGTTTTGATAGTTTATCAAGAGAATGTGGAATGGATCCGCTCAGTGTATTACTGGACAAGTCCCTACAGGAAAAAATAACAGTCCACAAATGGACATTAATCTCCAACTTATTTTACCATGGCAATTACAATCAGAACTGACACTGACATGATAAATAGTATAAAACCAACTGAGTTTAAACATGACATCCTAAACTTACAATGTCTCAAGTTCCACCAGATCACCAAATTCTGAAGGGATGTAGCCACTTAAATAATTTCCTTGCAGATACCTTAGTCATTTCACATAAGAGCATAAGATTAGAAGCCAATATTGTGCAGTAGAGGCCAGCATACATAAAAGAGAAAATGCAATACAAATAAAATAAATGTCATACAAATTTATGTTTAATGCCATGCAGCAGTAATGCCCTGGAAAAGGCACTATCATAGTAACTAGAGAACTTACAGCTGTTGCAACTTGGTACAGTTTCCCAGTTCGGGAGGCAGTGAACCATACAAACTGTTCCCCTGAAGGGATCTATGCAAACCAAAAACACACACACACACACACATATATTTAGTTATACCACCTAATAAGATGAGGGGAAAAATGACAATTGTGGAAGCAAACTTACAAATTTTGCAATTCATTTAACCTTCCAATTTCTGGTGGTATGGGTCCCACTAGCTTGTGATATGCAAGAATCCTGAATGAAAGAGTAATCAGAGTTTATGCCAGTTAATTCAAAACACCGAAATTTAATTCTCTTGTACTAGAAAAAAATTCCCTAAAAAGAATTACCATGTCATTGACAGTGAATGATTAAACTATCAAGCAAATAAAATGAACCTTAACTAAAAACATGGTGGTTTTATTCTTACAGGTTGACAACTCTTTTGCTATGACTATCACATCCAACACCCTTCCAATTGCAGGGGTCTGCATCTTGCTCATGCCAATTTAGAAAGACCCCATCTGAATTTGTAACTGCCTTTTTGAAGGCAAGTAGTGCTTCACCTGTAGGAGACCATGAAATGTGAGCATTGGTTAGAAAAAGAGTCTCAAAATGTTCGGAATGAGTAGAAACCACTGCCATTGCATACCATCTGAACTCAGCGTTTTTGCTTCATGAGTGCCAAGGTATAGGATTATCAAAATAAAGAGGTAACAGGGCTGTTTCCTCAGGAAAGAGCCCATTGATCATCAGCTGGCGAAGCATATAAGATCACCACGGAATATTCTAGATTTCATCGATGAAGCATATTGGCCATCTTGCAAACTAGAGATGAACTCAATGAGTAGGCTTCCCAGAGTATAGGCAGATATAATTCCAGCCCTGGATGTGAAAACAGGGATAATTCATAAATCATAATCACTACAACCAGTGATAAACCATGATATCATCACCATATGTCCATATAAAACACATAGTGGATCACATGCAGTAAACACTGAAAGCTATGCAGCAGGAATTAAGACATATTGTGATGCAATTTCTGACTCGGAATTTAGTAAATTTCTTCAGCTATACAGGGCTCTAAAAGGGGATAACAAACGGGGAGAACCTGAGCTGATTGAATTGGCCACAAGCCTCAAATCCCTGAATCGAATAGATAAAATAAAATGGAAAAGACTAGCGCACTAGGCACTCCACTAGAATCCGCAGACACCAAGTCCCAGCCCCCAGCAATCCACCGCCACTAGAACCTCCTTCACACTCGGTAACTTCAAAAAACACTAAGCACGCAGCTAAAGAAAAATAAAGGCATTACTAATTCAACCGCGCCAGCCGCCACTATCAAACAAGAGGATGTATCCAAAGTTAAGGCCACCACAACCGCCGCAGGAACTCTACAAAACAGTTGTTCGACTGCAAGCCGCGGCACCGACACGCTAACCGAGCAAACCAATTTGGGCGGAACCGGCGACGGCATCTAACACGAATCCATTTACCACGGTTACACAGCAAACCCACCGCAAATCAGCGAGAACAGTGGCAGATCCGGTGGGAGACGGGGCGTACCTGCGCCGCGCTGCAGACTGCAGGGAAGCGAGGCGGCGATCTGGGACGGGCTCCGCGTGTTGCAGCTGCGAATGGGGGCGGGAGCAGCGGCGATGGCCGGCGACGGGTGAGGGGAGGGTGATGCAGCAGCGGTGTGGCGCGGTGCGAGGAGGAAGGGCGAAAAGGCTGGAGAGAAGATTAGGCGGCCGCTGCTGCGCTCCCGTGGCGTAGAGTAGTGTACTGGACTGGACTGGCGTGCGCGAGCGAGAGGAGTGAGGTGAGCCGAAGCCGAGGCGAGGCGAGCATGGTTTTGTCCGCGTGTGGTGTGGGCGGACGAGGAACGGGACACGGGACGAACAGCTAAGCTAATCGACCCCCGTTCTGACTCGTCACACCGCTTTCTTCTCTGCCTGCCTTTCCCATGCTTTACTTTCTCTTCCACGCTAAAATTGATTGATTGATCAGGGTCGCATGTACCTGTTTGGCACTACGGCATGCTGAGTGAAAATGACATGCCATTTGGGCTTAGAAAGCGATAGATTCTTGCCATGAAAGAGGGTACGGTGCTGCATGCACCTGCTCGTTCGGTGAAAAAAGGGATTAATGATTTTTTATCTTTAGATTAGATTCAACGAAAATGACCTGTCTTAGATATAGAGCCAGGCTGGAGGGGTGATCTCAGCCCTTGATTCCTTCTTTCAAAGGTTAGGATTAATCTTGTAAACAATTATTGTATTTATGACATACAATCCAAATGGCTAGTATGTGAATCTGACTATACATTTTTACATCCAACCCTTAATCTTTTGACAAACCTCGTAGTGGCGCTAAGTAGCGCTTGCAGCCTCTTGGCTCCTAGAGCGCTACTGTGTCACCATTGAAGTCTGATGTCACTCAAGCTAGCACATTGACCATGTATGACGGTGGACTTCTATGTATTCTAATGACCGTCATTACTCCTAACAATGGATATCATGGTCATTGTCCATAGAAAATGACTTTTTCGGATGAAACTAGAGCATTAATCTCAGATCAAGATGCTTTCGCGGTGTTCGGCTGGAGCTTTTTTCAGTCAAATGGCTGCTGCTGCTACCTTTTTGCTTCTACTGTTAGTATTGTTGTTGCTGGCCGTAAGCCAGCATCAGCCAAATAATATGGCAGCCGAACAAGCCTTTTGTTTTTTTTGTGGTATTAATTAAGACCTATGTTGAACTATAAATTAGACGAGCTCTAGACAGTTGTAATGTAAATTTGGATAATAATTGTATCTTGCATAGGGGTTTACTTCACATTTATCTTTCGGGAGGTTTTACCGTTAGAAGTTCTGTCAGTAAAGATCAATCATATGCACAAGCTAAGACATGTTATAAACTATATTTTTAAAAAAAACTGTGTACAACATACAAACATTCATTGCTTCGACTCAAAACAACAAAACCAAGAAATTTTGGTATAAATTTAGTTCTCCTACTTGAGAGAAGGTTAATATGAGCCTCTTTTCATTCGAATTTTGATTGCCAAAGGGAGGAAAATGATAAGGGCACGCTGCTGTTAGTCAGAGAGAGACTGCTGGTGGGGCAGCGTTCGGATGCCTGACCGACGAGGTGAGCTGTGCTGTCTTTCCTCGCGACGTGACCCTCCCCATCCGCCAAATCAACGACCTGTTTTTCACCCTGCCAAACTGCTGCTTCATCTTATACAGTAACTGCACTTCAAACTGTTACTAGTTCTTTATCGAAGCCTCAAAGGTTAAGCCGAGCTACTACTAGTAGTGGTATTGCTACAGAATGGGTGTCAAATCGATACTACTAGCTCCTAGTGTCATTATGTGCTAATTAATGCATCCACGCAAAACGTCCGGAAACTTGAGCACTGAGCAGGGCCGAAGGTCAGATCTCTCTCGTGTCCTTATTCTGGCACAGTAGCATCCATGAGCACTAACAGCATCCACTAGTTAAGCCAGGGCTTAGCAGGCGAGGAAAAAATATCGCTACCATCCAATACGGGATAGATCAGACAGGGCTGAATGGATCACTGGCATGTCTCCAGCATCCATGACTTTTTTGCTGTTTTTGCCCCCAAATCAACTGAAACGAGCAACGGTGCCGAGCCAGCCATCATAATTCTGAGAGGCCCCAGCGGCTCGAGACCGGTGAAGGGGGAAACACACGCCATCAATCCGTGGACACCACAGCACCCACTTGCGCAATGACGATGCCCGGTTCATCCGTTTCCGCCTCACCTCACCGCCGCTCGCGCTTTTCACTTGTGAGGGCTGGAGCTTTTGATCTTTTCTGACTCCATGTGCTTGTCGAGGCAGAAAACAACCGTGGCAACCTCATGCGAGCCCGAGACAGACCGGCAGCAGAAAGATGTGAGGCTCGGCTCCATAAATTCAGCACCTGCAGAGTCGAGCAAAGCAGCAACTTGTGGCCGGTGAATAATGGAGGGGAAAACAGGTGTTTCTGTTCCGGTTAAGGTTCAGACGTCGGATAAAGTTGGATCCAAAGGATCCAACCACCAAGCTTTTTTGCCCAGTCAGATGTACAGGACGCTTCAGTTGCGTCCTTTGCTTTATCTATTTTCGTTGACGACAGGGACGGCAGTGTAGCTGGAACAAACATCAACCTGTACAGACAGATCACGGGGCTTCAGAGTCCTATAGAGAAGAACACGGCCTGTTTCTGTACTGAAAAACTTACCATATCAAATCCATAGAAGATAAGAAAGTCTTGCATGAAATATTTCTACATCTGCAAACTTTTTATACCACAACAACAAGTGGTAGGCGACACCAACTTCTCATTTATTATGAAAGAAATCATTAGAAAAACTCAGCAGGAATAACTGATTTCCATACTATAAGGGCAATTCGACAACATCTCATTACCAATATTTATCTGTACATTGTTCTAAAATAAAAGGAAGATTAAAATACTAAAGGCCAAAAACTATATTTTACATACAATTTCAAGCAAAGTAGGGGTGTGAAAATCCTAACAGAACAATAATCTGCACAGAAAGGTAAAAATCCTACAGAATGCTAACACTGTCACTTGTCTGTACAGTGAAAGAAAAGGACGACGACAGCCAGTCAGCAACTAAGTACGGAAGAGATCAAGTAGTCAGAAGTCCAGGCTCTATCACCTTACTTGCCGGGGCTTTGTCCCTCTGCTCTACGTAGGCAGATGGGAACCAGCCAGACTTTCCCTTGCATTCACCTTCGGACCAACCATTTGTCGCCACCTGTGAAGGAAGACAAAGTGTGCTTTGGTTAGCATTGGAACCCCACATTGTCCCTTAGAGAATCAATAAAAGACTAACGGCTAATTATATGTTGCCTTGCTTCAGATACTCTTGTGCTTGCTAAAAACCTAAACAATAGATGCAGTTGTTACGATTATACATATTTTGGACGCGAGCTATATAGATGTTTTCATATTACAGATCTTGGTTATGAGGTACTGCATGACATGGATATGACTTACAAATGGAAAACGCTAGAGCAAGCCATGTGTACCTGGCGGACCACAACATAGTCACCCACGGCAATACTGAGCTCACCATCTGCCTGAGCATCAAATGGATGGATTACCTGCCCAAAGAAGCAAGCCACAAGTTCATAAGCTAGTTGATTGCAGCACTGGTATACCAGCTGTTCAATTGTTATGTATAATAATGTTAAATTGGTCTTGTATTCGAATATAAAACTAGACCAACAAGATGAAGCGTATGGTTCAGTGACAAGTTTTTTAACATGTAGCACTCTGAACCATATGCAGGGATCAATCAACATTTGTGTCACTTGGGTGTTGGGATCAATCAAAAGTCCACATGCTCTTGTAAACAACACAAAGTTGTTCGCGTAATTTCATGTTTTATCACACTAAAGAAGCTATTGGTTGCAGAATGAGTGAAGTTTATATCATGTATGTCTCATATGTGCTTTTAAAACACCACATTTTACAAGTATTTCTGAATCCAAATACAAAGTAACCAGCAGAGAAGTTACTCGGAAACTTTTGTAATACTTCCAAGACCACCAGGCTATCCTCAGTATTTGAACAATAGATTGGATAAAAACCTCACACCAGACAAGTTTAGGGCAAACAATCTAACATGACGTACAATCTAAATGATTGGTGACTCATTTTTTCTCCGTGTCCACAAAAAAAGTTCACAACGCAACAGTTGCACAAAAAGAAACATCACAAATACATCAGCACCGAAAGCAAAGCATACCTCCCCAACAAAGTGCACCTCCTGACCATTCCCCGCAGATTCACTAGGTTTACTCAATACTGGATCTTCGGATGTGCTACTCTGTGAACGTACATGCATTGGGGTTGCTTCAGATTCAGGTCCTGATGACTGCTCATCATAGTGGTTTGGTGACTCATTATGATGTTGAGCATGAAGCATCTGCGCATATGTGCAGAAAAATCTTCAGTGTATTCAGGTTTTTAATAAATTGCTAATGAGCTGTAAATGCAGAGTAAAAATCTCATTTTATGTGAAAGCTAGCCACCTCATCGCGGAGTTTATTTAGAATATCAGCAGCATTTTGATGATATGCTCTCTCAGCATCAACCTGTAACCGAAGAACATAGGATGTCAGTATAACCACATAGTTCCTCCATTCCCAAATTGATGTTGTTAACAAATATAATTAATTTTAAATTAAAAATTCTTTCCTAACGGCAAAAAATTAACGAGTAACTCTTTACGCAAGAAAACTTCCGAGTGATAAACTTTGTTCGGCCAAAGTGAATGGAATCTGTAGTCTTCTCAGGCGTAAATGCCATTTTTAATTGCAATGCTGGAACAAATGATTGTCTAGTTCTAGTAATCCAGGACCAGGAATGGGAAATACAACCAAAGAACATCAATAACCATGCCAGAAAAAAAATATTTTTATCTTGTTATAGAATTTCCATTTTTTTAAAAAAAAATGTTCTTTATATTTGAGCATAGCAAACCCTATACATAGGCTTTGAACTAAGAATTGTAATGCTACTCTTTTAAAACAACAGATCATATAAACACTCAAGTGCTGAAACTAGGACCAAGGGATGAAACATTTACGAAGGTAGAGGGAACAGTCAAGGTCAGGTTGTTGAGATGGAAAGAATAGAGAGGCTTGAGTGGTCATGTACTTGCCAGAGATCTTAGTCACTGAAAAATGGATCATGCAGTTCAAGTGATACTAAAGGTTTTGGATTAACAGTGAGACATATCATACCATTGCAAGGAGACGTTCGTATGTAACCTGTTGTTGCTGAGCCTCTACAGCCTCCATAGCTGCAGTTGCTTCTCTCCCTAATGCTGCCAGTGTAGTTCGAAGCTCCGATAATTTTGATTCTGCATGTTGTAGTTTCACAGAACTATCGGCATTACCACGACTCTCCTTGGATTTAAGTTGCTTTCTCATCACATCAGCTATCTAATAAAAAGATTCACAGTTAATAGGTGGCACTCATCACAATAGAAGGAAATGTTTGATTTTACTCACTACCTGAGACTCCATGTCTTGTCTGATCCGTTGATAACGGTAAGTTAACAAGCGGGCATCTTCAAGAGGAGCGCTCATTATCATTTCCCGGAGAGGCTCAAAAACCTGCCAATGTAGATAAGGTTAATCAGCTCGCAGCTTTATTCAGTATCAAATGAATGGCCACCAAAATGATCTAAACTTAAAAGTATTGACAGTATGAAGGAGCATTTGCAATCTTGAAAGTTTATTGCCAAGTGGGTAATGGGATACACTGTGAAATCACCTGCTCTCCAAGAACTTTAAGAAGATTCTCCCGTTCTTTCTCTATTTGACTATGGGATTTTCCAAACTCCACAGAAGCCTTTGTGAGAGCAAAACCAAAATTCTGATTGTCATTGCCATATCTGCAACAATCCTCAGCTAGTCTTTTGACTACAAGGAAAACATCACATGACAGTTATAAATATAAAATGAGGGCTAAATGAGGGCACATGGATGCTGAGACAAAACTAGGCATGCCAACTCACCTATCTCCATCTGTTTGGTGCTAACAGCAATGAAACCTTCAACTCCTCGTATGATATTCCGCTGGAAATGCTACAGAGCCAGAGAATTTCCAATAAATCTTTAACCATTACCCATAGGATTAGTATTCTTGCAGCTCATATAACAAACAGAACTTGTGTCATACTTTAGCTGCTCTCGTACTGCTGTAGAGCCTTTGGAGATTCTGGTGGCACTCAAGCTCCGCCTCATCGACAAGAGAAGGATCCTGGTTATATCGCGCACTGAACTGCTTGCGGACAGCCTGCATATCAAGCCACGAGGGACAACTAATAATCACTTTAAATTCTATCCAACGAGTGAAATTAGTCTCGTCTGCCAAACAAGTCAGCGGTGACAGTCAAACGCCTAAGAAATGAGCAGTACTAGCAACCTAGAGAACACGCATAATTCAGTTCCTCATAGAAGCTACTGCTCTCCTAATCTGGTACATGCCATCTAAAAGCTCATAATAATCCTAAAACTAGAACTAGTTGGTCGGAATTAATCAAACTCGCGAGCAAGCAGCAACAGGAGACTCGAATGCTCTCCCGCTCTGGGGCCGCTCGAATTTCGCGCCAAAGCCGGGCATCCGGGAACTCTCGCGTGATTGATACGAAGAAGAATCGGTGGGCATTAAGAGACAGAAACCCGTACCTGCTGCTGCTTGGAGACGTGCTCTCGGAGCTTGCTGGCCTGCTTCTTCAGCGCCTCCATCCGCACTGAACAATCACGGAGAAGCGGATTGGGGAAAGCAACAGCGGCTCAATCCGAGCAATTACCCGGAACCAGAAAAGGCAGGGGCACTAAATTACCAATCGCTCGGGCACTCACGAACGCGACCAGGAGCCAACGCGAAGCAGCTAGAAAGCGGCTGCGGGCGGCGGCGGCTGAGGCTGTCACAGGTAGGCGCCAGAGGCAGGCGGAATCGGAACCGATGCTATGCTCCTCCGATGGCGCGGAGACTGGGGAACAGTTGTGGCGCCCCGGCTGGTGGAAAGACCGGACCGCAACCCCCGTCTGATCCTGCGCGGCCACTCCGCGTTTTGTTCGGGTGCGGTGGTGGTGTAGTGGCCTGTGGTGGGGTGGGTGTGGGTGTGGGGAGGGGCCTCGCCTGCTTCGCTGTTGCGGTTGCTGCTGTGGCGATGCCGTTGTCGCGCGGGTAAAAGGCGAGGGAAGTTGCACGCCGCCGCGGCAGAGGAGAGTGGAGGCGCACACACGCACCGGCTGCGGCTTGTTGGATTCGCTCTGCCTATTGGTCGGTCGGCGTCCGCCGTGGCAAGGCGAGAAAATTCCGTCGGAAAGTTGTGTGACCAGCGTAAGCGTGGGTTAACTTGCGCCTTGCGAAGGATGGAACGGAAGGAATGAACCGAGGTGAACGCGGGATTGTATCGCGAAAGACCCGCCACGTTACTCGCTCACGCCCGGTGTGCCGCGCGCCGTGCGCGTCGGGACGCTGAGCTGGGACTGGGAGCGTAGGAGCCAATCCACCGAAAGGGACGGAGGCGTGGAGTAGGTAGCGACCCGAGATTGCGACCGGGGACAACGGCACGGAGGCCGCACCAAAAGCACCGCTCGTGCTTAACCAGAGGCCGCCACAGGATTACAGCGTCATTACCACCACTAGCCGGAGCTGGCCTATCTGCTGAGCAGGGGATAGATAAGTGCTTTTGACTGCTGTCCGTGGCCTCAGACAAGCAGCAGCAGGTAGAAACAGGGCTCTGAAGAAAAATACGGTCAGCAACTCAGTTGTTACCCGTTCCCAGTCAGTGGGGCTCATCCCTTTCATCTAGGCTAGGCACGGTAAGGCAGTGCTGCGCGTCATCTCATCCTCTCATCTGTAATATATTGGGACCGTCATATCATCCCAGCTGAATGCTTCCTGATGCAAGCATCTCCTGCTAGACTTTGCGGAGTCCACGTTTGTTGCTCGATTGCTACTTTCCGCGGGAAACTAGCATCGCGGTGATGACTCGTGACAGCTTCAGCGCATTGAATTAGCGGAACTGTAACCGACGCGATAGCTAATCCCAAAGGGCGAGAGAATAACTATTGCCTGGATTTAGCTAATCCCCAGGGCGGGAAGAGAAAAACTATGCCAGACAGATCCACCGACTGCCGCCCTCATTGAGCTAATCAGGATGTGCACCTGCTAGCTGTATTCATCATCACAACGCGCCACAGTTTTAAGCTGCCAAAGGAAACCGTCAGCGTCACCAACCAAGTAATTGTAGATGGGAAGATAGTGGCAGGAAATCTTCGCGAAAATGTGGCAGAAAGCACATTGTTTCATCTGGAATAAAATGTGGCAGAAATGCCGGTGTTAAAAGAAGTGGCAGAGCGCGTCGCCCGGATGGTCTGTAATCATTGTATCATTCTACTGAAAGTTTCTCGATCCATCTGCTTAAGAAATACGAATGTTACATACCCAGATGGTTCACAGATCAATTAGTAACCAGTTGCTACGCACCATTACATTACATGAATGAAAATGATACCTGTCATACAAGACTTTTAAGTACCTGAAAAGTTATTCATTGTCGTCAGAGTTCACAATAAAAAGTAAAGCAGTGACCTTTTCATGAAACTAAAGTCCAAAAGGGGAAGATGCTAGATAATCAATCACCGGCCCACTACTGTGAGACGCATCAAATGTGTGTTCCCAGTTTCCTGAATGTTGGTTCATGGTTTCCAACGTTATGATTTTCGTTTTTCCTTTGTGTTAGTCGACTGAAAGGTTGAGTTCTTTTAGTTGACACAGGTCGCTCGTCCATAGGGGGACGCAGGGCACGTGATGCGGCGTGCAGCACGGGAGCAGGGGGTGGTGGGCGTAGGGTCTGAAAATTTTTGATGTGATTTGATTTGATTTTTGAAGTTTGAAAAATATAGGGTTATGTGCCTATGTATAAGATGCATCTAAAAATTTATCTTATATATTTCTATAAAAAATATATATTTTATTATTTGTTTGCACTATTTTCACTTAACTGTTAGGAAATAGCAATCCCAAAACTCGTGACTGAAACGACTGAAAAATAGAAAGCCTAAAAAAAATTGGCTCTGAAAACATGTTGGACAATATCCTGTCTTGTCACATATATCCTGCATTGTCACAGAGATGGAACGAGGAAAAATGTTGTCCCCAACAGAATAATATCACCGTTGATCTCCCATGCCCGTGGAACTTAACCATTAGCATTATCAGAAACATCCCTACTTCACCATCAGCAGTATCAGAAACATCCCTGGTTAATAAGGATGATTTTGTTGAGCACCAACCAAACATTCCCGAGTTAAAAAAAACATCCCCTAACTCCCCAAGTGCCTAAGTAGCTATACAGAATATCAGGGAGTATAGCCATACAGAGAGTCGATCCCACAAGAGAAATCCGTGCCTGCCACAGGGCTACTGGCTTCAATGCTACATCCTGACCACTTCGCCATCAGGATGTGAAACCGCCATGAACCCGGGACGTCCGCAACCGCAACCAAGTAACTGCATCCATGTCCGCAACCAAGGAACTGCAGAGTATCTGAACGAGGAAACGCGGGTTCGAGTGACCGTGGCCAAAGCCTCTCGAGATCACATTTTGACTGCTTCAGAAATGCAATAAACCGGCCTGTATTCAGACTTTTCAACTCTGTCTCAGTTGACGAGTCTGTTTCAGTTATATGACGAGGTGCGCATTCAGGGCGTGCGGGCGTGTCTCTGCATACTAGTAATTGACAACAAGAACTGCACTACCTTACCGAGGCACAGCGATCGTTAGGCTTAGGACAGTAGTGCGCAAACGTTAATTGACTAAGCAATCAATTGAAGCTGTAAGCAAAAGAGAAACAGATTTTTATGACGCCAAACTGAGGCCCCGTTCGTTTCCACCTCTAAAATTTAGATATCGTCACATCAAAGAGAATCTTATTATTTAAGCAGTATTTTTATTAATTTAATGACAAAACCTATGTCGCGACCTCTCTCTAATTTGCGAGACGAATCTAATGATCCTAATTAATCTATGTTTAGCTACAGTGATGCTACAGTAAACATCTTTTAATAACACTATAATTATACTCGTTGGATTCGTCTCGTGAATTAGATAGGAGGTCTGCAATTAGTTTCGAGATTAGACTTTATTTAAGTACTCCAAAATGATAAAATTCTCTTTGATTTGACCTCTAAAAATTAGATAGGGGAAAACGAACACACCCTGAAGCTCATTATAAAATAGATACAGAGAAATTACAGACACAGAGACACTGATGAAACGCAACTTTGGATCAACACCGCCACGACCCCAGGGTAACGCGAATTTCAGACCATGACTGACACAGCAGAACCCATGACACCACACAAACGACAGACTGCCGAACCAGATTTTTATTTCATCAGCCCGGACTCAGGCGCACTTGAGCTCCCTTCATTCACTCGAACGCCTAGCTGGAGATCTGGATGGACTTCACCTCGGGCTTCTTGACCTCCTCCTTGGGCACAGTGACGGTGAGCACGCCGTTCTCCATGGACGCTTTGATCTGCTCCGTCTTGGTGTTCTCGGGGAGGCGGAACCTGCGCATGAACTTGCCGCTGCTGCGCTCCACGCGGTGCCAGGTGTCCGTCTTCTCCTCCTGCTCCTTGTTGCGCTCGCCGCTGATCTGGAGGACGTTGCCGTCCTCGACCTCCACCTTCACCTCCTCCTTCTTCAGCCCGGGGACGTCCGCCTTGAACACGTGCGCCTCAGGGGTCTCCTTCCAGTCGATGCGCGCGCCGGCGAAGGCCGCGGTCTCGGAGTTGGTGCGGGGGAACGAGGGGAAGAGGCTGCCGCTGTTGCTGCCGGAGCCGAAGGGAAAGCCCTCGAAGGGGTCCCAGAGGTCGAGGGAGAAGGGGTCGAACACGTTGCTGCGGCGGATCAGCGACATGGTCGGTGGTTTGGCGGAATCGATCGAAGGCTGGTGCGCTTGGAATGAAGGATTGTGTGATTTGAGTGAGCTTTCGGATGATCTTTGCTTGCTGTCTTGCTTGGGTCCTTGTCACCGGGGAAAGGGCAGATTTTATATATAGAGCTCAGAGAAGTGGAGGAGAAAGTGGTTCTAGAGCATTCGCATCTATTCCGCCATGGACCCGAATGCTCGAGATGGCTGGTGGGCTGGAATGAGTACGGACCGACTGGGTCCCTGGGGAAGGGCGGAAGGCACTAGAGCTTTCTGGAGTTTATAGTTGAAGAAGTATACGGGCCTTAGATTCAAGAAAAAGTACATGGGCTTTTCCTCTAAAAAGAAGCATATGGGCTCATCAGAATTTGAGATCATGGGCCAAGGCCTTTTCGACCCAACAGAAAACTCAGCCCACGCTGAACACGCACGTTCTTCTTCCTTCTCTTCTCTAGGCAGTGTGTGGGTTTGGGGAGATCGGCGAATGTCCACGCACCTCGAGACGATCAGAGCTGCGGTGGAGGGAAGGAGGAAAAGGGTAGCAGGCCAGATTCCGCAGCGGAGTCAGCCATGTCGGTGCAGGAGTACCTCGAAAAGCACCAGCTCTCGCGCAGGGTTGAGGAGGCCGTGAACGCGGCGGTCCGCGCCAAGGCTCCGGACCCGGCGCTCTTCATCGCGGGCCACATGCGTCGCGCGACGTCTGCCGTGATCACCAGAGTTTGTGCGCGCCAGATCCTGGACGGGCACGGCTTGCCGGCCGTGGAGGTCGAGCTGCACACCAACAAGGCTGTGCACCGGGCCTCCGCGGCCGGCGCGGGCGCGCCCGACGGAGCTGCCGCCGGCGCGGCCCGGGACGCGGACAGGCGGAAGAACCTCGCCAAGGCTGTCGCCGACGCGGTGCGGGTCATCAACGACAAGGTGTCGGAGGCGCTCGTGGGGATGGATCCGCAACATCAGACACAGATCGATCAGGCTATCATAGACTTGGACAAGTCGCGCCACAAGGTACATCATTTCGTTTCTGAATTCTGCATTGCCAAACCTCATTTGTATCAGAGTAATTTCACTGTATTGAGCAATGCTTTGCTTGGTTGTTACATAACAATAGTTACGCAAAAACATCGCTTATTTTTTGTTATATATATGCTGTTCGGAGATATGACAATGTTCATTTCCATGTCGACATGTTTTTACTGAGTACTACCACCTTCAGATTTCCACATCCATTATTCCCAAACCTTATTTGAGGGGAATGGAGTTTCTTCAAACTTGGGCACTATACCAACTACTGAATGCAGGTTGAGCTTGGAGCAAATGCTATGCTGGCAGTATCAATTGCAGCTTGTAAAGCTGGTGCTGCTGAAAAGGAGGTGTGTTTTTCTTTTCTTTTCTTGCAAAATGCACCAGGGATGGAGCTTAAAATGTGTCAATGCCACAGCATTTTCTTGTTGATAGAAGTCTATTTATATGCAGGTTCCACTCTACAAGCATATAGCAGATCTTGTTGGCAAAAGCGCTACAATGCTTCCTGTCCCTGCAATTACAGTCATCAATGGTGGGAAACATGCTGGCAACGCTCTTCCTGTTCAAGTATTCCCTCAAAACTTTTTTGATCGCATTCTACAACCAAATTTTCTCTGCAATCTTCAGAACATTCTCTAAAATAGTAAAATTAGCATCAATAAAAACAGATCTGAAACACTGCCTTTATTTCTGCACCTGAGTCTCTTTTTTTCGTTTTTACTATAGAACACATTGAGTGGGTTAATATTTTGTGTATATCAGCCATCTCGTTACAATGAATTAATTTGTTTGTGATTGTAAGTAAGGTTTTCTTATTTGTAGGAAATTATGATCCTTCCGGTTGGAGCGAAGAACTTTGAAGAAGCAATGCAGATGGGTTCTGAGACGTATCACAATCTCAAGGTTAACAATCTGCTCTGCAAATCTATGCTATTTTTATACTAACGCATGTTTTTCAGCAACCTTGATTGTTATATCTGGACAAAGCTGTCACCCAAATTGTGTTAACCAGTCTTCTGTACAAATAACATTGTACATTGCCCTTTCTGATGTATTTTTTCCCCTCTGATTCTGGATTTTCTTACTGTTGATTGATTTGTTGCCCTTAAAGCATGGTTCTGCTTTCCTGAATTTTGTTTCCAAACACACAAAAAAGATAAGATTTCTAGACAGCTCATTTGTGTTTTATAACAGGACATTATCTTGGAGAAGTATGGTTCAGAGGGCTGCAACATAGGAGATGATGGTGGCTTTGCACCAAATATTGCCAGGCACGTAAGGCATTGATTTACTTTTTTCCTTAAATATTTTATTTTCCCATTTCTTTCCCCTCTAGGATGTGGAAGCCATCATTCAGATTTCAAAATACCATATTATCTTTGTATTATCAAATTTCAGCATTTCTGAAGGCTTGGATCTCGTTATCGCGGCAATAGAGAGAGCTGGATATAATGGAAGAATAAAATTAGCAATTAATGTTGCAGCTACTGATTTTTGCACAGGTAAGCGTTGATTATTTATGATTTCTAACTTTTCTTAGCTGTGTAAAATAATGAAAAATTTAGTCGTCAACCTCAGTGAGGAATCTAGTGAAAATACACTGAGGAATCTGGCGAAAGTATGCAAACATTCTTTTGTTGATATCTTTTAAGAAATGTTGTCTGTATCATGTTGTCCGCCTTTGTCCATGATAGCTATGCCTCTTCTTTTTGTTCTGTTACCTTTCATTTGATATTATCATCACACAACACAATGATGCTTGTGCTACTGCAAGCATGGCTCTTGAGCATAATCTATCAAAACTCTTCTAATACTGTTGCATAATATCTGCTTGCAACCTGAAACATCGAAATGAAAACTTGAAATATATATTTAATGTGCTGGTTAGGTTTCGTTCACTTGTTACTGAGCTAACTCTGTGGCTATGCTATTCAACCTTTTGCAGGAAAGAAATACGATTTGGAGTTCAAGTCAGTAAAAAAATCAGGGCAGAACTTCAAAACTGGAGATGATCTGATTGAGATTTATAGCCAACTTTGTTCAGGTGTGTAACTGGTTCGAGATTGATATCAGGTTTTGTATGCACCCTTTGATTTCAGAAGGCCTTATAATTCTTTCATTTTCTGTACTAGAGTACCCACTTATCTCCATTGAACAGCCCTTTGACAAAGATGACTGGGAGCTCTCAAAAAAGTTTACCACTCTAGAGCTGTGCCAGGTGCTTGCTCCTATCTCATAATTTTAAGTACGATTTTTTTTTATGAGGAGCTTACTCCATGAATGTATACAGGTTGTGGGGGATGACTTGTTGATGTCTGACCCAGAACGTATTAAGCGGGCAGTAAATGAATATACCTGCAACGCTCTTGTTCTCAAGGCAAGTCTTGATTCATCCATATGCTTTCTAATAAATATACATGTTTTGGAGCTGTTACATATCAATGTTATCTGGTAGCACTGGAGCAACTAGTAACAGTACTATGTGGAGAATAACCCTGGATATATGCATGCTTTATTTGATTAGCACTAGCTAGAATCATATCTGTGACTAGATGTTCATGCTGCTGATACTTTATTTAAGGACCACTCCTTTCTTCAATTGCAGGTTTTTTTTATCTGTGTTGGGTAAATGTATTTGTGTAAAACATGGCATTCAATCTGCAACAGCCATATGAATTGTTGACTCATATTGAATTTTTTGGAACATGAATAATTGATCTTGAATCTTCTAAAACATGAATATTTGATAATTGATTTAAAGTATATATTTAATCTATATTCATATAAGTTAGCAAAATCCTCCGGATTGTACATAGTGTTTGTATCTGAATCTGTGCTCTGTAATGTTTCCATTGCTTAGGCTTTCATATCATGTATTTCACGGGATGTCAGTTTCACTGGAATTATACTTTTGTTCGTTAAATTCCTGTGAAAGTCATCTTCCAAAGTATAACACTTCTTTTACAAATGACTGAAACCCTGGCCATGAGCTGTCTTATTATTATTCTTATTATTATTTAATTGTTAACACCACTTTTGGTATGCAGGCAAATCAAATTGGGACTGTTACTGAGGCCATAGAGGTTGTGAAGCAGGCAAAGGATGCTCACTGGGGGGTGATGGTATCACATAGATCAGGAGATACTGAGGATTCTTTCATTGCTGACCTTGCTGTTGGTGCTGCGGCTGGACAGATCAAAGCTGGTGCCCCCTGCCGTGGAGAGTGTCTTACTAAATACAATCAGGTTTCTTTGTCGATCCTTTTTTATGATGTACAACTAGTTGTTGGCTTGTCATGCTGCCTCTTGATTGGCTTTTGGTAACAGCAACTGTTATCTTTGCAGCTGCTTAGAATAGAGGATGAACTTGCAAGTGACAGCGTTTATGCTGGGGAAAATTGGAGAACGGCAAGTACAAGCTGAGTTGTTGTGGAGAAAATTTGGACAACTTGACCTGCCTTCTATGTTGAGCCAATGCTGCTGTTTTGACGAGTCGCGTTTGTACTTTACTCGGCAAAGTTATGGAAACTGGGCGGCTAAATATACGATTTTGTATTACATGATGATTTTGTTGTCAAGATGTAGTGGACAACGTGGTGGAGGATTACCTTTTCTTTTGTACAACTTAGACTTGTTTAATGTCTGTACAGTACGGACTATAAAGATGAGTACAAATATCTTGATAAATGATTTCAGAAGCATATGTTCTACTATTTTGTATTCCTCATTCAATTTAACCTCTGCAATAATTGAACTTTGGATGGTTCTTATGTCTAGCTTGAAATTTGTAGCATAAACCGAGTGCTTATGCATCAAAATTCAATAAGAAAAGGTCTGAAGCCAATTAGTTTCAAATTTTATTCTCTAGTACACGACATGTGGGGGACGTATCCCATTGATTCATTTAAAAAATCATCGTAGTGAGACCTCCCTTTCTTTTCTAAAAAGAGCAGAATCCTCCGAAACAGGTGGCTTTGAAACATGTTTTTGGAGAAATAAGTACCGAGATGCAGAGGGTCGACTGGGCTGCTGCCAAAGCAGATGGCAAGATAACAATATAGGCTCAATAAGAACAGTCTGATTTCAGTACTTGTTGCACAACAAATTTTGTTGAAAATGACAGCAATTCTACGGTTCACAAACGTGATCCAGCTAGCACAGCAGAACATCCCAAACCGGATAAGTTTGGTATCCTCAGGGCTAGATGATAACATATAGCAGATTTCAAATAAACGCAGGAGGTCTACAATTTTTCGCCTTGGAATCCTGCTAAGTTGATAGCCTGATCAAGAGGAATCAGCAGCTGGGCCCGCACTGGCTGGTTGTGCTGGCTGTGCTTCGGCTCGTTTGACAGAGGCACACTTAATCAGATGGTTGTAACTTCCCTTCTCCTTGAAAAGTTGAGAGAAGTGGTGTTTGCAGTAGAGTATGCCCTCCAAGGCTGCATAGTTGGACGGTGAGATAGCACAGCCCCCGTGGGAACATTTGAAGCAGGACTTGTGATATGCCTTTTCTTCAACTGATACCTGCAATGTATTTTAAAAAACATGAATTACAACCCACGAAACATAGGATAGCTATTGGGAAGGACTTTTATGAATCAAACCAGACCAAGTAAAGTAAGAGAAAGAGGATCTGATTAATCAAGACCAATAAGATTTATATGTTCTGGTGAGCAAGCCATGAAGGAAAATCAATGATATTCTGTTTTTGTGTGAAGTAATTAATTAATAGATGCAATTTCATCATGAACCATATAGCAAAAGTTTCTAAGGAAATACTGAAGATAAAAAAGCATGTGCGACTAAAATTACCTTCTCGAGAGGATATGCTGTTTTACCACAAGTTGCACACTTGTCTTGTGTTCCTGAAAACATCCTGGCAGCTTTGCTTGGTGATCTAGTCTGAATAGCAAATTTTGCATAAGATTAATCAGTAATCCATTTCTAGAATCCAAAGAGGCGGACAATAAAACGGATAGACAGGCGCTTACCAGCTCTGGAGCCACCTTTTCCGGCGTACTCTTTACGGCTGAAAGAATAAGACAGCCCGCGAACACATTATCGCATCATAACACATTTGATAACATATTGACTTAACGTCTCATGCTCTTAGTGAATGGAATCTAACAGAGCTACCTGATTGGAAGCTCTTGTTGTAGCTCCCGGTCTCCTTGAACAATTGCTCGAAATGGGTCTTGCAGTATGGCACTCCTTCGAACGAGGAATAGTTGCTAAACTATCAAAGGCAAACAAGATGAATAAGACGATGGTCAAAACAATGCACATCTTCGCGTAACAACACGAAAGACAAGTGATCCAACAAAGATCAAAAGAGCGTCGACTATTATCCCTTGGTTTCTTACACGTCAGAGAATATGAAATGGTTGAAATGTCAAAATCACCACAATATCTACGCGCAGAAATTCTACAGATAACTCTAATGCCAGATCCATTAAGCACATCAATCCGCAGATCTGTAGCTACACACTGCATTATCTGAGAGATCCATTTAGAGCAAAAATCATTTTTTCCCTCTTCCCCTTCCTCTTCCCCATGATTAGAACACATTAAGGATCGGACAACGAAATAAGAGCATGACATACGGAGAGGGTGGACTTGCAGTGCTGGCACTTGAAGCAGGACCGGTGGAAGACGGCGCCATCAGTGGAGAGCTGGTCCATGGGGTACACCGTCTTGGTGCACACCTTGCACTTCTGTTGCGTCCCGCTGAACATCCTGTCTCCTCCGAGTCCTCTCCCTCCTCGCGAGATCTGAGAGTGCGATCCGACCTTGACCTGCGCGCGGGGAATGAGCACTTGTGCCGGGGATCGAGATGGCCGCCCCGCACTTATATACGCGAGCGACGAGATGTAATTAAGCAGTGAAATTATAAAGGGTTCATCTCCCCCAGCTCAGCTTGCAGCGCCTCACTTTTGCCGCGGCGGAAAGGAAAGAAGGTGGAGAAAGAAGGAAGGGGTTGATGGGGGCCCAGTGCCTGGCCTGCTGCTCAGTAAACTAATACGCAATTATTACCACCACCATTAGTGCGCAGCTCTGCTGACCAAGTGGTGGCTTAGGTAACTGACAGTGGGGTCAGTAAACCCTAGGCCCGCATGGCGGCGACGTGGGATTCCATCGTCCCGGTGGTGGGCCGAAGAGAAGTACGGCAGAAGCGAAAACAATCGTCGCATGGGTGGGCGGGAGGTGGGACCCAGGAGTCAGATCGTGAGACGGGCAGATATTATTGCCGGGCAGGCGTGCGGCCCACGTCGGCCAGCCTTTTCCCGGCTGCCTCGTCGGACTATTATCCCTTGGTTTCTTCTTGTTGGCACTGGTTACGTACAGCGCATTATTAGTACAGTAGTAGTATTGATGCACACTAATAAATTCTTGTTCGACTTTTTCTTCAAATTCTATTGGAATGACAGGACTTTTCTTAAATAAAAATGAAAGCCAAAGGGCGATGCGTATTTTGCATTTGTTATACTCTCGCTGATAATTTAGGCATTAACATGTGGGCCCCATAGGGAGGAGGAGCGTGCGTACTCGTCGTTGTTGGACCCTGGGACCTGGGGAGTGAGGATTGGTTGTATTCTACTCCTCCGTTCTAAAATATAAAGATTTCTCGACTTTTCAAATTTACGTTTGATCACTTGTCTTATTCAAATTTTTTATCAAAATATAAAAACAAATACATTACATTTAAAATATATCTAACAATAAATTAAAATATCAAAAAAATATTATTATTTTCATAATTTTTTTAAATAAGACTGAATCGATCAAAGACAATTCGAAAAATCAACAAACGCTTACATTTTGGAACGGAGGTAGTACCACAGCAGCGGCGACACGACGGCGTCCGGCAGGGGCGATGCTACATGATCCGTCCGCCGACGACTCGCAACAAAATCAGTGTTAATCATAAGGTGTCGGACCCCATCGCCAAAGCGTGCCGATCTCGGCGAGCTCCAGCTCTGACTTCACCCCTGCCGTCCGGTGGATGGCCTAGCTAGCTTCGCTTGGCTGACGGATCATCATTTACTGGACCCGTGCGTTTAACACAGCTCATTTTCGTAACGTTGCTTTAAGCACGGTAATGTACGCCTAATCGTAAGGTTTGCTGTTTAATTCACTTGTAAAAAAATCAGTACTACTCGTGCATTCATGCTCCGATGCTGTCTAGTCAAAGTTTAGCTTTAACCACGTGGTCCACGTTGCATTTACAACGGATTTTGCATGAAGCATTTTGTTCAACAAGAAAAAAGAACGCTAAGAAGGATGTATTAGCACAGTATGGATGTGGATTGGAGAATAACCTGAAATAAAGATAGATCATGAGGCACTATCATCCATCCCACAGCTCATGCAACGACAACATGATCTGGGTCAACCATGCTTGCAACATGATGAGTGCGAATTATTGGATTTGCAGCGTATCATCTTGCCCCTCAGGCCCTCAAACCGGCAAGTACGACGAACGACCTATCATCATGCCCGCTAACAACCGCTCAAAAACTCGACCCGGCACCAAACAAATCACATGTAAATAGCCTTTGGTCTTGCCATACAAGCATTTAGGACCGTGCAGGCAGTGTCGCCATATCTCGCGCTACATTATCTGGTTAGGGGCCATCTTGATTTACACTCTGCAAAGGCACTCAGCACAGTGCAAGACCTCAAACTGAGAGTTCAACACAGACATAAGCCGCTCCATAGGCTGAACAACATGCAGAAATATGGAAGATCAAAGAAGGCAACGGAATGACAAAGGATGATCAAAATTTATATATTGATGACTTGAACCAAAAAACTGATTCTTAGAACTGATATTTCACTTATACAAATTCAGAAACAATGTTATATTAACAAATCATAATGGTTCCTCCCGCTGTATAACAGCCTTACTGGCGTCTTTTTCTTCCACTGCTTCGAATTTTTGGTAAATTCTAATCCATACTCAGCTATGGGAATGAAACCATTACCCCGGCCGTGGTACTGTAAACAAATACAATTCATGTGAGCCAATCTGAATTTGGGGAATATAGTAGCAGTTGCTGCAAAGTAAAACCTATGGGAATAGCTCTTTCATACAACCACAAAAATCAAACTCTAGAGATAACACAAAAAGGAAGGAAGGAGTAGCTAATACGCAAATGAAACATAATGCTTTAATCCACATAAAAGTCTCAGCTTCAACAATGGATTCGGGTTAAGCATCTAAAGTACAAAGAGCAAAATTTCCATCACATTTTCCTCGACTTAATTGTTAACCAATATAACTCCAGGTTCTAACATAAATTTTTTGACAGATATCTAGATCCTAAAACAATAAGAATTAAGAACATATTAAAGAGTGAGATGAATGCAACATTATGTAAAGTGAATTTATACAGATTATTCAGTGCTAAACTACCTTTTACATTTTATTCTCAATATTAAATGTTTTCATGCCACAATTGTTTCCAATAGTAATGATAATGGTATTAAAAGTTTTGCTACACCAACCAGAAATGTCTGTCCCACTTTTATTTTAAGTCGCAAGATATTTATAGATTTCAATCAAGGGTCTGTATCTCTGTACATGTATTGTGTCTGAATACAGTATAATTTACCTCACGCTCTGGAATATAAATAATTATTGGCTGCTGGCACAATCTGGACAAAACCTGAAAAGAAAAAATGTCATCTGCAACTTATATTAAGACCAGTTACTCTTAAGCTACAAAAATTAGGTCCCTGGCATCCTGCTCCATCAAACAAATAAGACTACTTTGGCTTAGGAAATTATATTTTTTTGACACATTACAACAAAGAAAATGCATGACCTTCTCTTTCATATTGATCGTATATTTCATGGACCTAATCTATAGAAAGAATGCAAATGAAACAAATTTATACCAAGAGTTCTGACTCTCCACCCCAGAAATCAGGACGCCTTATCCTTTGGCAGTAGCTACAGAAATCAGGAATAACTCAGCATATTTATCTAAGTTAATGTCATAAAAGAAAAAATGAAAAAAAAACTGAAAAGAAGTTATAGGATCCTAACCGTTTCAATGATTGCTCCACGGTAATTGCAATAACAGCTTCTTCATACTTTTGCCGTTCTGCTGCGCTGTCACATATTACTTCTTTGACAGCCATCCGCAAATCATCTAAGAGAATGAGTTGAATTTTGAATTAATCTTTTTTTCAAGTTTTAGACAACAAACTCGCTATCGAAGGAAAACAGTAAATGCTAGGTAGCCACACGCAACTCAGAAATGATTTTTCATGTTATTATATGGATGTTGTTGGTGTAAATAGGACAAATGTAACAGTCCTTCTTGCATATTGATGAAATAAAATGTGGAGTGTGTGCTGAGAAGAGCAAAACCACCTAAAATTCCCCAATTGTAACAGATGCCATCCACGATGCATTTTAAAGTTGTTCAATAAACGGAAAAAAACTTTATTTGTGTTAAGTTGCATGCACCAACCAACACACCCAAAAGCCTAAGCTGATGGGGAAATGTGTGCAATTTACTTATGGTTCAACACTCCCCTCACGTGCAGTTCCCGTGGACGCAAACATGAAAATAGGAACGGCGCAGCGGAATACGCGGTCGCCTCGATACCATGTTGAGTTACTATGCAATAACCAGTTGCACCCAAAAGCCTAAGCTGATAAGGAAAGGTGTGCAATTCACTTATGGCTCAACAATTTGGATTAGAAAAAAAAAGGGTTATGCAAATTCGGTGAGAGATGGCTGGTGCTGACTGTGCAAATGTGCAATCTGCAATGTAGAGGAACAGTGTCTACAAGTTCTTCAGGTCTCACTTGACAGGATATATTCAGTCCGGTAGTTATGTTTGGACCGGACTCTAAATCTCTATTTTTCAGCGATTTTCCAAAAGAAGTCACCATTGGGAATTCGAACTAATATAATCTTCCGAATAATTTGGAAAACCTAAACCAATCCATTAGTAACAAATGCCTCCTCCAATAGTCCCGTTAAATGATAAGAACAATAAGGCTCTTGGTTGGCATCATGATGGTATATGATGCTCAAAACTCATGAAAACAAATCTTAAAAAAAACAAAAAAAACTACACCTGCCGGGGTAAGACCGCCCCAACGGCATTGTATTAAGAAGAAGGACCTTCTCACATAGGCCTAGAAAATTCCTGAACCCCCTCCCCCCGACATGGTGACCCCTTTTTAGCCTATGTGAGAGCTTTCATAGTGCACCGGCCTTTAAATCGGGAGCAACGCCCGCACCGACTGGCTCCAGTGCAGGGTCTTACACATGCTTTGGCTTAGGGAGAGACGAGGGAATTTTTTTAACCTAGTCCAAAAATTCCCTCCCACTAGGAATCGAACCCGGGACCTAGGAGGTGCTACTGAGGCACCTTACCACTACGGTAAAGGCTTGTTCGCATGAAAACAAATCAATTTTGTGATGGATATTCTGCTTTAATAAAATAGTTTGTTAATGTAATTGTAAGCTTCAGATCCTTTAATAAAAAATGGGAAAGGATCACCATTCACAAATCCTTTGACAAAGCAAATTTTACTGCCAGCCAAAGAAAAAGTTACTGATGTTCTAAAAAAATTTACTGCTAGGTGTGCCAGGCACATAACTCAAGATATAACAGATCAACCATAAAATTTACTTGTAAGCAATAATAGAACATTGTAATGTGGAGATTAATCCATGGATTTCAGTTACCAGCATCTTGTACCTCCTCCCTTGGGGTCAAAGGAATTCCCTTATTCTTTGCCATTCCTTTAACCTACAAACAGCAATGTCAATTTCCAGTAATCCAGATAAATGCCTTTTAACGTGCTTGAAACATAATATGTTCCTACAGAAACTTAAAATGGTCTGAAGACTGACAAACAACAATTCAGAATCAGTTGCGACTTACCAACGCTCGAAACATGCACCGGCCATCGCCAGTGACCCTCTGAACCCCGTAGTGCTCCACCTTGTTCAGCGCTGCCGACCACCCTCCCTCCTGCATTCAGAATCAGTTGTTGCAGCTCCACTATGCAAACACTCCAATCGATTCAGATGTGTCAATAGAGTTCAAGGGAGAGAGCGCAGACGTACAGAGAGGAGGAAATCCTGGCGAAGCAGTGGAGGCGGGGCCAGGATGGAGGCGCAGGTGCAGATTCCTCGAGGAGCTCGAACTTGGCCGTGCCGTCCCTGAGCCGCGCAAGAAGAGTGGCTACGACGACGACCACCGAGTCAAAGATATGCGTGGAATCAGAAGCCATAGCCCATAGGAGGATACGAGAAACACCGGATGGGCGAGTGCAGCAGGTACCAACCGTTAGATGGCCGCGCCGCTGCCGCCATTCTGCTGCAATCTGCAAAAACACGCACCGCTCTCTACAAGACGATTGCCCAGACGCAGGAGGCAGGACTGCAGGAGTGGAAGGTTGAAGAAGGGGACAGGAATACAGGGCCTCGCCTAATCTCGATTGCCCAGACGCAGGCAGGACGGCAGGAGTGGAGGAAGGTTGAGCGGTGAGCTTGCGGAACAGGGTCTACAAAGGAAATAGGCCAGGGCCTAATCTCGAATAGTCATATGGGCTTGTCTCAAAGAAAAAGAATAGTCATATGGGCTTCCTGATCAACGGCCCACGGCCTGCACGAAGTCAGCGATTAAACAATACCGGGGACATTGAGCACACAGAAAGCTCGTCTCCTTCCCTTATGAAAATGCGCAACGCCCCCGGGCACCGGACGCGACAGCTGAGCGGCCGCGCATTCTTGACCCGTCACGCGTCACCACAGTCGACTTTGCCACTAGGCCAGCGTGCGGCGACCTACCACCTCCTGCAGATATTTTTGTCGTCACAAATATCCCGCTGGCCACCCGCGCCCGCGGCGCCATCGCAGCGTCTCCGATCCTGTCCCCGCGCGCCATAATAGCACGGGCGCTCTCGGCATTTTCATCATCATCATATCATCAGCGTGCGAAACGAACGAGTTAACCCCGAGTGGCCAGGTGGATAGAGTGCGCAAAAAGCGAGATGTCGTCGAGGCCGGACAGGAGCGACGCGCACCTCTCCCCGGAGGCGGAGGCCGCGCGGGAGGCCGAGGTGCGGGAGTACTTCGACGGCGCGGCGCCCAAGCGGCACACCAAGCCGTTCCGCAGCGAGCACTCCGCGGTCTACGCCGACGCGCTCGTCCCGGAAAACTCCCACCCCGAGCTCGACCGGTTCCAGGAGCTCGAAGCGCACACCGAGGTCTGGCTCTCGCTCCGGTCCCCTGCTTGCCTGTGCCCAGTAACATGTCTGAACTGGCGAGCAGCTTGTGACGTGCCGGTTGCTGTTTCTTTCCTTTCAGAAGCTCGTGTACGAGGGCGGCAAGATGAGCGAGGAGTTCGTGGAGACGGAGTACTACAAGGATCTGGGCAGCATCGGCAAGCAGCACCACACGGTCGCTCTGGCTTACTGCTCTTCTTCCTGCTCTCATCTTATGCATGATGTTCATCGGCATCTGTTTACTAACTTGTGTATTGTGAACCTGTCTGTGGTAATTGTCTGTGCCTGTACTGCAAGAGCAGACCGGAACAGGCTTCATTAAGATGGACAAAGGCGCCTCGTTCCAGCTCCATGAAGACCCTGACGGAACAGAGCGCCATGCTTCTTGCAAGGGGAACCCGGCGACAAACGAGTGGATCCCGTCGGCTGACACGGTAGGACACAAATCACCATTTCTTAGAGCTGGCGTTTGTGCAACTCCCTTCGATCGTATCTTCAGAGGTCATTGGTGTGATCTATTATTTCGTGCATGCTTCAGGTGAATCAGACGTCAGACAAGCCTATCATAAGCGACAGCTGAAATTCTTCGGGCATCAGGCATCCGTTTTCGCCGGCAAATAATAAAAACGACAATGGTTATCCTCGAATGATTGTCGCATGTATCTGATATATCATGGATGAAATAAATATTAGTGTTACTCATCTCAAATCTGTGTCATCTGTAAAATGAAGGAAATTAAGCAAATTTGTATATATGCCTCTTTTGGTGCTCAATTGGCCAATTCAATAAATCGGGATTGGTTTGATTGCAAACAGAGGAGAGAAATATAAGATCAAGAGAAATCACTGTGAGAGAACATCAAACTGGATTATAGTTCTATATTTATGGATACACATACGCGCTGGTGTGATTATTTATACTGATATCACCCCGAACTGCTCGCCGGCAGAGTGGTAGGATTGATTCAGGCACAGTCGACGAACATAAAGCCGCGGGATCAATCTCGGTGCGCAGAGGCCAAGGTTTCTCCGGGCGGCGGGCGGACGCCGAAGCGGGTGAGCTCAGCGTCGATGCCGCCGGTGAGGATGAGCACGAACATGCGGAGGTCGCAGACGAAGGACCACACGGGGTGCCCAAACGTGGCCGGGCGGTTGCCCTCCACGAAGAAGTGGCTGTACCACGCCATGCCGTACCCGAGCGCCGGCGCCGCGAGGAGGAGCGAGGCGCGGCCCGTGGCGGCCGCGAGGACAGCGCAGGCGAGGGAGGCCAGCGTGCCGAAGAAGTGCCACCGACGCGTGCCAGGTTTGGAGTGCTGGCTCAGGTAGAAGCCCCAGAACTCGTCGATGCCCCTGAACTCCTTCCTCCCCGGCGCTGCGGCCTCGCCGCCGCTACGCCCCATCGCGCGTGTCGCCGGTTGCTTTTCTCCCCCTCGCGACTCTTTCCTCACCGTCCTGCGATGTGATGGTGAGACCGTGAGAGACGTGCACGTACTAACTACTCACTGGCTGCTGCTTTATCCCGTCGCGTGATGTGTGGGGGTGTTCGGGGGTGTTCGTTTTATGGTGTAAGAGCATCTCCAGCAGCAAAGCTCCTAGTGGTCCCTACTCTAGATTTAGGGCTTTTGCAAAAAATTCACTTCAACGAGCGATCTTATTTGGCCTCTATTTTCCATGCCACCTCAATTTGCAGTGCCTACGACCTCATTTCTAGGGGCCTCCAAACTTGGCTCTCAAACGTGGGACCCACGATTTTTTCATTTTTTCTCTCCCTCTCATTTTTTTATTTCTCTCTCCTCTCCTCCCCTTTCTTCTCTAAATCGAGATCCCCTGCCGCCACCTCCCCGGGGCCGCCTCGCGAGCCGCGCGTTTGCCGTGGCCGTCCCGCGAGATCTGCGCCTCCGCCGCAGCCTCCGCCGTGCGCCGCCGCCTCCCCGCGGCCTCTCCGCGAGATCCGCCGCACGTCCGCCGCGGCCTCCGTCACCAATGCCCCGCGGCCTCCCCGCGAGATCCGCACGTCTGCCGCAGCCTTCGCCGCCGGTGCGCCGCCGCCACCCCCACGGCCTCCCCGCGAGATCCGCACTTCCGCCGCGGCCTCCGCCGTCGGTGCGCCGCCGTCACACGGAACGGACGAGCGGGCTGTCTCCCTAGCCTCGACGCCCTGCCGCACCGGGACGGGAAGCTCGCCGCGCCGCACGCGACACGGCGAGCTCCGACGGTCCGCGTCGGAGCGGGTGCCCGCGGCGCGGACCCGTCTCGGTTCCGGCTCGTCGACTCGACGTTCTTCGAGCGCCGGCCTCGCCGCGAGCCACACGAGCAGAGTACATAGGCGCCGGTGGCGTTGGCGCCCGTCGTGTAGACGGCAGCGCTGCGAGCGGCGGATTCGGTGGCCGCCGGACCGCGCATCGGGGCGGCCGTCCGTAAGCGGAGCCGGTTCGACGCGTGCGAGGTGTTTTCGGAGCAGCCCGAGCCCGCGGCCGACGACGGCAAGATCGAGACGCTCAGCAGGTGCTCAAGGCACGGCAGCTCAAGGACCATCCATCGCCCGCGCGGAGCCCGACGTCCCCGGCGAGGCGCGGCCCACGGTCGCCGCAGCGGCGCGGTGGCTCGCCGGCGAGTGCGTAGCGATGACGCACGGCAGCCGCGTGCCGCTAGGCGTGAGCATGAGGCCACCTAGTGGTCGAGCTTGTTGGTTCACTCGGTGGATCCCATCTCTTATGAAAATAGGGGCTTGGTTTTGGTATTCTGCTGGAGTTGGTACTAAATTTTGCATGCCTAAATATCCAGGCCGGACCCTAAATAAAAAAGTAGGGGCTAAATTTACATGCCATTGCTGGAGATGCTCTAAAGAGGCTAAAGGAGTTTAGGGCCTGTTTATTTCCTCTATGCTAAAATTTTAGCTCCTAAAAGTTTAGTTCTCGCTAAAGTTTAGCACTAAAACTTTAGCACTGAGGTGTTCGTTTCCAATGCTAAAATTTGGTTCATTTTCTATAAAATGATCCCATTACCCTTAATTAATGATTTTATCCCATTCTGAAGGAGAGAGAAAGAGATGAATATGTGGTGTCCTAAGTGGAGAGCATGTGACTTTAGTACATTTTAGCACCAAGTTTGGTGCTAAAGTTTTGACCACCTTTTAGCATTTGGTGCTAAAGTTTAGCACCTTTTAGCATACCTGTTCGTTTCCTGGGTGCTAAATTTTAGCCCATTAGCATACTTTAGCCCTTTAACACTAGGAAACAAACACCTCCTTAATCTTAAGTAAACAAACATGTGGGCTAAAATGGGTTAAAGTTTAGCCATTAAGGCTAAAAGTGGGGTAAAAGAGAGGCTAAATTTTAGTCCCAAAAGAGACACTAAACTTTTGTCTCAAAACTTTAGCATGCTAAAGAAAACGAACAGCCCCTTTCATGGAGCTAAAGAGGCTAAAAGGACTAAAGAGGTAAAGTTTAGCCTCAAGAAAACGAACATGTGGACTAAAAGTGACTAAAGTTTAGCCCTTAATGCTAAAAGGTGAAGCAAAAGATGGGCTAAACTTTAGCCTCAAAAAAGACACTAAAATTATTTTGCCTCAAAATTTTAACATGCTAAAGGAAACGTGTATAAGGAGATGCGACAGAGAATTACGCAGGAGACAAAATGGAACAATTGAACACGAAGCTCTGGGTGCCTTTGGCAACGCAGGTGACCATTATATCCGAAGCTTTCGTAGTGCCTACAACATTGCAATACTTCTAGATATAACCTTTTCCACAGAATGAATTATTTTTCACACCATCCAAACGAATCTGGTCTACCTGTACATGCCCTGATACAAGTCCTAATCTGAGTAACGCAGCCAAAAAATAAATAAATAAAATAAAGAAAACATGGCGGGGACAGGCGAATTGCAAATTCCGCCGATAGAGCTATATGTCCGTTGAAACTGAGGAGGGATCGCGGGCGGCAGCTGTCTCCATCCCAAAGACGCCACAACGTCCACCGGACAGGGCGATATCTCCAAAGTGGGGTAGCATACATAAGAGAAGGAAAGGTAGTCAATTGATAATTGGACATACGCCTTCCATATTTCTTTTCCTCACGGGCAACAATATTAGTTCAACACAATCGGACAACAACAATTTCAAACCAGAGGTAGCAGGAGACATGGTTTAGCATTTCAATATCAATAAGCAATAGTAGCATTCTCTCATCCTTCAGTAAACATTGCATTGAACAAATTTATGGTTTTGATCAGATGTAAAAGCACTTTGAACCCAAAATAAATATAGCTTAATGTAACTTTAATATGGTACATGTTCCACAACCCCTGAGAACAAAATTTACACGCAAGGCTACTTACTCTAATCAAAACATACACACGACCAAAACAAGATCAGGAGGTTGGGAAAAAGAATGATATGGCTCTACATTTGAATATGATACAGTGCACAACAGAAGACCGGGCGAATGCCTTCTGGGCTGACGGAGCAGAATGACAGGTGGCATGTTAAGCTCTGAAACAAATGGTAGTATCTGTACAAACAAATCAGAACAGCACGTAAATTGGCCCCAACAATAATATTACCGCATCAATGCATCATACGAACACTAGCCTTCCGCGAGGAGGCCGCCGGCCTATAAGGTTAGGAGGTTCAAAAGGAGATTTCCGTGTGCCATTCTTAAGCTGATTCACTCCAAGCAGCTTGTTAAAGTGTGGAACTAGATGCCCCGCTGTTCTTATGAGCTCACATACAGAACAGGAACCAAACCTGCCATCTTTCCATCCCTTCCAGGCCTCCTTTTCTTCACCTGAAAATAGAAGTAACCGCCATTTTTAATTTTATTTTTCACTAGTAGCAATGAGATAACGAGTATCAATGTAGCAAACAGGAACTTACATAATACCAACCATCGACCTCATATTCAATCTCCACTTCTTCTCCTGTGGTTAAACTCAGCTGAAAACATTTTATATGTGTAAGTGTACTTTCCCGTAAATTTAAGGCAATAAAGTCTGCTTAGTTATTTTCACAATCATTTTCGTTGAGGCCCTTTGAGCATAGACATGTATTAACAACTCTGAACATGGAAAGCATTGAATTTCAGAAGTTGAGAAACACCCGAAATAGGAATTGTAGCCCTCCTACCTCATCATCACCGCCTGCTGTGAAGTCATACAATGCCTTCCCAGACTGCGGGTTCCCAGAACTCTTATCTTCATCCTCGTGGGATCCAAAACTTCTACCTCCACGCCCAGCGAGGGGATTTTCAAATGATTCACGCCTCTGTAACACTGATGTTGAATATGATGGTGGTTCTTCACGAATCTGAAGCAAGATCAAACCGAATATCAGCTATAGGAACCATAACCTTTTTACAAAATGGTAAAAGTTGCATCAGCGTAGTATCTGCCTTATTCAAACCCAACACCAGTGTTGGCAATCAGATGCTGCAATCTAGCCACCTACCTACCCATACATAAGGAAAAGAACATAGCAGCATCTTGGATGGAGCAAAAAATTACCGTCTGTTGTGAAGCTCCATAACTCGATGGTTTTGAACTAAACAGTGATGGATAGTTACCCCCAAAATGGGATGAAATTGAGGTTTCAACAGAACCAGTTGACTCAGGAGAGGACCCACCAGAGTACCTACCATCGTCTTCCTGCGACAGGTACAAAACCATGTCTGTTCATTTGTATACATTTATGAAGTGTAATAAGTACCTTAAGCATCAGTTGTAACACTTACTTCTGCATCATATGTTTCAAGAATTGTTTTCGCCCACATATCATCGTATCCAACTGATGGCCTAGAGTTCATGTATTCTTCATCATCCACATCAGGAGCATCCGTTCCAGCACCAGCAAGAAAGTCCTTTACCTATCATAGATCAAACAGGCTCTTCAAAATAAGCACATCTGATACAGAAAACCATATTGATGTGAAATTATTAGAAAAAAAAAAGGTCATCTGCCTTGGGAAATAGTAGGTCATTTACCTGAATAAATAAGGAGATATATAACAGAAGTAATTGACAGAACACAACAAACTTACTTTATCCACAGCCGGTGCATTGTTTGCCCAAACATCATCTTCCAAACCAGCTGCCCATGCCATTGCCAGATCAGGGTCAATACCAGACTGCATAGTAGAAGCCTCTTTATGCGCTTCTTTCGACTCATACATAAGGTCAGATATGCCAGTAGCAACAGCTGGATCACTTAGACCACCAGATGCACTTATGTTATGACGGTTGCGGTAAATCTCAATGAGTTTGGCACTGTAAACAAGATTCAACATATTTGGCATCAAGAGGTGTGGTAATTAAGCAACACTGCACTCTAGCAAAGAGAAAATAAAGGCAGGCATCCATTTATACTTCAGTATTTAGCTGACCCTTTTGGTATAACACAGCTGTAACACATCAGATACTACAAAATTAAGCTTATGATAGAATACTGCAAATATTTGATTAGTAGGTAGGTACTAGATGCAGATACAAACCAGCCATCATCAAGTGCTTTTCCTGAATGACAATTAATGGAAAAAGTTTTAAATAAAAGACGACGGCTAGCTGCCATCAAACTATTTGCTTGAAAGCTATGATAAATAAGAAAAAAATAACATGCAACTATGTCTGAACTGCAATTATTTTACAAAACAAATACTACCGTGGAATCACAACTACTGCTAAAGGAAACATAGCAAGGAAAACTGTTTAAGCTAGTAATTAGCTTCATGAATCCTGAAATTACTGTGCACTTAGCATGGGTCAGAGGCAATGATCGACAGTGGCCCAACATCACACCTAGCCACATAACATCAACCAGGTGATACAGACACCGGATCATTCAGGTCAATGTACCTAATTCTATTGTATGACTCAATATTCCAGACAGCACTGAAGATAGCAAGAGTTGAGAAACAGAAACTTAAATGTCCATAAGGCATTTTTAGCAATGAAGTAAAATTTCAAGTCTTTTTATTGACAATAAAACTTCAAGCTTACGTTTATCTACAAGATGACTACACAACAATAGCCATACCTTGTCTCAGAAAAAAAACAATAGCCATACCTGGTAGGACCTAACGGCAAGTATTTGGCCCTTGGAACAAAACAGAATAAAGAAACAAAATCAAGAAGCCTCTCATGAGTTTCATAAAGCTTCTTAAGTTCCTCATCGCTCCACTCTTGTTTGCTATTATCATGCTGGCGAATATCTCTGCAAAGCAAATGTCACACAAAGTAGTCACTTTAAGACTACTCTCCAGCAGCCATAAAGAAATCTAGTGGCAAACATACCTAGCAAGATCATCTTGAGCTCTATACATTTCGTCCAGAACCTTGAGCATTGGGCTTATTAAAGATCCAAGACCAGTACCACTAGCACCTTGGTTTTCACCATTACTTAGTTGCAATTCTGAAAAGTTGGATTGCACTCCCCAAGAGCCAAAGCATGAAGAAATTCATATATCTGCAGTCTATAAGGTTCACCCGACCTTACTGCAATAGTCGTCAGGGCTTGAACAGCAGCAATTCGGATCTACATACAAGGTAAGGAGTAAGAAAAAACATAACGCATAAAAAAAGATGCCATATAGTATCTCATCCTAACATTGCCAAGTGCTTCAAAAAACATAAATTAAAAGGGAATGTCATTTGTAAAGGGACCTACCTCCCAGCTGCCACTAAATGCACATCTTTGGAGCCTTGTCAGGGCACTAGCAAGCGTAGGATTACGGGAGCTTGCAGCAGCAACCATTTTATCAGCATCCAGCATCATTAGTGCTGTACCAGGAGGTGTTGCAGACTCCCAGGCATACTCAGATGCAGCATAATTTGCGTTCTCTCCTAGAAACCAAACCTGATAATTGAAGGACCAGACATAAGTATGCTATTGTCTCAAGGCCCATGCTGAGTGATTAACCAAGTGGAAAAATGTTCTTACAGCGGCTTGAACTAATCTTTGGAGTGCCATTGCAGATTTTGGATCAGAAGCAGATACCATATCAACTGATGTGAGTCCAGACATTGAACCTGGCTGAGGTGGCGGCAGATCAAGGACTATAGTCACAGCTTCCAAGGCTGTATGTTTCCCATCAGGTCCTGCTCCGACAAGGCATGTCTGAAAAGGCAGAATTTACCTTTATAAAGTTTACACATTCATTCTAGAAAATGGTGGTATGAGAACCATTGTTGAAATCAATGCGTGTGCCAGATCCAAAAAGTTTAAAAATAATCTAATTGCTGCATGCATATATCTTTGTGTATTTACTAGCTATAAAGGGCCAGCCCTTCGTCAGGTGTGGTTCAATATAATACTTGAAACTACAAAAAAATGTTTACCTTCCACAACAATTGTAGAACATCAGCATCAATCTTTCCAGGAACTTTAGTTGCAAAAATTCTGGCAATCTCAAGTAGAGTCACAGCCATATCGGGGTTGCCTATCATGTAAGAACAAACCAGAATATCATGAAATCAGGTACAGTGGAACTTTAATGGTAATCAAAATGAACTACAAGAACATAAAAAACATTAGACAATATAACCAACGCGATGGCAAATAAAAACAGAAGAAGTTTCAAAGAAAAATTAAGGATAAAATCCAACTTACTCTCCTCAATTATAGCCAATGTCCCAATAACCCCCAAAATTATTGTTTGGTTTCAGTTTACCCATCAAAACAGTATCATTTAGTTTAACTTACCCCTTAATGCAACTTGTCATTTTTTGTTTTTCCATACACAAGTGGAGTCTTAAGTCACAAATTTGTGGGGTGTTTTTCCATACACAAGTTGGTAGTTGGTATCACGATGCATGTCGAAAATTTATTATGAGTTTTCGTCATTATTTTTCGTACATTATTGTATTGCACGGATTAATATATTATTAAATGTCATTCCCTATCAAAATAATGATAAAAAAATTCTTGATCTATTTTTCTAACATGTGTTATGATGTGTTAGCTACAAAATTTTACCTTAAAACTCCACTTATACTATTATATGTGAAGAAACAAAAAAATACAAATTATGTTAGGGGAAAAATAAACAAGATGGCCTTATTTTAGGGTTAAACTGAACCAAAAAATATTTTACGGGGCTATCCAGACTTTAACTATACTTTAGGGGAGTAAGTTGGACTTTATGCAAAAATTAATGTGCCGAAGTAAAATAAGTGTAACAAACATCTGATCAAAAGAAAAAGATGTAAAGGTGTCATTATTTACAGATATTAATAAGCATCAAAATGGGGTAATGAACAAATTACTAATAAAAACAACAAAATTACCACTATATGTAGTGTTTAGCTCTGTAAGGGATCCAATACCTTGAACCTTGCATGTAAGGTTAGTAGGACATCATTCAGGAGGGAGGAAGGCCAGGCTGGGTCAGACAGCTCACATGCAATGATAGATTTTAGCTCTTCAAAAGATTCATGAGGATTTTGCATCCATATCAAAGCTTTGATGACCATTGCTCGAACATATACACACTCGCATGCCACCGTTGTCCGTACAACTTCCATCAGTGATGCTAACAATCCTGCTATTGTATCCATTCCACCATGGCCATTGGATAGTGGGTTTGGCTTCCGGGTACCTACAGCATAAACATGGAGAAAACACTCATTTTTCGTTACGACGTGATATTTGCATTAAGCATGAGACCAAGACCCTCAGTTTAATGATAAACAATTACATTAGCATGCTTAAGAGTTACTACTCTAATTTGGTTTAATCTAAAAGAAAACACATATGATGGTCGTACAGCAACCTCAATCGAAAACACATGCAGAGACCAGTTAATTTTAATTAGCACAAAATTGTACCTTCAGCCATTGGATTTTCCAGATCAGAATCAAGAGATTCAGCATTATCTGAATAAGCTTGAAGAGTAGCCCCCTCATCATAAGCGCCTAAGGCATAAGCAGCTGCTCTACTTTTGCCCATTTCCTGAACTACTCTTGCAGCAGCGTGAAGAACCGGACGAGAGAAGCTACGAAAAGAGCTCTCCAATCTGAGAAAACAAAAAATAGTAAGCATCTGAGAATCAGGGGTGCATACTGGAACTTGTGCAATCATAGAAAGATACAACAGACCTCCTCATTACTAGTTTGATCAGAGGCTGAGGACGCCTTGCTTTTGAAGATTTTTCACTAGATTTTGACAGAACACCCTTCGATGCTACAGATGGGGCCTCAGGCAATTTGAGAATCTCTCTTGTTAAACGAATCCATCCACCAGCTCTGTCCTCCGTGCTGAAAGATACAATAAATTAATTTTTTTATATATAATCAGGCTGTTGAAAATACAACCCTATGTCTCCTTGAGTCCACCACAACTGAGCAGGTACCTTTCTGAGTTGTCAACTTTTCCCAAAACACATTGTATAGCTTCAAAACAGACCCTGTCACTGGGATCCAGAAGAAGTTGATAAAGAAGGGAGCTGTATTGAGATTTTATGTCAGGCCTCTCTGCATAAATTATATATATCAGAATCAAAATTCGAATTCAAACATTTCAAAAATACAAAGCAGGAATCTGAGCATGCACTTACGATCTAAAGCACGTGCCCTAGATATTGAATGGCACAACTTAGCGAGGTATACCCTGGCAAGAACATCATGTAAATGAAGAATGTCCTGAAGAGCTCCTGTTTCAGTTTGGTACGAAAACATACAAATAAGTAAATCAAAGTCGAAAGACAAAAGTCATAACATAACTGAAATGGCAAAGCATAAAGGGATCATTTTGGAGACTATGCTCAAGCAAATATTTGTCAACAATGGATGAAGATTTAGCGATAGAATTTGCGGTTTAATGTCTTTCATTCCAAACTCTGGTTGGCTTTTTATTCTTCTTTTCAGAGATCGGAGAATCACATTCCATTATCTAAAAAAACAAATTCAATTGGATTCTTGTAGCCCTGTGATGTTACTTTCAAAATTAGATAATTAATCATTAAGGATAACCATGAGTATATGAAAACAGGAGATTGGAATCCTTTTACAATAAAAACAGCACCAGAAAATGATTCAGATGATGAGACTCAAAGGAAATTGCAATAGATTGCACAACTCATGAATCCCACAGAGAAGAAAAGGATTTATATGGCTTGAAACATATATTATGCATAGGAGGTAGTTATTATTCATTCGATCACAAACCAGAAATTCGGTTTTAAGAAATTTAAATGTCCAAAAAAGGATAACAAAGACATGATAACAAAATGGTGAATGAAGAAAAAGCATACCGCCAGGTTGTGCACTTTTGCCTGCATAGTTATAAAGGAATACATGAGATTTATGAAAAAAAAAGTATGAAAAACAGGACACATTGGAATCTAAATATACTAAGACTGCAGTTTCTACTATTGTAGTTGATATTTTGGTATTGCTGGTTTAAGTGCGCAAATGATTAGCGATGTTCTATATCATAAAAGCCTATTTTCTTTGTGTCAAAATAAAATGAGCAGTATGGAGAGTGGCATGTAATGAAACTAACCCAATGCCATTGCGACAGAGTATGGATCTTTTGTGGCAATTTCAGAGATTATTGACAATGCATGCCTCACTGCAACTGGGTCAGAAAATTCAACCCTGCAGTTGTACCAAGCCAGGTGAGAACAAAATGATTAAGAAACAGTATGTCACATCTTTATGTTTTCTGCAGAAACAAATCAATGTTTTTATATAGAAGATAGATAATTGATCAAGTGTTGATACAGATACATTGAATACAGAAACAACGCAGGGAAGAAATTAATCTAAATTAGTTGCTATTCAGGAGTCGCGTTAATATTGACTTCTCAACAGACGGATGAAGAATCACCACAAACAATGCGCTCTCGAACAAAATAAAATCCCAGTTGACAACTTGAGACGTCATAAAAGAAATTTAGATATTGCTAAAAAAAGGAGGCAATTGCAAAACTGGTCCTGTTTTCAATCTCAATGTGAACATGGTTCTGTTTTTTCAACTTTGCAAAATATGTCATCTTTTTTTAATATGAAGAAACAAGTCAGTCCTATTCACATGGAGGCATTAATGATGTTAAATGCCATGCCAAAAGACTTATATACCCTTTGCAAAGTAAGTCAACTTTTTATCAGCAGGGCCTCTTGGCCCCAATTAGCAGGGTGTTGTGGCTTCGTCCGCCTCGTACTGGCTGCACGGCCCCGCACCATGCACTCAGGCCTGCCTCACCCCTGAGCAACGTGCTGCAGCCTAGGCTTAGGGCTCGTGCCTTTCGTGATCAAGAGAGATGGGTTGGGTTTGACGGGAGAGAGAGGGTAAGACACAGGCAAGCCGAACTTTTCATTTTTCCAAATTCGAAAATGTGGATTCAACTGACGGAACCAGGAAACAGAACCTGACGGCTGCTTCAGATTGAAAAAAACAGGACCAATTTTGCACAGTTGAGAAAACAAGACCATTTTCAGCATTGGATTCGAAAATAGGAATGGTTTTGCGATTACCCAAAAATATAATATATAGGTGCAGAACATAATCAGCTTTACAAAGTTAGTAAGTGACACTCACCCTTGGACAGCTCGGTGTAGGAATGCTGGATTACCAGGATCAAGTGGAAGCCTTCTTAGTGCACTCATAGAAGCATATTGCAAATTACTACGTATGATAGACTGTGAAGTGGAGAGAAATCAGAAAATGCCATTAGATTTGAAAACATCATGAAGAATGGTGACGTATGTTGGGTATTCAGACACATTGGGAATTGTTAGAAGTATACTACAGACAAACAGGTAGCAGTGTGGAAATTAAATGCATGTTCTCAATTAGAGAGTACCTCCTTATCACCACCTTGCTTCGTAAAAATACCTTTCTTCCGTTTCTGTTTAGCATCTGCCACCTGAAAACATAAAGATATATCGTAGTTTAGCTCAGACCAGTAAAGGGAAAAGGAGCTAAGCAAAGTTTGAAGGACAAATGTTGATGTACAAACCATAACTGGCATTATGAATTACCAACCTTTTCCAAAATGCCAAACACAATTTCATAAAGTTTTTCCATCATGTCAGACCCACTGGAGGTAAGGGCCTTCAGAGCAGCAAGTCTCCGCGCATGAACTTCAAAGGTCAGCATTCATCATTAAGCAAAACGAAGAACAAAGAGACATGATTTAACAAGGAAATAGAACTGTAGGTCTGAAGGTAACGGATTTAAGACATCGATTACTTGAAAGATTTTATTTGTTCTGATCCTTAAATCATGATACAGTGAAATGCCTATTTGCACATAAAATAGATTGTTTAGCTGTCGGCATTCTTGATTTCAATTCAACTAAGGTATTTAAAAATATTTGTCGGATGATGCCTCCTTTGTGCAGCATAATGTTTGTCAGGAATGCAAGAATGCAAGCTATAGATTACGGCTATACTGCTACAGAAAATATTTCCAAGAAGACAAAAGTTCTAACAATTCTAAAAAAGAGGGGGGGGTGGAGGAGTTCGTGTTCTTAGGATTTTGAAACTAAGCACGAAACATAAGCAACCAACAAAAACATGATAAGGAGGTGGGCAACTCTAGGTGCTCTATTAGTAAAAAGGCAAGATCAGAACATTCAATTGCATATTATAGCTCTGATGTAGAATGAGATAAGATAAAGGCATACACTCAGTATCGTCACTGGAGGATTCTGCTGAAAGCTGATTAACTATTTTGGGCACAACGTCTGCTCGTGTCACTCCTCCGACGGCATCAATGTCCGCAAGAGCATCCCAATTTGGTGTCGGTATGCCACCAGCAGCACTTAAACCCTGGGAACCATTATCCGACAATATACGGGCCAAATAATAGTACACATAGCGCAGAACATTCTTGTCCTCGCATTGCTGATGGAGCTGTAAAAACAGAATGCCTCGATGTAAGAGGGGGAGGTCACCTCAGACTATCTTTTGTATGCCATATGGCGGAAGAAATATTTAAGTATTATACATATTTTTTCTATTTTAGATATCCAAATGTGAAAATCAAAGTAACCAAAATTCAGTTAACATACATTATGGAGTTGTCATAACTTAATTTGCTGTGAGTAGTATCAGTTCGATCTCCAAAAAAATAGGGTGCCGCATCCAAGTAATTGGAGAGCAAAAGAGGTAGAGGACTGACATACTAACCATGAGAAGAGATGGAGCAACTGAAGGGTCCACAGAATTGTACACAGCGAGCTTGGGGAACACGCTGTTGACGAGCTGCCTCTGGGAACTTTTCTGCAAAATGGAGGACACAAGAGCAGCTGAAGGAAACAGATCCAAGCTCCTATCATGCAATTCGAAGGAGCATAAACAGCGGCACGAACCTGGTCACACGTTGCGGCGAGCTCATGGATGCTCCGCGCCAGCTGCGCGTACGAGACGGGCTGCACGAGAAGCAGATATTACAAGGTGAGACTACAGCGAGAGGAGAAATGGCGGGATGGTGGGTACTAGATGGGTGGGTCTGGGTACGAGCCTTCTTCTTCCTGTTTCGCTGGGGCAAGGCCTTGACGGGGTTGAGCGCCTTGGCGGCCGAGATGGTCTCGTTCTGGATCTGCATCAGCGTCCCCTTCTTCGACTTGCGATCCACCGGTGCCGCAGTGGGCTTCCCGAGCAGGGAACCGACGCTGCCGCCGCCGCCGCCGCCAGAGGAGGACTGCTGCGAGGATGCCCCGGAGCCCGAGGCCGGGGCCGCCGACGGATCCGAGGTGATGAGATCCATCAGCGTCGTGCCGGAAGAGTCCTGCCCGGAGGCCATGGCCGCGGGCGAAGTGGTGAGCGGGAGCCGTGCGAGAGTGAGATCTCCGGCGACTTGCGCGTCTCGTGGGGCTTTTCGGCTCGGTGGTGCGGGTGAGACGATGGATGAATCGTTCGCTGGATGCCTGGATCCAACCGCCAAACTGGAATCGGTGGCTGGTCAGGGATTCAGAGTCGGACCGCGCCATTTTTCGTGTACGGGAACAAGATAAGTTTGTGTTTGTCTATCTTTGTTCTATACTACAATTTCAAGTTTCTTTAACGAAGATATATTTCGTATATAATCATTACAGCATGATAAACACAAAATAGGGATGAATTAACACAAATAAATACTAAAGACACTACTCTAAATCATCATATGCTCAATACCTCAAGCAAATAAATCTAGGGCTCCGTTCGTTTCCTGCCCTCTAAAATTTAAGCATCGTCACATCAAAGAGAATCTTACTATTTATTAATATTTCGATTAATTTAATGACAAAACCATATTTGACAGATTGATGCTAATTTTCGAGATGAATCTAATGAGCTTAATTAATTTATGTTTTGTTAAAGTGATGTTACAATGAACTCGTCTTCTAATCACGACTTAATTAGCCTCATTAGATTCGTCTCGTGAATTAGTCTAGGGGCCTATAATTTATTTTATAATTAAATTTTATTTAGTACTCTTAAATTATTAGATTCTTTTTGATGTGACAACTATAAAGTTTAGACCCCGAAAACGAACACACCCTAAATCATCTACGTTAGCAGTAAAATCTTTAAAAAGTCACAAAACATTTTTAACTTATGTTATCAAAGATTAAACAGAACTCAAGATTTTATATATTTATTACTCTTTAACTTTGTTCTTTTACCACATTTCCGCATATCAAATGTGTTGTTCAAATATTTAAAATTATGTATAAACTTGTGTATCGATTGTGATGGAATAGAACCATCATTTACAAATTTGGGTTTAGAAAACCAAACAACCAGTCCAATTTCATATTGAATGGACGATCAGTATTTGATCAAATAAATTTTAAAATTTAAAGAAAAGTTATAAAGAACCAATCAACTAACAAGAAGTGAGGTGGCCAACAAAGTATTTTTTCTAAAAAATCAAAATAAGAAAACCATTTGGCTAACTTGGAAAATCGAGCTACGAGACCAACTTCACTCTTTTGATTCTATCTTACTAGAATTTTGAGTGGAAAAAATCAATTTAGCTTTTTTTCTCCAAAACAAAATAAAATCTAAGTCGGTTTTGGTAGCTTCAACACTTTTGCAAACCTTCCGTAGATCTAAGGATGGTTATCAAGTTGATTGGCTCAACTCATATTTGCTCGCTAAAGAATTAGCTCAAAACTCAACTCATTAGACAACCGAGCTAAAAACTTAGCTCGTTATTCTCGTGACTCAATGGCGTAAAATATTTCAACACTAGATTCTAGCAACATGGACCTATTTAGCACAAAATAGGTATAGCATAAACTTTATACTTCATAAAAAGTAGTTCATGGTATAGTTCAATTTGATATAGGTCTAAAAATAATTGAGTGTTGGCATTTTTTATATTTTATCTATTAGACCTTATTTCTTTTAAATTTTTTAGATTTTGTTGAGCTCGCAAGCCACTTTGTCTCGACTCACAAATTTAACAAGCTACAAACTGCGAGCCTGACTCGTTTCGTTAATGAACCGAACCAAGCTACTTAGTTCACAAAGAGTTTTTTCTTTCGTTAAGCTTCTTCTTGTACGACAATTTTGCTACATTATTTCTCGGTATTAACGATAATAATACATATGAGCTAATTTAATCCCTTACTCACATTTGTATCTCGTCGCACAAAATTAGAAAAATGATATTATGGTGATGGTAACAAACAATCATGCATACCATTTGTTGGTTTCTTTTGAACGAAGGGAGATCCAACTAGTAGAGTCTGTCACCACCACAAACTCTCTGTAACTTCGTATATTTCATGAATTGAAATATCACATATTCGTGAGCATGTAACTTGTCATACCTTGGAATTCATCCGAAGAAATTAGTCAACAACGTATCGTCTTCATATTGGTCTTCTTTAAGCGTCTTCTTTATATATTGGAAATCACAATGCAAGGAAATTGTTTTCCTTGCTTTCAGATCAAATGCACGAGCATGGCTTGAGCACCTCTAGCTAGGGTTTAAATAATCGGTTTAATAATCTCAATAAGGTACATGTATTGCGCTCAAGCGCCTCGCCGCTCGGGGTTCCTCTCGCTGCCGCGGCAACCGACGTTGTCTTGCTCCCCTCCTCTCCACCACGGCTCGCCGATGGTGGCTAGGAGAGGAAAGCCCACCCCCCCCCCCTCCCTCTCTAGTTCCTTAGCTTTGTATCGGTAGATCTAGAATAGGAATCCAAAGATGTCGACGTTCCTCCACCGGGAGGAGCACACGAGTTCCGAGGGCACCTTGCCCGGATCGACTCCACTCCTCGGCACCGTTGCCGTCCTTGAGGTAGGAGGTTGGATGACCACAGCGAGATTCGCGCCCCCACGTGCGAGATCGGATGGCGGTAAGCCCGGTGCCGGCCTCACCCACCATTTCCCCCACCATCTTATCCCCCCTCCCCACTAAGAGTCAATAGCACCCACCCCCCCGGACACCTTCCACTCACTCCTACCCTACCACCACACTCACTAAGCCCCCTCGTCGCCCCTTTGGCTCTTGAAGACATGGCCCCCGGTGCTCGTCCCCCCCCTCCCCAGGTGCGCTACGTCGGATTCGTTGGTTTGTGCAGGGGGCATCCGTGGTGCCCGCGAGAAAGGTCACCCCACCATTGGCCTTTCCGGGCTACTGCGAAGAGGGTGCTCATGGCATCGACGAGGCGGACCCATGGATTCAAAAACCGTTGAAACCCGCTCAAAAATCACGAAAACCGGAGTTATCGGCCCGGCTCGATTTCTAAAACCGACCGGTTTTTTGATAAAACCGAACCTAGTTATCGCCGTAGCAAAAACGATTTTCGCTCGCTTTTTACGGTTTGTCGCTCGGTTTTTTGTTGTACGGAAGAACCAAGAGATTTACGGTTTTGTGATCTATGGGCAGGGCCCCGAACCCCTAAGGAAATGCCGGACATCCGGATCGGCGCATTCATGCTCGGAATCTCATGGTGAGGCTACCAAAATTCCGTCGTACACACCGATATGTTGGCAAAACAAGGTTGTCGGAACTTCACCCAAGTATCCAAGCATTTCTTCAAAGCAAGGTAATGACAATTTCACGTTGGATAATCTCTAATCGTGTTGGATAATCTCTAATCGTATAAGGGACTTCCTCTCTCACAACACCTTCGTCGTTAGGGTCAAGCTCCGTCCCGAGCTCCTTAGATTCAACTATGGATTGTCTTCTAGTATGCTCACGCTTGAGCCCGACGAAGCATCTACGAGATCTATGGCTCCAAGCTTTATAACCTCAAGTGCCAAGTCCATGAAGGCGATCGAAGGGTCGGGCGGAGAGCCCGTCGGAGGTCATTGGAAGATGTCAACGCCGCGATTACACATCGGACTCTCTATCCGATGTCACCGTGAGTCCTCGACATGGGCATCGGCACCATTCATGTACTTGTTCATTCCATCCTTTCATCATTGTTGCCTTGCTTTGGCTCTTCCACGGGGTCGGTTTCGGTAAATCTTAATTGCAAATCCCCATAAGCACTCTAGTGTATTTGACTTTGTAGTTGAGAAGATCTATGTTGTAATCAAGGAAGAGTCTTCCTTCATATACTCGATTGCACCGATTATTAATGCGAGTGCACCTTCCAAGAAAAAATCGGTATAATCGAAGCAATCTTGAACCGGAAAACCGACCTTGTTAGCTGGAAAAACCACCGATTGACCGGTTTCCTATAGTACATAGGCCGGTTAACCCGGGAAAACCGACCTGTTAAGCTATGACATAATCTGCTCATATTTGTTCACATGCATGATTCGGATTTTCATGCCATCTATTCAAAGTTGTATTGTACACTATTGCAATATTGTATGACACGAGCAAATATTTACAGAAGTGTATCATCTACTTCTTTTATGTTAAAAAAAGGAAAATGCTACAGGTCCAATCCAATTGTCTAATCAGCGTGTCCAACCAAGTCATAAGTGATATTTTTGAGCCCATTTATCGTGATATCTCTTGTATTGATTGGACGTTGGTTGGACAATCGAGCTGGACCTACAACAAGTACTAAAAGAATCAATGCGTAATACATAGCGAAAAAACCGTTAACATATATGATTGTGGGAATTGAGAATCTTCAAAATTCATCAATTATTTCCTCACTACGTTAATGAATAGTCAAATTAAGAATTAAATATTTGATTGGACATACTCGATCCTAAAATGTATACATTTTATGGAATTAGTTGACTTTGTTTTCTTTTGATGATCAATGGTTTATACAAATTGTCAATTAAAAACTAATTTAGTAATATCTTAATTTATAGAAATTACTAGTCAAAAGCAAAAAAATCAACCAATACTAGAAATAAATCTAGTTCACAACAAAAGGAGTACAAATTTGTAGTAAGGGCATTAAAATAAAAGTATCATGGAGGTTCTACGAAGCATTTGACTGTAAAGAACAAATGTATGTTTGATGAAATATATTCTATTATAAAATTTATCAAGCTACAAAGTTATTTTCTCGTGTTAAACATGATACAAGACAGGTGTTATGAAAACTTGAAAATCGTTAAAATTAATTAAGAGATGAGTGTACATGTGTATTGTAAGCAAACAATATGTGGATAGGTGCATAAACTAAAAAGTGTAAAAGGGGAAACGCGTTATTATTATAAATAAAAATACGAAAACTGATGGCGCCAAGCTGAGCCACGTGTAAACGGAAAGGTGCTTCATCGTCACTGGGGGTCAGTAGATACGTGCGCCGGAGCCGATTCAACCAGATTTGAAAGAGTTTCACGTCCGCTCCTCTCCAGAACCTTCCCCCGACACCCAGCTCTATTTATTCTCGCACGCCCACGCACACGGCAGTCTGAACTCTGAAGGAAGAGTTTCAAAAAAAAAAAAAAAAAACTCTGAAGGAAGTTCCAGGCCGCAAGCTGACGCGAGAGGGGAGTGAATCGTGAGAGCCTCAGAGAAGAGAGGCTTCCGCGCAGGGCTGATCGTTGCTCTTGAGGAAGGTAACACCCGATTTTCCTAGCTTTATCAGATCATCTGAAACGTCAAACGTTGATCTTGCGATGTGATTGCGTCATGGCCAGCAGGGGAACATTCGGTTCTGTAATTTCGCATGCCATTAAGTGGTTGGATATCTTATATTTTGTTAGAAAAAAAATTCGGAATGAAAGCTAAATAAATCTTCCTGCGTACGCGTACCCCTTTGTATAACTAGGTTGCAATTAATAAGAGAATATATCTGGCTTTTGCCTTAGGGGAATACTTGGATATGTTTTAATTTAGTTGTTGGAGATAAAACTATAAAAGCAAACTGAACCCAAGACTGTCTGATGTAGTTCAGTGGCAATTTGCCCCTTTTTCGTACCAAATCTTATTTGGTGCTGATCTTTTTAGAATTTAGAGGTATTCAAATTGTCGGGCAATAAGAGCACACTTTGTTAACCCAAAATCAGTATGGTATTTTTCTTATGTCGATGTCGGGTAGGAAATTATCGTAAAAGCAGATTTTAATGGTATGCGAAATGAGAATTGTGTATTGTTCTGGATGATAGAGTTTGGTTGCTTCTATTTCATAGTGAAAGTGCTCTAACAAACACAGAGAAGAAACAGTTTCCTTAAACAAAACGATGGAAAAGGATCCTATATCACTATTTAAAAATATTTCTCAATTAGTTTAAACTCATGCAATATTTACCAAGTTGTATCGGTGCTAACTTTATTAAGAAAATTGTAGTGATCAATTTAGGTTCTTTAGTAGGCAGTTCACTTTTATTAATTATTATGTTATGTTGTTGCATAAGTCCTGCTGACCGATGCTTACATGATTGTCTCTTTATATTACAGATGTCTTACTCAAGAGGATCAAGGTAAAAACTATTTAAAATCACTGACAACTGTCTCCATTGTTTTTCTTGAAGCTTTTGCTCGGTATTCTGATAATTGATTGATTTATTTGTAAAAGGTTTGAATCCCGCTCACCTTACCGACGAAGCAGTCATTCAAGGTATAGAAGTCGATCTAGGTATGCGTTTGATCTACTTCACTTCACCATTTGTGTCTACATTTCCGAACATTTTATCACTCTGGAGCGTAAGTGTGTAACCATCTAATTTGTTTAGGAGTGCGGACTCAAGTGATGCTGAAAACCCTGGGAACAATCTTTATGTGACTGGCTTGTCTACTCGTGTTACGGATAGAGATCTGGAGAAACACTTCTCAGCTGAGGGAGAGGTAACCTTCACCCAAGGACATCTGATTTTTCAAATAATGTACAGAGTATCTGTTGAGCAAAGACATACCGTTTTTAAAAATTGTTCTGACTGCTTCCTTGTCTTGCTGTATGTAGGTAATCGATGCAAGTGTTGTGCTTGATCCTTGGAGTAGGGAATCCCGAGGGTTTGGCTTTGTTACCATGGCTACTGTTAAGGAGGCAGATCGCTGCATTGAATATCTAGACCGCACTGTGTTAGAAGGTCGTGTCATAACTGTTGAGAAGGTATATGTGTTCGCGTGTGAACTGTGAACATTGTCTACTTTTATTCAACTTCTCTTCGGAATGAACTTTGTGTCTGTCCTCTAAACTTAATGTTTGAGTGTTTTTCTGTTCATTGAAGATCTTGTTGACAGCAACAGGGCAGATATTGGTAGCTGCTCTGCATCAAACTCATACAACCTAACAACCAAACCATGCTACCTCAACCAAAGGGTGTATGCCCCACATAGTATATTTTCTGTGCTAAATATTTTATTTACATTTTTTTATATGGTTACTCATGCTTTTCATATCAAAGACACTACCTTATGTGATCCCATCTTGTGCAGGCAAAGAGAAGACGAGGTCGAACCCCAACACCTGGGAAATATCTTGGCTCAAAATCATCACGAGGTAAACAACCCAATTGCTTGTAGTTTTGAACATCTTTGCTTGTTTTTTCCCCGAGAGCACTAAGCACTGATTGGTAACTTGATACAACCTGTCATTGACCACCTGATTACGTCTTGATGCCAGGGCGAAGATATTCCCCGAGCTATTCACCTGTTCGGAGGGACCGTTACAGTTCACGCTATTCACCTGACCGTGAACGGTCTTATTCTCCTTGTGACAGAGAGCGGTCATACTCCCCATATGACAGAAGACGTTCATACTCACCCTATGACAGGCGCAGGTCGTACTCACCTTACTACAGCAGATGGTACTGTTCAAGGTCTCCATACGATTACCACTCAAGATCTTCATCATACCGTTACCGCTCAAGGTCACCGTACCGCTACAGAAGGCGGAGATCATGTTCTTATGACCGATCTATGTCACCATACTACAGAAGACGTCATTATCGATCTGTATCCAGGTCACCAAGTGCTTCTCCAAGGGACAGAGGGCGGAGCTATTCTCGCAGTGTGTCACCAGAGGATAGCTTGTCTTGCGGCAGTTCCTCTGTATCAGAAAGATCTGGGAGCTATTCTCCAAAGAAAGGGTATAGTGAAAGGGAACCCTCACGCAGCAGGTCTTCAGGCAAGAGGCGCCGTTCAAGGGAAAGCTACTCACACAGCCGCAGTTCGTATTCGCGCTCTGTCTCTAGAGAGCGTTCAGCATGAGTATAAGCGTAGCCTTGGAAGTTTTGAATAAAGTCATCCATATTCATGGGAGTTTATGTATGTGCTTGAGATAGCTACTTTGAACTATACGTTCATTATGCATGTACGAGTGGGATATTGCTACTTCTCAAATATCTTTATATTGCCTGCATCCATTAAGTGTGATTTGTGAATGCACATTGTCCTATTATTCTTTGTTTCTGTTTCCAGTGAGGCATGCATGTATCATTCTTGGTTTCATTTTTTTTAATTTTCTTTCCAGTTTGTAGTCTTTTTTTTTTTTTTTTTTGAGACTTCCAGTTTGTAGTCTTGAAGTAAACCATTATGGGTTGGTCTATTATTCGTGCTCTGTCTCTAGAGAGCCTTGGAAGTCTTGAATACAGTCACCCATATTCATGGGAGATTATGTATGTGTTTGAGATAACTACTTCGAACTATACGTTCATTATGCATGTACGAGTGTGATATTGCTACTTCTCAAATATCTTGATATTGCCCACATCCAATTAGTTTGATTTATGAATTTTCATTCGAGTTTGTAGTCTTGAAGTAGATCATCATGGGCTGGGTTTATTATGCATGGAGAAGCACGGTACTTCTACATGTGAGCGGTTGCCACTGACAGGTTGTGAATTTTGCTATGCTTCCTCTGCCCGTGGGATGGCGCTGCAATATGGTGTTCTTTCGTGCATACGTTTCTGTGTGGGAGAATCCTTGTAGCTTTAACTCACTGGGTGAATTTTTTTTTTATTTTTGCAAGGAACTCACTGGGTGATGATCTGGATATGGGTAAATTTTCGTTGGATTTGCGGAGTTTTGTTTTGATTCTTTCTTGGTGGAGATCGCTGGGAAGAACAGTCAGAATTTTGGAAATGTTGGTTCTTCCAAATTCGTCTGTTCGCTATAGTTTGTATAGCAAAAAATTGTACTGCTGAGCAATGTGCTTTTGATGTTCCGCGTTTTTTATGATAAAAAAATGTGCTTCAATCCTTGCATAACCAAAAAAAATGACGGTGCCCATCAAATTTAATTCAAAGAACCTTTGGGCGTGTTTTTAGCAACGGAATATTAGCCTCATCAGGCATTTTGATGAAGAACTTGTCAAAACACCCAATTCTGGTTAGGATACTCAAAACTTTCCCTGTGCAACAAACCAAATAGGCCGCCTTCGTCTAGAAGACTGAGATTTCCAACCACCTTCAAACTGGGAACAAGATGGCCAAAACGAGCATGGTAACATTTCCTGGCTACTACTGGAAAACTGAAACAAGCAACATAGACATAATCTTCCAAGACTCGGGCAGTTACTAGAGACACCAAATAAGAACATTAAATATAGAGCAGCAAGTCAGCAACTAAATGAATAATTAACGACACACTTGTTCTGTTATAGCAATACAACGGCATATGGTCGACAGAGTCAAAAATTGAGAAGATACACTACATTATTACAAAATTGTATGTCCAAATCTAGTTAAAATGGCAAAGTATACATGTTGGAAAGTTGCACTAAGATGACACAGAAGTGCTGCCCTCAGATTTGCATGACTGTTCTTAGGTAGTCTGCAAAGCACTCTGTTCCTCAAGCTGGCTATCCTGTTTAAAGCTAGTTTTGGGTTTCATGCATTGGAGAATCAGAATGTGCTCATTAGCCAGTGATTGACTTTCCAGTTGCAGAAAATGGGAGCAATGGAACTATACCCAGCAGGAGCTTTGCAGTCCAGCAAGAAGCTAGTATGTACACTAAAATCAAAATGCGGGGTAGAGCGGAATTACCGACGGAGGGCAATCTGTCCTCCTTCCCGCAAGAGAATAGTATGCTAGAATCTGTTGTGTACCCCGTGGGCAAGGTCCATCATGTTCTGGGGCAATAAATTCAATATTCCAGAAGGGGCGTATCATTGTCATAAGATCTGCACCAGTTGGAGATGCCTTGTATCCTTGCACCCATAGATATCTCAGTGATTTCAGCTGTAAAGCTGCAATGGCCAATGCACGCTCAGTAAAGTGACAGCCCCTCAGCTCCAGTTTTTGCAAACTTGGGCACCCTTGTGAGAATTGCAGCAGTCCATCATCAGACTGGCCAACATTACCGAGCAACATGTAACGGATGCTCTTACTAAATTCACCAATATATCCGAGGCCAGTATCAGACAGGACCCCAGGCCTCACGTAAAATGCAAACCTCCGGAGTTTGGTGCAACCTCTCAACAAGCCACGAACCCCATTGTCAAGTGGTAATTCAGTTAAATTTGCTTCTCTCTCAAGCAGGACGAGACGGAAATCGTTAAGATTTTTGCAGTGTGTACCAATGGCCTCTAGAGCTGCATTTGTAATGTCAGAGACATGCACTGCCCAGTATGTCAAGTCAGGGCAGCCTTGGGCTATAGCCATCACCCCAACTTGTGAAACAATACCTTGTTCATCCTCTAGACCACCCTGCTCATCATCTCCCCTCTCTACTCTGAGTCTCTGTAATTTCTTGCAGGTCTGTGCAACAACTCCTAATCCTCGATCGCCGATAACATCCCTTACCTGTTTGTTTCCACGGGAAAAATATAAATATCATACACAATTTAACAACATCACAATAGGAAAGATAAACATTTGCATTAATCTTCGAACATACCTCTAAAACTTCTAGATTGGGGCAGCGCTGAACTATCTGACAGTGATCCTCAGTGGAAAGGAATGTAAACTGAAGGTCCAACTTCTTAAGCCTAGCAGCATATGGAAATAATATCTGCATCTCATTTGGCCCCATGTAGAGTAAACTCAAGCGGTGCAATGAGGGTGGGAAATAATAGTTCTCCACGGCATGTCTTTGATCATCAAAAGAACCACCAGAAAATTCATGTAGTGTTTGTGCTGAACGGAACAGACCGATTAGGTCAGGCATGAGACATTCGCTGACTTTTAGAGTTTTCAGCCTTTGGCAATTGCGCACAAGGAGAGTAAGATATTCCGGAGACGCCTTGAGTTCTGTTAAGAAGAAATTCAGCGTCTCAAGAACATGGTTGTTTGTAGCAAGATCACGAATCCATTCATCATTCTCTTGCTCAGCAATTGAGCTTTCTTCCAGGAACAGTGTTTCCAGTTTCCTGCAAAAACAGACATGGATGATTAACTAAACGTGGAGCAAAAATTTAGGATTTATGCTCTCCCACAAATACCTGAAATGAAAAAAATTAGGTCTACTTCTGTAAGAACTACTCCTTATTACCGTAGGAAGTTGAGCAAGTGGAAGTCATCACCTATTTTTAAAATTACTGTTCCAAAGCTATAATTTTCCATGGTAAACTCATGGTGAGATGTATTATAGCATATTCTCTCCATTCTCAAATTGTTGTCGTTAGGATAACAATTTTAGCTCAAATTTGAATGGGATTATTGTCCTAATTATGAAATTTAAGAACCGAGAGAGTATAAAAGAACAGCACCATTAAATGCACCTTTCCTATGAGCAAAATACCCCTTATCCATCCAGTCATCCAACCTCTGCAAACCCAATCCATCTTGTTTTATTCTTTTTTGTTTTAATAATATCTAGACCAGACGGAACGATGGAATGGAAGACTATACATGAATTTTGACTTAAAAAGAAAAGAACAGGAAACTGTTAATGTATTACTACTGCAGAAATATTTGGGGGGGGGGAGGGGATTTACTTGCAGCTGCGGGCGACAAGGGCGATGGATGCAGTGGAGAAGCCGGAGCACCGGTCAAGCTTGAGCGTCACAAGCATGTGCGCCTTAGCGCGGGCGAGGACGGTGATGTCCTCGTCAGACACTTTCATCCTGCGGAGGTGGAGCGCCTTGAGGAAGTGGAAGGTGGCCGAGAGCTGCCGGATCCACGGCGATGCCGAGCCGCCCCAGTCGTCGGGGATGAGGTTGAACATGGCCGCGCGGGGCTTGGCCTTGAGCTTGAGCGACTCGAGGCACGGGAACCGGCGGAAGAGCCGTTCCGGCGTGGTGGAGTACGCCATGGCCACCGTGACGTGCTTGCGGCTGAGCGCGTCCATGCGGCACCAGTGGCGGCATACCAGCGAGATGGCGTCGCGGTCCCAGGGGTCCTCCACGTACCCCAGAACCAGCCCCAGCGCCGTGTCCGGGATCCCGAAGCTCAGCGCCCGCCCCAGCTGCCGCTCCCCGGCCTCGCTGCCGCCCTCGCCGCTCATCGGGCCAGCCCGCCGAGCCGCCCGCTGATCTGCCACGACTCGATCTGTTCCTCCTAGGCCTCGGCTTCAGCCTCGACCTCGACCTCGCCACGGCTTGATTTGCTCGGATGGAGTGGGATGGGGTTGTGGTGTGGCAGGGTGGAGTGGACAAGGAAGGGAAAGGGGGAGCGGAGGGGGAATTTACGGGTTCCGGTTGGGGCGAAGCGACGGTGAAGCTTTTTCTCCGGGCGGTGTGCGGCTGCCCCCGTCACTGTACCGTGGATTATGTCTAACCAATGGGCGAGGCGAGGCGCCCGGTCCAGCTGACAAGTGGGGTCGGGCTTGCAGATATTCCTGATGTATTTTTTTCCTTTCCTGTGTACCACCGCTACCGTTTGTACTTGTACGTCTTGGCTAACTGATGTTGGGCTATTTCCGCTCAGTTGGACGTGATAGATCACCACTTGTGCACGACGGGCTAAAAATAGATCAATAGGCGTGCATCGCAAACGTCCTTTTCAGGCCTGCAATTAAGGGGAGAACTTGTGATCAATGACTCATTTAACTTTAAAATGTCTTTCCTTTGCTAACAATACATTTTTTTATACTGCTATAGGTCTACCTTGATTGTCCAACCAATATAAAAGATATCACAATAAATGGGGCTAAAAACATCACTTGTGTCTTGGTTAGACACATTGTTTGTACAGGGTTGGAACTATAGCATTTTCTTTTTTTCTTTTAGTATTTCTATAGGACCAACTCGATTGTCTAACCAATACAAAAGATATCACAATAAATAGATCCAAAAACATCACTTGTGTTTTGGTTGGACACACTGGTTGTATAGTTAGGTTGGACCTATAGTACTAAAAAACAATTTGTTGTCTATTGGCGGACGTTTGTAATAAAACTAATAAAGTGTGCAAAATGATGTGTGAATCCACTAGAAAAATACTGGGTTCGATTTGGAGATACTTTTTGTCTCAAGATTTGACACTTATGTCTTCAAACCAATCCAAACTACGAGTTGCATTCTCTATGCTATAGAGTCATATTGTTTGTTAAATGTGAAAACTTCGAATTTTGAAGAGGATAGGTCTTATCCTCTTTGATGGTGATTAAGGTGAGGTCGATAGTTTATGAGAGTCTAAGTAGTGCATCGTATCAAAGATCAAAGTAGAGTAGTGAGATCCTTTAGCTATACAATCCTATATATGTTCTTTGAATGTTGACTACATTTCGCTCTATATTAATGTGATTGTCGGGTTCAATACCGGGATCACTTAATTACGTGACTTAAGCAAAAGGTAGAATTAAGGGACACCATGAAAAAGCCCACGACGAAAGAAGCCCATAGAAAGTTGTGGGTGCGACGGTTTTAAAGCGCTACGACGAGGCCACAAATCGCCTAACCCCAACGATCGAGAGTCGTGAGTTAGGAGAGGACTCCGGTTCGCCCGACCTCATCGGCAAGTGGTCGGACGAGCCGTTGGGAGGATAAGGTCTAGAGTGCCTCGCGATACGATCCAATAAATAAGCTTGTCAACCTCTCGTCATTCGCTCTTTGACGCAGTGACCCGACATAACTTCCTGGATGTGTTCAACCCTCGCATGGTGGATCATACGGGAATAGGTGGACCCCTTTTGTGAAGGGAGCAAGCTGGTGAATCCCGCGGTCAACCAAGACTCGACGGTAATGCTCCGGCTCACCCGACCTCACCTATCGAGGTCGGGCGAAGCAAAATGATTGCCACCCCGCCCGACCTAACACGTCGGTTGGTCAAGCGCAGCGAAGCATGATATAGATCATAAATATGTCCAACTCGATCACACGCAAGCGTGCAACGCGCCATACCGCCTAACCCGGTCCAGGTCATCGCAAGGACATTTCCGAATGAGGGGGCATAACAGCTTGAGCGTGACGAGAGCAAAGCATACGGACAACGCTGCTCCACACCATGGACATCATCAACACGAGCACACACATGATCCACCATCATGACAACCGGCGTCATCAACCGTGACTATGTTTTCTTGCTCATTTTACTCATTCATGTAACCCGACCTCTCGAACTATAAACGGGAGAGCAAAGGACTCGGCCAGGGCACGACCTACATAATTCATCACACAAGACACACACACACACACTCACAAGCGCGTGCCTACGCACACACTCACCAGGGACTTGAGCCTCAATTCTCTCTCGTCACACTTTGCAGCCCCCTCTAACAAGAGCAACTCGAACTAGACGTTGGGACTTTCGATCTTGTGATCTACAACTGTACAATGATGTTAAACTATTGACTACTATTGTAAACCTTATTAAGCTAGTATATATGACTCTAAGGGTAGTGTAAGAGATGTTGCATTGGATGGGTAGCATATGTCTACCGCACCTCAAATGTCTCCATGGTCACAAAATAATATAGTCTTCTCTTAATGTTGTGAACAATTATAAATCCATTCAAATTAACTATTGCATCTTAGTTTATTTAAGAGAGTCAAGTCTACATTCATTTCCCATGTCTTTATACCCATACTTGAACCCAAATTAATGACTCTAGCAACAGTTGGTGAGCAATAAGATCATTACACTCATCATCTTAGTTTTGCGAGTTGGAAGTTAGTTGTATCTAGTGGAAAAACGATTTTATCGTTGGTGATCGCTACTCACTCTGTCCTAAAATTACTGTTAATATTGTATTCACGCCAATCAATTTTTTTAAAAAATTTAACTATATTTGTAGAAAATATTATTAGTAACATTTTGTATCTTCAAATAAGTTTCTTTGCATATATTTAATCAAAGTTAAAAACATTTGATTCATCAAGAAGCGAGAATGGCATGTATTTTAGGATGGGAAGAGTATATATTAGTGTCATATCGATCTAGCTGTGGAAGGGAGGAGAAGCTTCGTGAAAGAGGAGCTATTGCTTTGTGGGACGAATGTACGAGGTACCTTTTAGTGAAGATGACTTAGACGATGGAGCACCCGCAAATTAAAACAGCCCAGGTTGGTAGGAACACGGTGATTCGAACACCGCCTGCAAAATCTCTCTTATAAACATAGTTTCGTATGCAAGAAGATGACTAGCTTGTTATAAGGAAAGGAATGACATTCGTCTCGATGTATGATGCCAGCATCAATTTATTAATTAATTATCATCATTTTTCATATTGACAAATGAATGATTCACCGAAGGCACTAAGAGCTCAGAAATGATGAAATTATCAGAAAGCAGAGTCACCTGTTGCGCTGAAGGCAGCTCGGGTACGAGCTCAATGCAGTCGATCTCCCGACGATGTCCTGGACATTGCGCCGTCGATCTTGTTGGCTTGCGATGATCGATCGAACAGAAGGAGCGTCGTGGGAGGAGGAGCGGCATGGGATTGGAAGGACTGGCAAATGGGTACTGAGTCATTTCATCGCTCATCGATGCCTAAATGTGGGAGAACTCAAGAATAGTCGAACGCGCGAGCACGTTCAGCACGCGCACCAGCGCATGCATGGCCTCTCTGACCGTGAATGCCGCTCGTGCTAGTGTGTGGACACAAACCGCACCGTAGTAACCGGTCCTGGCGCACGGCCGCGGTGCTCGGAGAGTCCGAGGACGTGTCTCGTGTTTTATGTTGCCATTGAGATCGCGCTCGTGGCTTTTGTTGTGTGGCTCACCGGGAGAACTGCTGGCGCCGTTCATTTTCCTGTGCTAACAGGAACTTGCCCTTGGTTGGGCGTTCTCGCGCGGCCGCTTCTGGAACCATTGCATTGGGGCGTGGCATGGGAAAACGGCGTCGAAAGGGAGCGAGAGGACAGGCACGATCGGGTTCGTTGGGAGGATGCCGGGCGCTTTCGGCGAAAGGCTACGGGCGGGCAGCAACGCACGCGCGCGGCACGCGCACTTTCCAGTCCGGCCACGGACGGCACGGCACACGGCATGGGAAGCTCACATGGCCGGCGCGGTCGTGGGCGGGGGTGGCTCTCGCGGCCGGCGCGAGCGCTTTCGTGTCGTACCGGCCCGGAAAGGCAGCGTGTCCGCGACCTCGAAGCGGGACGGTTTCCGGAAGAAAGCTAGGCAGGATGGGAGCTCGCCGTCCGCGCACGGTCGCTGTCGCACCGTTGTTAACTGGCATGGGATCGGATGACACGGGACAATCCGCCTTTTGGCAGTGGAAATCCGTCACGGATCGAGCAACGGCTCCTGGTATTTTTTTATCTCTCTAGCAAATATAAGTGGCGCCTACTAAAAGTCACGGATCGAGTACTTTAAAGGCTGCTTTGCGTTTCTTTGGACCCATTCTTTTTGGCGACGGTACAGTATACGGAGCATGTTTGGATTTCGTACCAATCTGTCACTAACCGGTGATTGTCAACGTCGCCAGTAAACTCGAGACTCTCGCGAGGGAAGTAATGTTGTACATCAAAATATATGGATTTGATTACGGGCGTCATCATGCTTTACTTCATAACATCTGATGCTTGACCACGGCTTTTCAAGATTATAAAATTGTTTATAAGAAATCTTTGAAGATTTGGTCAAGAATCCCCGGATAAGACTGACGACAGGAGCATCGACAAACTTTATGGGTACAAGGTGATGGCAGAAGCCAGAAGCCCAGAACTACCGCTCCAAAGTGCCGAAAATGACCTGATAAAGATGATTATCTAAGCCTTCGATTAGCTCGATAGAAAGGCAAATCGCAAATATAACGTACGTTGTCACTCCGGTTTCGATGCCCCGTGAAACTTTGGCCACAAGTTTTCTATAATCTGCAATGTCCATTCTAGCGTGGAACCTCCGGCAGATATCATTTTGCAGGTTATAAATTCCTGAGAATCTGGTACGATGTTGGAGATGTTTGCTTTAAGTCCACGACATAAGACATTGTGCATTAGAATAGTATGAAATTAAATGCTAGATAACTCGAGTAAAATTAAATATAGGTCCTTCCACACAAATGAAAAAACATGAGTACCGTACCGGCATTCTTTTTTGTAATTTAGCATTCCTTTCGAAAGAGGGAGAGAGAGCGCACGCTGCCAAATACTTTAGTCACCTAGATCATAGAAATTTGAACCAATCATTTGCAGAAAGTTAGACTGATCAACCCCAAAATAATGTGTGGAAAAGTGGAGGCCCCACTTGTACGATTTGCAAGCATTGTGGATTATTAAATGGATATTTTTATTCAGCAAAAGCTGAACAACAACCTAAAGTATTCTGGCTAAACCTAAGTAAGAATCTCCACTTTTCTATTCACAACCCTAGTGGGTCGTTATGTCAGTCATAATACCATAAATAATTTAGATAGCCCTATAGCAAAGCAGATTGGCCAAGTAGAACAAGGATGGAAATTGAGAAGGCTACACTAACGGATGAGTAAACTACTTGCAGTTCTTTAAACTTGTCACAAGATGTCATCTATGTATATGAATTTTATGGAATACAAATTATAGTTGCTAAACTTGTAAAATGCCCAACCAGGTCCAAATTGACTAAAATATCCTTAAATTACCGATGTGGAGTCCTTGCATGGAACTTCTTGTTGATAAGTAAAAACTGGAGATATCTTGTTGATAAGGATCCAGTATGTGCTATTTTGAAGTATGTACTTACATTTGGCCATGTTGAGAGCGCAACTATCTGTACTTGACAAAATCATGTGGTTATGCTATTTTGGAGTACTAGACGAAACCCATGACAAGTTTGAATTCAAACCGCTAGTGTGTCAGGAGATAAAACAGTCTCAATGGGCTAAAGTAGGACTGCTTGGTAGCCCTACCAAGCAGTCCTCAATGGGCTAAATTCGTGGTTCTCACAACCAGAACAAATTCACAAGTTTTAGCCATATTCGAGACAGGCTTCACTCCCAAACAGACTACTCCCACCCAATAAATTGTGCCACAAAAAATGCCCATAAAGTTCCAGCAAAAATATAAATACTGTGCATATTGCCACGCAACAAATAAAGTCATAACAAACGGAATGAGAAAATCAACCTTAGCGTGAGTTCCAACTATTGTCTCAAATTAGATGACAATATCCACTATTACAACAACAACAACAACAAAGCCTTTAATCCCAAGCAAGTTGGGGTAGGCTAGAGATGAAACCCATAAGACACAAAGTTAGAGCAACATAAAGGTCACGGTTCCGGCACGTCGATTGCTTGCCTCCAAGCGCTCCTATCCATAGCTAATTCTTTGGAGATATTCCACTCCTTAAGGTCTCTCTTGACCGATTCTTCCCAAGTCAAGTTAGGTCGACCTCTACCTCTCTTTATATTATCGGCCCGCCTTAGAGCCCCACTACGCACCTGTGCCTCCGGAGGCCTACGTTGGACATGTCCAAACCATCTCAATCGATGTTGAACCAATTTCTCCTCAATTGGAGCCACTCCTACCTTATCCCGAATATCTTCATTCCGTACCCGATCCCTTCTTGTATGTCCACACATCCACCGTAGCATACGCATCTCCGCTACACTTAATTGTTGGACATGTCGTCTTTTTGTAGGCCAACATTCAAGCACCATATAATATTGCCTGACGAATCGCGGTCCTATAAAACTTACCTTTTAGCTTTTGTGGCACCCTCCGATCACAAAGTACGCCAGATGCTTGACGCCATTTCAACCAACCGACTGAAATTCTATGCCTAACATCTTCGTCAATCTCGCCATCCTTCTCGTAGCATCGATCCTAAGTATCGAAAAGTATCCTTCTTGGTCACCACCCGGCCATCGAGGCTAACATCTCCGTCCTCATGTGTAGTCAAGCTGAAATCGCACCTCATGTACTCGGTCTTGTTCCCGCTAAGTCCGAAACCCTTTGACTCTAACGTGTACCTCCACAGCTCTAACTTCCTATCAACCCCCGCCCTACTCTCATCAACTAGGACCACATCATCGGCAAAGAGCATACACCAAGGGATATCACCTTGAATATCCCTTGTGACCTCATCCATCACCAAAGCAAATAGGTAAGGGCTCATGGTCGACCCCCGATGTAGTCCTATTTTAATTGGAAAGTCGCTGGTGTCCCCATCACAAGTCCGAACACAAGTCATCGCATCCTTATACATATCCCGTATAAGGGTAATGTACTTGGTTGGAACTTTGTGCTTCTCCAAAGCCCACCACATGACATTTCTGAACTTTGTCATACGCCTTCTCGAGATCAATAAAGACCATGTGCAAGTCCTTCTTCTCGCTCCCTATATCTCTCCATCAATTGTCGCATTAGAAAAATCGCTTCCATGGTCGACCTCCTGTGCATGAACCCAAATTGGTTTTGGGTCACTCTTGTTACTCCTCTTAGGCGATGCTCGATAACCCTCTCCTGCAGCTTCATCGTATGGCTCATCGCCTTAATCCCACGATAATTAGTGCAACTTTGAACATCTCCTTTGTTCTTGAAGATCGGTACTAATATACTTCTCCTCCATTCTTCGGCATCTTGTTAGATCGAAAAATGAGGTTGAAAAGCTTAGTTAACCATACTACCGCTCTAGCACCGAGACATCTCCACACCTCAATGGGGATACCATCAGACCCATCGCTTTACCTCCCTTCATCCTCTTCAAGGCCTCCCCGATCTCTATCTCACGAATTCTCCTCACGAAGCACTCGTTGGTATCATCAAATGAAGCGTCCAACTCAAGGGTAGGGCCCCCATTCTCCTCATTAAATAACTTATCGAAATACTCTCGCCATCTATACTTGATCTCCTCATCCTTCACCGAAGTCGATCTCGCACCATCCTTGATACATTTGATTTGGTTTATGTCCCTTGTCTTCCTCTCACGGTTTCTAGCCATCTTGTAAATATCCTTCTCCCCTTCCTTCGTGCTTAGCCGTTGATAAAGGTCATCATATGCCCGGCCCTTAGCTCTACTCACCGCTCGCCTTGTCTGCCCTCTTCGCTATTCTATAACTCTCAATGTTGGCTGCACTCCCGTCAACGTGTAGACGCTTGAAGCAATCCTTCTTCTCCTTGATAGCCTTTTGCACCTCATCATTCCACCACCAGGTGTCTTTCGCTTCTCGTTTGCCTCCCCTACTCACTCCAAACACTTCTGAAGCTACCTTCCGAACACATGTTGCCATCTTTAACCACATGTCGTCGACGTCTTCTCCCTCCTCCCAAGGTCCCTCATCTAGCATCCTCTCCTTAAAAGTTTGTGACGCTTCTCCTCTTAGCTTCCACCACTTTGTCCTCGTGGTTTTGGCACGTTTGCCCCGATGGGCACGTATTTGAAAGCGGAAGTCCGCCACCACAAGCTTGTGTTGAGGAACAACACACTCCCCCGTACCACCTTACAATCTAGGCAAGCACGTCCGTCCTCTCTCCTAGCTAGGACAAAGTCGATCCGGCTCGAGTGTCGTCCACTACTAAAGGTAACTAGATGGGATTCCCTCTTCCTAAATAGGGTATTCGCTATCAACAAGTCGTAGGCCAACGCGAAGCTTAGGATCTCTTCCCTTCTTGATTCCTAGTACCATATCCAAAGCCCCCGTGTACCCGCTCAAACCCTACATTTGTCGCACCCACGTGGCCGTTAAGGTCTCCTCCTATGAAGAGTTTCTCACTAATAGGTATGGTACTAACCATACTATCCAGATCTTCCCGTAACCGCCTCTTGATGCTCTCACTAAGACCTACCCGGGGGCATAGGCACCGATCACATTTAGAGCCGAATCTCCAACAACTAACCGGACAAGGATAATCCGATCGCCTTGCCTCCTCACATCTACAACTCCATCCTTAAGGCTCCGATCGATCAAAATGCCTACACCATTCCTACCGGATGTTGTCCCCGTGTACCAAAGCTTGAAGCCGTATCCTCCACTTCCTTCGCTTTTTGACCCTTCCATTTAGTCTCTTGGACGCATAGGATATTTACCCGCCTTCTAATTGCTACATCGACTAGCTCTCGTAACTTACCCGTTAGGGATCCCACATTCCAACTACCTAGGCGAATCCTAGTTGGCTCGGCTAACTTCCTTACCCTTTGCACCCGTCGAGGGAGGTGCAAAGACCCTTGCTTATTTTTCACTACACCCGGCGTAGATGTAGCGCGCCACTAAGGTTGCGGCGATCCGGCCCTTGCTCATTTAACACCACACCCGGTTCCGATGTGGCGCGCCACTAAGGTTGCGGCGACCCGGCCCTTGCTCATTTAACACCACACCCGGGTTCCGATGTGGCGCGTCGCTCAACAGGGAACGCCCCAACGAATTTCTTGTGGGTTTCATATCCATTTGAGTGGCTAAATAGTTGTTGGCTCGCCAAGCCTAACACAACCCCTCCTCCTTTATCCGGGCTTGGGACCGGCAGTGTTGAGACGACTCAAGAAAGTCTTCCAGTCAACACCGGCGGAGTTTGACAATATCCACTATTCATTAATAATTTTTGTCGCAGTTTGTCAAGCAATTTTTATGTTGCATCGTGTCAGTACGAGCACGAGAGCGCAACTCATGCATATCTGGTAGAACATTTGGCCACGTTCAGAATATATAAACTTTCAGAAATCCTAGAGTTCAGATCTACAAATCCGATACGGGGATGATTGTCAACTGGAGATAACCAGCTGATATATATATCTATCACAACAATTGGACACCACTCTTTTTGTATCAAATTAAAAAAATCTAATATACTGCTTTGGCAAAATAACATTATCAACTGACAATGAAAAGCAGATAAAAAAGACTTTGTCACCCTGAAGGAAATTCCAAGATAATTTCTTATCCAAACTGGGCCATAACAAATCCAGAACAAAAATATGAAGATCTACACACCCCAACGCCCTTACTTACGTGCTTCCTGCCTTACTCCCTTCCGCCTCATCTGGAAATTACATTGAACAAGCTTTTTTAGAATATTTGCTTAATTATAGTCGAGTGGCATAACATTGCTTTCTGTCAAGCAAAGGAAACTATCAATTTTTTGTTTTAAAAACTGATTAGTGTGCTACAAGACATCAGCTCTTTAAGCAGGTTTTGCAGTTTTAACTCTTATTTCACTGAATCCATCAGATTCCTCATCCCTTTCTGCTAGATGGCTGTATCAGAGAGATATTTAAGAGTGAGAAGATTAATTGCCAAGCAACAAGCCATTTAACTGCACTGCAACTAAGTTGATCACTTTCCGCACAGCTATTCACGAACTATTTCTGTAGAATGCAGTAAGCAACAATTGCTAGAATCTTATATGCCGTCTCGCATTCATAAGCCAGTGTTTATTCTCTCTCTCTCTCTCTCTCTCTCTCTCTATTTCTTTACTGTGTTTTTTTTTCCTCAGCTTGGCATGTAGTATGTAGTATCCAATACATAATGTTCAGAAAACAATTTGGGTTTTACGAAATCTTAAGTTGATACTATCAGTTTCGACTGCAATAGCCATCTAAAAGGTCCGAACTGTGTTTCAGGTGTAACTTTCTAACCTCTTGTTAACTCAGTGCAAACATAACTCTTAGTATCCCAGTAAAGAATGTTGCCGTTAAATTCCATTTACTTTTTCGTGCCATTAAAATGCACTTAAACTGAATATAGCAAGAGCAGGCAATTCAAATTCATTTATAAGTAGAAGGATAAGGCCCGACACACGGTAATCTTAAGGCATAACTGATTTGTAAAGGATTGCATAGTACAAAAATAATCAGACATTGGATTGAAATCAGCACAGCACAACGTCATGCGAGGCTATGTACCTCAAGCGGCCTCTTCTGTGGTGACTTCTTCCTGTTCCTCTACTTCCTCTTCGCCATCATCCTCACCATCGTCCTCGTACTCATCAAATACGGTGGTACCATACCTGGAGTTGAGATAGTCGACGGCTGCAGGAGTGAAGAAGAGCTTGCGGGCGTCGAGGATATCGTACAGATTGAGCGTCCTGGGGGTGAGCATCTTGAGGGAGCCAATGTTCCTACCGCTCAGGCGAACATTGTCCGCAAAGTCCGTGGCAAAGAACATGGCCTTCTGCTTTGGGTCCAGCCCCCACCGCTCCAGAGCTGCCACGAAGTCCCTGGTCTTGGGGCCCCCAGTGAACGCCTCGTCGAACTCCTCCACGACGAAGGCATCCTCGGCCACGGCCGCGCTGACCAGGGCGGTGGAAATGGCGAGGCGCTTCTCCTTGCGGTTGATCTTGATGGACCAGTCGCGGGGCTTGGGACCGAACACGACGCCTCCGCCGGGGCGGAGCGGGGTGCGCTGAGACCCGCGCCGCGCCTTCCCGGTCTTCTTCTGCTGGTAGGGCTTCCTCCCTCCGCCGCGTACCTCGCCGCGGGTGAGCGTGGAGGCCGTGCCGCGGCGCGCGTTCTGGCGGTCAGTAATGATGGCGCGGTGAACGACGGCGCGCGCCGTGGAGGGCGGCGCGGCCTTGAGGTCGAGGACCACCTCCCCGACCTTATCTCCGGTGAAGGAGAGAACGGGTAGGGTCGCCGCCTCGGCCCGCAGCGCGCGGAGGATAGAGGCCGCCGGCTTCCTCCTGCCGGCAGTGTGCGCCGAGGCGGGGGTCGAGGATGAGGGTGGGAGGAAGGAGTTAGATGACGAGGACAGGAAAGGGGAGGAGGATGAGGAAAGCGAGAGGAGGAGCGGCGAGGCCACAGCGGCGGCCGGCATTTTGGCGGCTTTGCTGCGCTGGGGAGCGGGGAGGGGCGAGGACGATGGCTCTGCCGTTGCAGCTGCGGCCTCTATCTCTTTATCCACCCGTCCGCCGGCCACACCCTCAGTCCCCAAAGGCCAAAGGCCACAAAACAAGCCCACAGCGTACACGGACTACTGTCTCGACTCTCCGTCGGGCTCCAAATGATCAGCCCTAGTCAACTCCCCATTTCGACTTCCATTTCCTAGCTCCTCATTTCATATCAGTTGATAGCTCAATTCAACATTTTTTCACCCTATTATCCACATCGTACCTCCTTTCTCATATAGTACATAGTAGTGTTTTCCTTTCCGTGGTTCAGCGAAAAGTTTACCTACCAACAGTTTTGCGGGAAAAAAGAAGTTGGCACGAGATGATCAGAGTAATGAAGCGTGTTGCATTTCCATCGTTTTGATAGTGACCAATCTGCAATCGATTCCTTGCCCATACAGACACTTTGCAGCTCGAGACATGAATAGCTGACTGAGGATTGCAATTCTCAACAAATTTACTGATATTTCACCCTTGCGTAAACAATAAAGTTAAAAGCACCACAAGAAATCTGAATAGATGATTGATGATTAAGTTACTATGCTGATTTATTTCTTGTTTCAACCTTCCAGAATATATTGTACATATAAGTGATACAAATAATCTTGATCCAATACAATGTATTGAGTCTTGGTTCCTACAAGAATCATACTGACTGTTGTGTAACCTACAGTTGGTATCTCCAAACAGAGGCAAGCTTTTTAAACTAATCTACTTACGATTCATTGGAGATTTATGGGAATAATTGGAGTTATAAGCAGATATACTGACACTTGCAGCCTGCAGGCATAGATCATCTTGAAGGCTTTGATGGTAATTTCTTAACCAGACTTGTGTTACCAGTAACCAATAATCGAGCACCCTTCACTAGCTCCTCCTTGATCATAAAAAGCAAGGCAGAAGCAAAAACACTCTGTACAATTTTTGTGCCCATTCCCTTATACATCCCTCTCAAACCCTCATAATACACCAGCTTTTTTAATGCATCAAGTGTACCTGCAAGCACATAGTGGTGCAAATTAGAACTCAAATAGAAAGTCCAGCAGTTTGCAACAGCAAGAAATGCTGCAAGAAAATCTTAAATAGTATAAGTGGGAGCCAGCAAGAATAGGGCCCAATTACTTGAAGCAATACTATAGACCCGATTACTTGAAAAACTATTTCAGGATATAATGATGAATCAAGTACCTCTGTAGCGATGTGTCTTGTCATCACCAACCATTTGCTTTACCTGAAGTCTTGCCTGCGGAATAAACATATATCAATCTGAAACACCACTCATGCAAGTGGAAAGCTACAGTTATTACAAATAAACGATCAATTATTCACCTTCACAACTAGAAGAGGGTATGTCACGACAGTTGCACCAAGTTTTGTAACCGCACCAAGAAGAAAAATCTGAACACGGATGATTATGGTTTGAAGTTAGGATTGCATCATTTAACATAAAAATACTAGTACGCAATGGTCAACCTACCAAAGTGTTTCTATCATCAAAAGTAAAACATGTAGCAAAGTAATATACGTGCTGTGCGAGTATGAACAAGCTTTCAAGTCATCACTACTCTAGTCAAGGCTACAGGACTGTGATACAACATGTAAGAATGAAGCAAAATGGTCTTGATCCCAATAAATCAGTATAGGCAACCCTAGGCCTAACAAAACTGAAAAGGCAAAAACTTACTTCAAGAGCAGACAGTCCATCAGCCCCCTTCAAATTAGAGGCTCGCCTCTTCTTCAGCTTCTTCAGAAGAGTCTCATACAACATGAACTGAATTGCAGGATTGCTAACCTAGTAACAGATGACAATGTGAAATTTCACCACTAACACTAAAAAGCAATATAAAATGTGAACAAACTGTGGCTTACCATTATAAGAGATGGAATTACACCTTTCCAGAAGCCCAGCACTCCATCTTCATCGTAAAGTTCCTGAAGCTGTAGGTGGAATGAGTCAAACAACCATCCTCAGAAACTAATGTATAGCCACAAGATCAGGCGACATTATATAAAGATAAAAAATGGCAAAGTGACAAGACAATACAACAACAGCAACAACAACATAGTCTTTTGTCCCAAGCAACTTGAGGTAGGCTAACCTATAAGACTCAAGGATAAGAGAACCACAAAGGAAACACGACAAAAAAAAGGAAGAGTTCAGGATGGAGAGTAAAAAAAAAAGGGTCACAGTTCCGGCACGTCGATTACTAGTCTCCAAACACTCCTATCCATAGCTAATTCGTTGGAGATGTTCCACTCCTTCAGGTCTCTCTTGACCGTGTCCAAAGTCAGGTTAGGTCGACCTCTACCTCTCTTAACATTACCGGCTCCCTTTAGGACCCCCCCTATGTAGTGGCGCCTCCATAATTCTGATACACAACATGAAATGCATTATCCTTTGCTTCTGTTGTTTCTTTATCATCCATTTCAACATGGTTATGTACAAGCCCATTCATTTTAGTATGCAAATAAAAAATATTACTAACAGGAGACAGGATCATTTGGCTTAAATGATAATTGTATTTTTACAGCCAATATACTACAGTTTTGGTACAGGTCTTTTAATTAAAAAAAACAAAGGAAAAGCTAGATTACTTTCACGGTCACAACAGTGTGTGCTTTGCAATCACGCTACTAGTCAAAGAAGTTCACAACAACAAGACCTAAATACTTCTTCTCTCCACTCGTTTTACTTCTACCTAAATTTATACTAGTATGTAGAGTTTAAATTCAGGCCACTTGTTCTGATCATGCCAAACCAGATGCATGTCGCCATACAACACTAGCAGCCGAGTGATTTCAAAAATCATCAAGCATCTATACAGTACTCCCTCCATTCCACAATGTAAGTATTTGAAGCATTCAAAAGTTTGTCCATAATGTAAGCATTCCTAGGGATAAGACAAAATCTGGTGGGTTGGTGGGTGGGTGAGGAATTGATGAGGTAGTGTAAAATGAGGGGTATATACGACTTTTCTCAACTTGACTATTTTTACCTCGGGATTCTAGGAATGCTTATATTGTGGAACGGAGGAAGTACTTCCTACTGTTCATCTAGTGAACCATGAAGATTGGGTCAGAAACCCTCAAACAAAACAACTGAAACCAGAACAAGCTTATAAGATTGCCGACTTTTATTCAATCTTGTACCTCTTCAAATCTTAAGGATTACCATACATGTGCTGCGTTCCTAAGCAAAATGTTTTGACTTCACATCAAAACTTGTAGTTTGTTTAGTTATCAACATGTTGACTCCATTACCTAGTTCTAGGTATGAACTGCAGCAAGTCATAACATTGATATTCACCCAAGTGCAAAAATCTAAAACATTCTGGATAGAAAATATTCTAGGTATGAGTTCTATGAATCAGAACTTGGATGAGCACCACCCGTCTGATAAAGTAACATAAGGAAAATTTCCTTATGAAATAAAGAAAAGATGATAATTCAGGATGTGGTAACTGACAAACTACAATAGCATGGAACTACAAGAGAAATGATGTTACATACAACGTCGATAGATTTGTACGGGGTGTTTTCAGTTGTATCAGCTTGAAGGGTCTTGTCAGGAGCACATGTCATATCTTGAAGGCTTTGCTGTTTTTTTGCCTTTCTGTGAGTCTGAAGAAAATAAAAAATTACTAACCTCAAATGTGATACTGATTGATCTCAAACTAAAGGTAGATAGCTGAGAGATAAAAAGGCCCAAAGCCCATTTGCTTACTTGCATTCGTGTAACAATGACCCAGATTGGGTTTGTGAGCAGTACATTGACGCATCTGCAGCAAAAGGAAGGGGCAAATTGGCATCAGCATTCAAGTGAGCATAAGGTTGACAAGATTAGAAGTCAGAATAATCATATATGAAAAATGAGAATAGACACATCAATGCTTGGGTCAATAGAAGATGTTCAGCCAAATTCCAGTTACCCAGACATGGCAGCGACAGTAAGAGATTGTAGCATGCCGAGAGACCCATCGCCCAGCCCTCTCCTAGCTCGCTCAAGGGCCTTAGCCTCCGCCCTGTTCCGAAATATTTGGTAGAAGAAGTAGTAGACACCCTGACAGTAACACAACCTAATTAAGGAACGATTCAGAAGCATAATAATGTTCGCAAGGCAAGGCTAGAAGCTGGCAAATCAACCAACCAACCAATACCTGAGAGGCGGCGGTGCCGACAAGCGACGGCGTAAGCCCGCCGTACAGGCGCTCCCACCCTTCATTCTTCACCACCTACCACAGCACAGCAGAAATCAGAAATTGAGGACAGCATCGGACCCAGATCAGGCTAGATTACTCAAATTATCAGACAGAGAATGAGGGGAGGAGCCGAGGAGGGGCGAGTGGGATGCGCACCAGGTATATCTGGCGGGCGGCGCCGTCCTTGAAAGCTGGCTTCGTGGGGTCGCGCTCCGTCTGCTGCCGTGCGTTCACCTGCGCCGCGAAAATTTCAGTACACCACAAAGCCGGCAATCCAAGGCAAAGGTTAGTCGCGGGAGCATGACGTACGGTCTGGAGCGGGTAGGTGATGAGCTGGGCGATGATCCCGCCGCCGGCGCCGGCGAGGCCGTTGATTAGCGCGTCCGACATCTCGCGCCCGCTCTTCTCGCCTCCCCGTTCCCCTTCTCAACGCTCCGCCGGCCGACGGATCACCGCGGATGAAGACCCCGCGCGCGGCCACGCCTTGCTTCCGCTGTCTACTGGTCGGTGTCCTCGGATTGCAGGAGACCGGGCGGGCGTGCAGCCGGGGTCGGGCCGACTCCACCCGACGGGCTTCTTCGCCCGTCAGTTCCGTGCTTCACTCGCAGCTTTCCCTTCAGACTTGAGACTTCCAAGTTCAGACTACTGCTGCCGTGTTATCCCGGACCTCCGTTTTAAAACTCGGCTCCCATCCGCGCACGCGATTTTAATGAGTTCTTCAAGACTTCAACAAAACGACCAGGACCACGATGCTGATCTGGGACTGCTCGTAATTGATTTCTCTTCAAAGCTGAAACGTGAAAAGAAAATTGTTTTGGTATTGGTTTCGGGTGGGAGAAATTGGGAATATCTCACCGCTTGGCACGTTGCGGTAAAGGCGCACTTTGTACGTTTCACGGTGGAAGAGACAGTGATGGAGTACTACTTTGCGTCGTCGTCGTTTCATCGTGGTGTGGTGTTGAGGGGCGTGCATATACCGGAATATGTTGCTCCGCTTGGCCTTTTCTTTTCGTCCTGTAAGCATGGACGTTTTTGCAAGATTATGAATAGAGCCATCATTTATTTAGGTGTTTTGAATCTGGAAAATATCATTTGTTTATACTTTTTGAGTGCATTATGAATGTAAGGTTTTGTAGAGATTATTTTAACATGTATATATGTAGAAGAGTATCGTTATAGGTCCAACTGATTGTCCTCATATACAACTCAAATTATTATAGAAACTAGTATATATTATCATTTGGAAATTTAAAATACTCCCTCCGTCCCAATATGTTTGCCATTTTACCTCCGGGTTCGGAGATTAAGAAGAGAAGGAATAAAGTAGGTACGCAGAAAACGAGTAAAAAAGAGATAGAAATAGAGGTGTATTGGGAAGAGAGAAATGTGTCTCAGGAAGTGAGAATGCTAAATATTTTGGGAAAATTTGATGACGCTAAAATGCCAAATATTCTAGGACGGAGGGAGTACTTGATTACCATATATTCATTCAGTTTGAACAAAATTGAACATTTGGGTTATCTCTAAGCAACATTTGATTGAAAATTTAAAATACTTAATTACAATATATTCTTCAGAAGATAAGGATTGTTTAGCTTTGACAATCGTCCGTCTTCAACCGACACCAACTATTTTTGCTATAAAACCTTCATAAATTACAACTTAACCACGTTTCTTGTAGATGATTCGTTAAATTTTGAAGATGACAGGCTTCCAAATCTGGCTCTGCCGTCTAAAGGTTCTGTCCTTTTGTTGTAGGCTAATCTTGGACTGTCGCCGGCTATTGTAAATTTTGTATGTACTTCTTCTTTTATTAAATTATAGTCGCCATTGATTTTTTTGTGACGTTTGACTATTCGTCTTATTCAAAAAATTCTTCAAATATAAAAAATAATATGCTACATTTCAAGTTTTTCTCTAGTGATAAAACATATTCCAACAAAATATATGACATTTGTTAAACTTTATTTGAATAAGACAAATAGTCAAACTTAACAAAAAGTCAACGACGTACAACAATTTAGTAAAGAAGTAGTATATAATAAGAAAAATTTTCATCGCAAATGGAATTTAAGTACGATACATCTCTTGTGTTGTGTGTGCCTTTGTTTAAGAGTGTTGTATATTTTATCTTCCCTTCAGTATTTTTATTGAAAACGTGTGTTATATAAATGATAATTTTTTTCAATCATCGAAGGGCAGGGACAAACTGTCATTACGGAACGGAGAAAAGGAATTACGGGACGGATTAAAATACTTAGTGCCGTCCCCGACTCCCCGTACCGGGCAACCGGCGAATCCCCTTCCCTCTTCCTCGCTTTCTTCCCTGTGCCAACAAAGCCGGGACGAGGTTCCGTGTCATCTGGCGGCGGCGCGAGCGAAAGGGTCAGCGTTAGTTCGGTGTGACGGCGGGGGAGCTAAGGAATCTGTGGCCGCAGTGATCCCTGGGATCGAGAGCCAGTCCCTCGGCTCGTTCCAATTCCCTCCGAGGCTCCGACCCTCCGCGACATGGAGCCAGGAGCCAAATCAGAAGCAAAGCGAGACTTGCAAGGATCCGGTGTGGCGGGATGCGGCAGCAGTAAGGTGTATCACGAGAGACAGAGGCTGCAGTTCTGCCTCCTCCACGCCCTCAACAACCTTATGCAGGTGTTTCTCTCTTTCTAATTTTTATCCATTATCTCCTTGGTTCTTTCTTACTGGTTTAGAATTTACTATGGTCTTCACGCTGCTCGCCTCTTTAGATCCGATTGCCTTTCACGTGGTCTCATACTGTACGTGATTTACGTCATTACCACTCACGAGACAGGAACTGTTCGAAATTGTTAGTAGTTGAGCGTTACGCTCCACTCCAATAGCCATGTTGATAATGGTGCTCGGTAGGGATAATTATTTTTATGGGTGGAATCAAGTACAGTTGGTAATCACGGCGCATATTTTTCATGCTGCTTGGACCAAATGTTTGTTTTTCGTGAGCTACATGGCAATGTCTTAGAAGTAGGCAACTTATACCAAGAAAAGCTCCAGTATTTGTGATATATCTCAACCCAAAAACATGGGTTGACACCTTTTTCTAGTATAAAAAACTGGGTTGGAGACATACTAGACGGCTGTGACTTATACCAAACAGGCGAACTGGATTGATATCATAGTCAGACAGCAGTGACTTACACAAGAAACAGCGGGCTTGACACCTGTTCTTGTAAAATAGACACATTTGCATGCTCTTCATCCATTTTGTGCACATCTTGATCCACCTTTTGAAACATCTTACTAGACATGCTCGTGAATCATGAATTCATAAGCTCAATAGATGCAAACTTTTAATCTTGTCAAAAGCTCTTGATTCTTTGTTAATTGGCAATTGCTTTTGACTCACTATAGTCCATTTAGAAATCTTATTAGGCTCTTTGACTGCAAAATCATCGACTATTAACAAAGATATCATCATCTACCTGACTCGTACGCCTATGGTCTAAACAGAAAGTAACATCACCTGTAACTTTGATTTTGCACTTTCACTTATCGAATATGTTACAAGAAACGTGATCTCACTTGAAATGATATAGTCCATTTATTTATTTTTGTAATATCTGGTTAATCAGGGTGTACCATGTTCAATCTAAAGTTCTAAACTCACAGGCTAAATCTATCAATTATGTTTTCTGTGGTTCAGGAAAAAGAATGTTTCACCCGAGCTGAGTTGGATGAGATTGCTGGAAAGCTTGGTCTTAACGATCCAAACAAGGGCCAATGGACTCCTCTGTCTTTCATCTTTAAACCTCACCATAACGTAGTAACTGGGAACTACGATGTAAATGTTCTTATTGCATCGCTAGAAGCCAGGAGGAAGAAGGTAATCTGGCATGATCATCGAAAAGGGGCATCATCAATCGATCTGGATGCAGAAGGTTTGGTCGGTCTGATGATCAATGTGCCTGTTAGGAGGTTGAGGGGGCTCTGGACTGGCAGGCATTGGGTGGCGATTCGGAGCATTGGTGGTATCTGGTTTAATTTAGATAGTGATTTTTCTGAGCCCAAGCAATTTAAGGACAAAGAAAACGTAATTGTGTTTCTAGACAGCATACTCAGCCAAGGTGGAGAACTGCTGCTCGTGCTGCAGGATGAGTAATATTGCTGCTTTGAATATCTAAAGGCTACCTGAAAAGTCTCTTTCCTGCCTTTTGCTCATACTTGTGGATTGCCATCACCCATCACAATGGGATCATAGGCATAGGCAACAGAAATTTCTCTGGATTCTATATAGTTTTATCAGTGAGCATAAGAATGGTCAAGTTTGCACATAGAAGATTCAACACGTCAGATATATGCCTCTTATTTCTGTTGCCCTACGTTTGATTTCATGTTGTATCTGCGTTAAACACACACCAGGTTGCTAAGTTGATGACGGAAACAACCAGCCACAGACTACAGTCAGAAGAACGAAGCTTGTTATGGAAATAAAAAACTTCGGTTGTCAGCAAAAACATCTCTCCTTTGATACAACTTAGAGGAAGGGAAGGATGAAGGAACTGGTGTTCAAATTATAAACATGCTTTTGAAAACTAATGTAGTTTTATCTTCTACGTATTTGTCTTTTCGTATTGCAAGTACTGATATGTACATTAGACACCCATAGTTGTTGCCATGACCGGAGCTTGTATCTAATATTTTACAAACTAAAAAACATGTTGACATTTTGTAAGCGCATTGGCTTTTGGTCGTATATGGTACTAGTCAACAAGGCAATGCTATCGAAGGGGAACAAAACTAAAGAAATAATGATGATCCTGGAAGTGTTTCACGCCCTTCCAAATACTAAACGTGTTATCTGATTTTAGTGGAAATTCTACGTATTTTTTTATTGCAATACGGCAAGCTGGGTTGCATTAAGGATGGGTGCTCACCTCCCAGCACTGCACGGCATAAGTCAGTTTATAAGCTACTGCCAACAACCAAGTCACCAGCTGTGGATATATCAACTTTGTTGAGTTATGGCAATGCATACTTGGAATATTCTAGAATATTTGGGAAAGCACAAGAGAGAAGATATTTGCCATGGAAGAGTCTAGAACTATTTCTTCATGGCAAAGTAAAGAATAGTCTAGAAACTAGATATTTATGTATGATAAAAAATATCTAGATATTAGGATAAGGATGAGAATATTCTAGAGTTAGATATTTTGGTTAGAAGGGTGTGGAATGTTGCCACATGGCAACATCCTAGTGATCATGTGTAAGTATAAATATGGGTGCCCTCTACACTCCAAAGTACCATGCCATGGAGTCATAGAAACCACCACATGTGAAGGCATGGCTAAGGTTGCCATGATGTGTCTTAGAGTCTAGGAGTGTTATAGTGAGTACTAGATTGATAGTAGTGGTGTGTAGCCACGAAGAATGTTGTGTATTGTGTCAAGTTTATCTTATAAATAAAGGTAAAGCTCTTTTCTAAAGAGTTGGTCTCCCAAGTTAGCATAGTAAGGTGAAGGTCTCTCGATATAGTTAGAGTGTTGGGTTTGGGTCCACGAAGAAGTGGTATCACACTAGTTTGGTACCATTTCTAGGAAGTCGGTGTTAGCCTAAGAACATCGATTTCCCAACAAACTTAAAATGTTACATCGCAGTATTGTTTGCAGCAACCACTATCAACACCACAAGATGACCAATTGTTGGAGCCTTTGCACCAAACATCTTCGTTAGCAGAGGTAATGGATAATATCAAAGACCTCTAATTTACACAAGGTGCATACTGCATACAAGCGGTCAGTAAATCACATACAAGCGGTCAGTAAATCACTCATAACTGTGAACATAACAACGCAGCTAGCCACGCAAACACGCAAGCTGTTGGGTACAATTTACAAATTCTTTGGTTATTAACAGTAGCTAGTTGGAGAGTGCAGCAATGGATTCCTCAGTGGATAACCGAAACCTAGTTAGTTCTTCCCATCTTCTTCCGCCAGTACCACATTGCAGTACTGTAGTGCTCATTTCGTATTTTCTTCGAAGCTGCTCTCCAGTCGCACTTCTCCATCTCTTCCCTTGCAGCCTTCCCAACGACTTCTCTGAGATCTTTTGACACAAGGAGTTGTTCGATCTTCCTCACACATTCATCAAGATCTCCAGGTGTAAATAGGAAGCTGGTCTTGCCCTCCTTGTCCTTGGGTATTATATCAGGTATCCCTCCAGCACGAGCAGCGACAACTGGAACTCCAGAAGCCATGGACTCGAGCACTACTTGCCCAAGGGTTTCAGACTCTGAAGGCATTGCAAATACGTCCCCACTGGCATATGCTTGTGCAAGCTCGTCACCTTGGAGCATTCCAGTGAAAACTGCAGGCATGCCTGTGAACATTTTTTCCAGTTCAGACCTGCAAAGCCAAGTGAAAAATATTGTGAAAAGAAAAATCCATTGAAGGCTCTTGATGTGAAAAGAAAATTCTCATTTTTCTATGTGTGGCAGCTGTACTTTTACTGCATTAGGCTATTAGCCTACTTTCTTGGTCTATGAGTGTTCAATAAGGAGAATGGAGAGACAATTGCTTAAACCCTAGTAACTTTCTTAAATGATTAGCAGGTAAGTGGCAGATATAGTTTATGTTATATTGAATACCAGGTAACTTTCTTGGTCTATGTAGAACATCAGGTATGTGGCAGATATAGTTTATGTTATATTGAATACCAGGTAAGTGATGATATGTGATGGAGTATACGTATTGAAAAACAAATTGAGCACCTGTATGGTCCATCTCCAACAAACGCAATTCTTACTCCTGGAAGCTTTTCCATAACCCTGTATATAAACCAAGGTAAGTAAGTCCAAAATGATATGACAAAGATCATTAATGTAACAAAGAATAGAAGAATCTGCAAATAACTAGCATGTGAAAGAGGCAACCAATTTGAAATACTTGTTTGGCTAAAAAGCAACATAAAAAAGGTGATAGGCCTAGCATTCCAAAAGCTAAATTAGGGAAAGCAATTCCAAGTTTTAGCAGCAATAAGAACATGGTACTTCCACTAGCAATTATAGCTAACAAATATCATGAATAAAGTCTACGTTTTTTTTTTTGAATTGAAAGCTGTGGGAGAGGCTCCTGCAGCAATAATAAAGTCTACGTGGATATAATGAATAGCAATCATTAAGGAATAACATCAATGAAGTTTTTCCTTACCCCAATCTTTCATGTTATATTTTTCCTTGATGTTTTTAACTTTGCATACGTAAATTCTCACCTTTTTAGGAAATCCAAATTCTTTTCACGCCCAAAACGTCCCACGTGTATTATCAATGGTTTTTCTGGTTCACCACCACTGGTGTGAGAGGAAAGAAAAGTTCGTTTAGTCCAAGCAGTATTTCTGAACACATCCATCAGTAAAAGTTGAAGAAAGAGGTGATACCTCAATCGGATGCGCATTTCATGACTCCGATATTTAGGATGGAAGCTTTCAGAATCAACACCCTTGTTCCAAAGCCGTATTCTGTTTGCTGAAGAGGAAAGCTGAGGTTATGTTTAGAATGGATGGAGGAGAAAAAATACAAAAATATTGGTTTGTTGTCACTGTTTAACCTGATACTACTTTAGCAGTTTCAAAGTCTTCGGCGATAGCTACTGAAGGAACTAGAGTAAGATCTGCAGCCCTGTGGAGGCATCCTTTCATAAAAGAAAGAGGGAGTCAGCAGACACTAAGGAGAATAAGACTACTGATGAACAGAGCGTGTAATGATCATTTCTTTTGTAGACTTCCTTTTTTTCAGAACAAAATAAAACTGTATTCTGACTTACTTATAAGACTCCATGTGGGCTCAAGTAACCAGTTTAGATTGTATCTCGGTATGTACCTGAAATCCATAACAAGAAATCAAATAAAAAGTAAAAGAAAAAAGGCAGAAAATTGAAATGTTGCTTGCCAGCTTAAGTCTACTAGGCAAGTCATAGAATGTTGGATCATTGGCCTAGCATATAAGAGGCAGATAATTTCTCCTCTGGTTTCCTTGCACATACATATAGTGGGAGGGCTCCCATCATTTTTTACAGCAACAGACCTGTTTTGGGTCTATGTTGAAATATAATGTTCCAAATTGGATCGGCAGCATGGCACAAAACTGGATTTATATCACAACCCCCTAAATCTATGTCTTGAGAGTATTTATTGATGCTTGCGCAAATTTATCTTTGAAAATACTCCATGGGACATGTATATGATTGCTTTGGGGAGAATTCTCCATAGGTGGTATACTATAATCAAAGGGTATCCAGTCTCCAGTGATTAATTCTCCTTGAAATGAAATACATGCAAGAAAAATATTCCCAAATGTGGTTTGTGTATTTAACTCTAGGAATGATCATTCGTCAGAAAATTCATGAGGCTATGCCCTGTTGTTATCTGGTTAACTGATCAGTCTTTTGCAAACTAGCCCCAAATTACTGATGTTTATATGCGTGTCCATAAAACTTCACAAAAATTTAAGCATTGACAAAACAGAAAATCCCTCAATGATAATAGTCCCTCTATGAAAAACAACTCAGAGGCTACAGAGAAAATGTATAGCAAATATCCAAAAAGGATCCCCACTTTAGATGTTTCAAAATCTGCATATAGCTATACGCAAACAAATTCACATTGGAATAACAAATATCATTTCAGAAAGAGGGACTCACGCTGGTAGATGTGTGTGATAGGACATAAGTATCGGAACTGATATCATCTTTGCTATAGCAAGAGCGCCAAAAATCTGAAAACTCGCAGCAGATGGTAATAAGAATCAAATAACCACACGCATAAAGGATAATAAATAAAATTGATTTTCAAATATTACCATGATTCCAGGTGAAGTTGCATGTATTATGTCCGGCTTGAACTTGGTAACCTCAGAAAATATTCTGGGGCTCAGTGCTAATGAAAGAGGAACATTTTGATACAGGGGGCACGGAAAGCTGAAAAAGGAGGGATTTCAGTTACCGAATGTGGAAACGAGAATTTTCCAAAGTTGGTTTCTAATATCATCCCAAATTAGACTATTAAACAGGAGAAAACTATAAAAGACATATATAACATCATCAGCAACGAATTTCACTGAATGATGTATATGTTCGACATCAGCATGTTAGGCGACTACAAAAGATACTTTGCTTTCATTGTCTCGTTGGTTGCTCCCATAAGGAAGTAGTACAATATTGTTTCAGGAAAGCAGTTCTTGTACTTGTTTGGTATTTCTGAAGGGAAGGTAGCCTCCAACCAGTAACGCTGAAGTAAAGATAGTCAATGTTGGATTAAGGATTACCTCCACGAGCCGATGACTTTTGCTCCGTGGAACTCCTCAGGAGCTCCCTTGTGTGTGGTCACCACCAAAACCTGAAGCAAAGGTGCGGACGTAAATTTCCCAGGTACTAACTCTATGAACAAATAGGATTACGAAAAAGATGGACACCTCGTCGCCCATCTCCCGTAGATGCTTGATGAAGTTCTGGAACCGGTTCTTGTACCCAGAGATGTAACTGCAAGAAGAGGAGGCCATTGACTTTGTAGTTGGGTGCTTGGATCAGAGAAACAGCAGGTTTGACCAATCATTCATTTTAGTGACCCAGTGTCACGCAGAGCATCTCGATCTGATCTACTAATACGACTAGCAGCTAGAGTGCTCAGGATGGAAGGAGGAGAGTACTGACGCGAAGGGCGACGGCTCGATGAAGAGAGCAATGCGGCGCGGCCTGGAGTTCCACTCGGCGTCCGCGTCCGCGTCCTCGCCCTGCAGCAGCGGCACCGCCACATCGTCCGCCTGCGCCATCCTGCTCGCAGCGCCGCCGATCCTCCGGCTCAGCTCACCGCCCGAATTAAACGCCGCCTCGCCTTCGCGTGCACCACTCGAACTCGTGCCGTGCCCCCTATCCTTCCTCCTCCCGCTCCCTCCGACCGCGACCCCGCCTGCCGCCTTGACTTGGAACCCACGCAGGGGGTGCAACAAGGCGGCGGTGGCGGCGCGCGGAAGCAGCGTCACGGGAACACTCGCGGGCGAGAGCACAACGGCACCGGGGCGCGACGGGGTGCGCCCGGGCAAGGACGACGACGGCAGGGACGTGGTGGTGGTGGTGGTGGTGACTGGCAGTGGCCGTGTGGGCGGGGAGGAGGAAAAGGAAAGAAAAAAGTAATAAGGGGAGGAAGTGGTGGAGAAAATCGCGACGAATCAACGAATGAATCGAGCCAGCCAGCGTTGCGGGGTCGGAATCGAACCCGATCCTCTGCCGCGGCGCGGCGTGGTGCGTGCCGATCGAAATCGGGCGGGAGGCAGGTACAGACACGGGGTCGACGGGGACAGGGAATAACTGTCAGTGCATAGGCCAAGGCAGATGGAGATGCTTTTCCCTGGGGGTGCGAGGCCACCACGGCGGCGAGCCCGGCCGCCGCTTCGGAACAGACGGGTGGACTCGAGACCGGATTTTGCCCGTCCCAGTCCGCTCAGCGGAGCCGGCGAATCTCGCTTGGCGCAGCGCAGGGAGGAAGGCAAGGCACGAGGACGGATGCGGACTGCCGCCGGCCCCAACTGCCGATGCCGTGCCAGGGTACGGTCCGATGCCGGGCGTAGCAGAGAGTCCAAGTCCAGCCTAGCTCGGCCCCGCAGCCAGAACCAGCAGCACGCTCTTTGCCTCGGATGACCACGAGCCAGGTGGGCCTAGTAGGTGCATGCATGTTGTGCTTTTTCTATTCTTGTGTCGCGAGCTGTACTGGTCTGCCATCAACTGTGGAATTGCTCGCTTGAAGGCCGGAATGTCAGCGATAGGCGGCAGTGCCATGGAAAGTTTCGATATACGCGGCATATGGCATCTGTTGAACTGCCGAAAGGGAGCTGGATCACAGGTTTGCTAGCAAGGGTTCAGGAACCTTGCCTGTCGCTCTCTCGAAGCATATATTCTAGTACTGCTATAGTTTCTTTGCTAACAATACATGCTTCGTGCAGAAGAAAATTTAAAAGTTGCCAAGCTAGTGCTCCTATGTGATTCTGACTCTGTGTAAGCTTCTGCGCCAGTGCCAATGTAAGTTGGACATGCTGCATATTCGTAACTGTTGAACGGGGAAAACAAGGTCTGTTCGTTTTCTGTCCTCTAAAAATTATACTCGATAAAGAGAATCTTACTTATTTAAGTAGATCTTTTATTAATTTAATGACAAAAACTATGTCACGACGTCCCTCTAATTTGCGAGACGAATCTAATGATCCTAATTAATCTATGTTTTGCTACGGTGATGCTACAATGAACATCTTCTAATAACATCATAATTACCCTCGTTGGATTCGTCTCGTGAATTAGATAGGGGTCTGCAATTAGTTTCGAGATTAGACTTTATTTAAGTACTCCAAAATGATAAAATTCTCTCCGATTTGACCCTCTAAAAATTATATACCTGGAAACGAACACACCCGAAGATCGGCTAGCAAGTCTCCAGGAGCGTCTCGCTTTCTCGAAGCGTATCTGAGCTGATTTAACGCCTCGCCAACAATCCATGCTTCGCGCAGAAGAAAACTGAAAATAGTTGCCAAGCTAGTGCTCCTACGTGATTCTGACTGTGTGTGAGCTTACTTCGGATTAACAATGGGGGAGCACTTGTTAATGGTCTACTTGCGTTGCAAGCTACTATAGTTTAGTTGAGTGGCAAATTGCTCGAGCTCGAAATGATGGATGACAAATTGCGCGAAGCATCCTCTCAATCTACAGCGACTTCACGCCTTCACGGCACTGCCGTCAGCTACATTCAAAGCAAAATTTTTACTTATAAATGTCTTTGCTAATAACTAGTCAAGTATAATAATGGGTTCTACCCTACAAGTGTTTGGAGGAAGTAAGTGTACGTTTGGCACATCTTATTGAGATTGTTTGAACGCTCAGATTAGTAGTAATGAATGCCTCAATAAGCAGTTTGAATAGCTAGACTGTTTACGAGATAAACATTTTTCCATTTTGTACCACTGATAATCACTTTACACAAGCAGCAAAATGCAACTTATACTAATACTTATAGATATGAGAATAAAGCAGTTTTGATATGTAAGCATAAGCAGTTTCTTCAAATGGATTGATTGCGCTTATGCTTACAATAAGCATTATAAACAGTTTTGATAGAATAAACATTATAAGCACCGCCAAACACGCATCCTAAGCGTGGATCTATTGCATTTTTTCATCAGTAAAAAGAATATTGGTACTACTGAGCAGTCGCTGATCCCGTGGGCTTTAAGAATGCGAATTGACTAAGCTAGGGGACAAGAAAGCACCGTAAATCAATTGATTCACGTTACCACATCGGGAATCTTTTGTGCGACAGTGGAACCGTTCCTTCGTACAAAGCAATAGCGGCCTTTTCTCGCACATGGATGCTGAACCTTCTCACATGATAACGTTTCACTGCTATGTTCATTCCTCGCTTCTTTTGGATTGGGCGCCGTCCAGTCCGACGCCGGGTTAGGACTGCTCGACCACCGGGTTCAATCACTGAATTACCCGCCGATTCACATCGCTAATCAATAAAGAAAGCAAAATTTCTGATGCAAATGCAATCTCACCCCCGCCGTCCCCACGTATGACTTATGGCCGTCGCTATCCCTGCATGAGGCGTCATAGGTGAGGTGTAATGAGCCGCGAGCGACTTCCGTCTTTCAATGTTCTTCAGACGAAAAAATTCAAACTGGAAATAAGATGTGATCGGAATGGGGAATCTCCTCGCGTTGAACACTGACCAGAAGACGAAGGCTTGGGTCGCAGTCGTCGACGGGAATGATATTGCCCACCGGCCGCCGCGAACAGTCGTAATGCTGAGTGATGGTTTACACTTTACAGACAGACAGAGCACCCGCTTGCGATTTATTGATGCCAACTTATGAAATCACTTTGTAAGTCACAGAGTTGAGATTTCCACCATAAAGTCTTTTATAAACAACCCAAGTTTGCAATATATTGGATTTCATAAGTTTTTACTGATATAAAATTCAATAATAAGATTAATTAACTTTAAGCTGTTAAAGTGTTTAAACGAGTCTAGTTCATCTAAGTTTCATTAAAAATGAATTGAAGTCTAAACATATGTGAAGCACCGTTCAAACTCGATTTTATATATTCTTTTCCTTACATATCATCTAAAATAATATGAAGACTACACTATCAAAATTTTGTAGATTTCTTTGAAACACAGTTGGTTGCTCAAAATAAATGAAAATGGGTTCGAATCAATTAAATGCGTGTAAATTATGATCGTTTTTCTTACTACAAGAGATGGAGATTTACAACAAAATAACTTATATGATGAGAATCTCAAACTTCATGTGACTTATGCAAATTCTTGTAAAGCCCATAACCACATAAGGAATTGATTTGGGTGGAATCAAAAGAAACAACAGCATGGTCATGTTTTGAAAAAGAATGGCATGGAAGGTCCAATGGTTACTTAATGGTGTTGTTACTTTAGTAGGCTTAGATTCTCTTTTGCTTCCTTTTGTGCCAAATACGTGTTAGGAATTCTTTTCTTTCGTTTCACGATGCAAGACAGAATAGTGCAATGACCAATGATGACCGTAATTGCTTCTAGTACTTGGAAATGTGGAATTTGAGTTCCCTAGCATGTGTGTTCTATGACTTGTGCCAAGGTTTATACCAAAGCCCAATCCTATCGTAAATCCTGCTTATAAGGCTATTCACAATGGGAGTTTCATTTTCAATAAATGAGCTACCACGTACACTACAACATCACAGGCTTTTGCCAACCCCTGCTGCTGTTGGCAAAAGTGGCCTTCGGCAACACGACATCTGTCGGCGAAAGGCTATGCCGACACATAGCAAACAGTCGCGTTAGAAGCCGTCGGCGAAACTTTTGCCGACAGTTATTGCCTATGCCGACACTTAGTTTGTTGTTATTCTGTGAACCTTCGCCGACAGTTGTTTTAGTTCCCGACAGTTAATATCTATGCCGACAGTAAACACATTACCGACAGTTTGTACCTATGCCGACACTTGTGCTGTAGGGGAACCCTGTTTGGAACCTGGAATGGTGGCCTGTTCTCCACATAGAGAAACTGTCGGAAAAAATAGATCACAACATTTTAATATAATTGTTTCAACCACATTATTCATTACCACCACAGAAATAATTATTTTTCCACATCTAACACAAACATGGCACATGGTCAAAGATCAGTTTTTCACATCATAAATTTTACTTTCATCACAATGTATGATTCCAGATCTCCAAATTCATAAACCCATCTTAAGTCATAGCTTAAAAGCATACACATACAAGCACATGTAGATAATATGTGTCCACAGGCATCCCCTGAAGATTAGCATTCCAACAGACTACAATTACCAAAACATAATTGTAACTTCTAGAACGAGGTCATAACACTTGAACTCTATCTGATGAGCACAACATGTCATCTCTCCAAAATGCTACCGCTCCTTGCTTGGGCACCAAAGATTGCAACTCAAAAATGCTTGTAGCTCCTTGCATTACATATTTTGTCTGCCAAAGAATCATAAGAGTTCATATGTTGGGACAGTTGGCATGTGCAATATTTTATTTAAAGAAAGCAATATTTAAGTACCTTAAAGTTATGACTTCCTTCTTTGAGAACCAGAAGGTTTTGACTGCTTGGATGACTTGTTTTCATCTTTCATCTGCAAAAAAAAGGTGATCACTTACTAGGTGTCAGACTACCAAGTAAATATAAATCTGGAGGTAGACGGTTGTTACTCTATCACGTGGCCATGCAATGCATCTTCCATAAGCTTCAGCAAGACATGTCACTTTGCCATACGAACGAGGCAGTATAGCATTTCTCACGAAGACATGATTGATAAGCACTTCGTAAAACTCAACACCAAGACGGGTACCAGCCACAATACAATTCGGATTTGTTGTTTGAATAGTTGCCTTAGCTACAGGGACATCATAGGGTCTTACGACACTATAAAGTATAACATCTCCTCCGCCCTAAAGCATACAAATATTTCAGAATAGAATTTCACATATGGTAGTAAGTATTTGCTCCATATAATGAATGGTACACAAATACCTCCTCATGTTGCTCTTGCCGCTCTTCTTCCTGGACCACACGCCTGCTCGAAAACACGATTTCATAATCACTTAGCTGCTCCTCCACCATGTGAGCCTCTGAATTCGATGCAGCACCATCTACATGACCGTCTAGCTCTTCATTGGCACAGATTGGTCGCGTATGTGAATTCTAGACCAAAACACACCATTGAGCAATCACTACATTGGGAAAAATAAAAAGGGAAAAGGTAGAAACAGCAAGACATACTTGTTGTTCATTGTTAGATCCAATTGGAGTGTTGTTGAATTGTTCAATCTTCTGCATCAATTTATCCATCTGCTGTTGCATGCAGTCCAGACGACTTTCTAAAGTTTCAACTTTCTTGTCAGCTTGTCGACGAGCTTCCATTTCCATTTGAAGCTTTGTTGATGTATATTTTTTTGCCCCAGGCATCTCCAAACCAGCTGGAGTTGGTCCCAAACCAACAACACGAACGTATCCATTCTTCTCTGGTCCACAAACATGAAAATAAACATCACCTTCTTGGATGCTCTTCTCTGTCATTTCAGGATGATCTGTAACTGCAGCTTTAAGTGCATTCTGAAGCAAACAAAAATATTAGAATATTACATGGCAATGTGGTCATATGGAAAACAATATTACATGTACTTACGATAGTAACTTCAGATCCTTTTTGAGGCAGTCCTGTCTTATGTGTATGTGATTTAATAAACACTTCATCTCTACGTGGGGAACGGTCAAGCTCCTCACGCTACATTGAACAATTTTTTCAGTTAAGTATATATCAATGAATGATAGAACTATTCAATAGCCACAATACCCTACATACCAGTTCCTCCTCTACACGTGCATGACTCTTGCTACCACTTGTATGATTTTGTGTCAGCTTTGCACGATTTGCTTTTGCCCTCACTGAACGAGCCTATCATCGAAAAGCGAATCCGGTGGTTATAAATTGATGTCAAAGAATACATATAACCTCAGAGTTTACTGCACACCTCTAGTGGTTATAAATACTTACTTTTGCTTCAGCAGACTTCCAGTGATCAAGAAGCCACGTCCAATCATCCTCATGAACTCTTTCATCACGTAGAGCAAGAAGTTCATCCTCTTCCATCTCATCATTATACTTTTTCAAAAACTCCTTCTTCAAGTCTGCCTTAAACTCTTTCCATTGTGCAGCAGCTTTCTGCATAAACCAATCAAAAAGACCTCTGTCCAAATTCCAATAAAGCTGTACAACATAGAAACAAGTTAGTTGTCAATTACTGATCAGGTAAACAAGTTAGTTGTCAATAATTAAAACACAAATTTCAATACCAGTGAATCTGTCCATAGCTTATATTTCTGTCGTGGAGAAACCTTACGCCAATCATCATGTGCAATTGGGAAACCCTTTGTTCTAACTAGAGCTCCAACGAAGTTAGAAAGTTCAGTGCATGATGATCCGCAAGGTTGACCACGTTCATTGATTTCCACTTCCAGTTTAGGCTTATTTTGTCTTGCAAATATATCTGCCTTTCTAGTACGTCCTCTCACTTTCTTATTTTGTTGTTCATGATGCAACACTGAGAAAAAGCATATATGTTCTGTTTTAGCACCTATAGAAAATTATGGAGCATCTAGTATCAGTAGAGAAATGGACGAATACCTTCATTCTGCTGCTGCTCAGAAATTTCAGCCTGTAGGTCACCATGTCCTGAAGTAGCACGTGACGACGACCTTAGATTGCGTCCAGTTGCAGGTTCACTTTGCTCGATAGGATTATCAGCCACCTACCAAAAAGGAGATTTATTATCAAATCAAGTGTCAATATTAGTATCTTACGCATAAACAAAATCCATTATGAACATGAACACTAAGATCAAACCTTCCTCTTTCTCTTTTGTGGTTGTGAATTAACTTCTTGTGCAAGAGAATGAAGTTTTAAAGACTCGATCCTCTGATTATTTTCCTTGATAGTAGCAAGCCTCTGCCTTTCATATTCATTTACCTCTGCAGCTTTTCTTTTTTCCCCTGCCTGCACCATCCTTCCTCCTGGTAATACAAATTAATCAACAAATGGTAATACACTATGAAACTATATGAGAGCCCTAATATCAGAAAGCCAAAGTAAAAAAGCAGCAAACAATCAAAACGTTTGAGACTTACTTCCTCTTTTTTTCATTAACTAGGATTCCATCTATATCACTCCTAGCATGAACACCACTAAGAAATGTACTGGCATCAACATTTGTATATAAATGAGGCCTCCAGTAACGAGTTTCGTTCTTATGTTGTTCATTTTCATCATCTACTGCCATATCATAAAGATGGCGTGGCTTAGATTGCACAACAACACGCCAGTCTTTATGAGCAAGATTATCAACATAGTAAACTTGTAGGGCTTGTGATGGTAAAATAAAAGGTTCATCCAATAATCTTTCTCCAGTATTGAATAAATGCTTGAGATTAACAGATGTGATATCAAACTGATCAGTTTTGACCCATCTTCCTTGTACGCGGTTGTCAAACCAATCACATTTAAATAGCACTATATTCCCTTTGTTACGATAATTCAGCTCAATGATTTCTTTAATGATGCCATAGTATGACTTGCTGCGCATTACAGGGGTCATATTTCCATTCTCAAAGCAAGAGGTCTGGGCAACTAAAGATACTCCACTACTCTGAACTGGCCTGCCTTCATCATAAGTGTTAGTATGGAAATTGAATCCATTTATAGTATAGCTACTATATGATGTAGCAATCATGAAAGGCTCATTGGCCAAAATTTTTATTTCTTCTGACACTTCAGCACCATTTTCGATCAACTCTTCAACCTGTAAGTATATAATATTATATGTCTAGTTTGAAAATATTAATTTGTTTGAAGCACAAATAGTTACTTTTTCTAACTTACATGTTGTCTAAACCACTCATGAAACATTTCATGATGCATACGGTTGATTTCTCGCTGATTTCGATGACCATTTGAGGATAGATACTCAATATGTTTGCTGCATTTTTTGTTAACTTCCATCATTTGAGCATATTGAAAGGAATAAGAAGTGAGATCAAGTAAAATCATTTTCCTTACTTTAAGTATGGTTCGATTCTATCGTAATTGAACAAGACATATCTATGTGCTTGCAACCAAGTTTTGTGGTCCAAAGATATGGTGCACCTACCACTCAAAGCTCGACCAGTGCTTGTGGAAAAATGGAGTGGTATTGCAAGATTCGTTTTCAACTCGGTTCACCATTTCTTACTTGCCTAGTAAACCTTGTCTCACAGCCATGTAAAAATTGTGAACAGAAAGTAAGACTCTCATCAAATTTATGACCCTCACAAATTGACCCCTCTGGATGACTTCTTGTTCGAACATAGCCTTTCAACCTCACTAGAAACCTCTCTACTGCCCACATGCTACGGTATCTGCACAGGACCAGCAATTCTTGCTTGAGTTGGAAGATGAACCATTAGGTGTACCATCATATCAAAAAAGGCTGGTGGAAATATTGTCTCAAGAATAGATAATGTCTCAGCCACTTCAACCTCTAGTTTTTCCATTTCACTTACACGAATTGTAGTTGAGTACATCTGCTTGAAGAAATTACTCACACGAACAAGTGCAGCAGTTATTTGTGATGGCAATATATTTCGAACAGCAGGTACAAGTAAATCTTGTAGCATAATATGGTTATCATGGCTCTTTTGTCCAATTATCTTCTTGTCTTCAACAACAACATGGTGGCTTAAATCAGATGCATATCCACTAGGAAACTTCACTCCCTTTAATATTTGGCAAAACTTCTTCTTCTCTTCAGGACTCATTGTATAGAGAGCTGCAGGTAAATAAAATCTATCTTCTACTTCGATGGGATGAAGGTTATGTTTGATGCCAAGATTTTGCATGTCCAAGCGAGCATTTAAGTTATCTTTAGATTTTCCATCAATACCTAAAAGTATGTGAATAATGAAGTCACAAACATTCTTCTCAATGTGCATAACATCAAAATTATGTTGTAACAACAAGTCTTTCCAGTATGGCAATTTAAACCAGATAGATAGCCTTTTCCAACCAGTTCCGGGTGTCTTGCCATTATTTTGTGGTTGCTTAACAGGCTTCTTTGTAGTTGGATCCTTCCCAAAAATATATTGTATATTTTCAGTCAACTTATAAATTTCTTCTCCGCTAAGTGGTGTAGGTGCAGGCCTATCCTCCACGAGTGCCATCAAATGAGCTTGCATTAAACCTAAAAATGTGGTCAGCATCTAGGAATCTACGGTGGCACATGTACACATACTTTCCCCCTTTTTCAATTGGACAGGACACATATGTGAGTGGCATTCAGGACAGAGCTACTTTACCGAAGTGGCAACAGCAAGCAAGTGGCCCAATCCTGGAAGATCGGTGATGCTGCATAATATGGCAGCACGCAATTGAAAGCATTCATCCTTAGAAGCATCATATGTCCTTACCCCATGAACAAACATGTCAATCAAATCATTTATCAGTGGTTCAAGATAGATATCCATATCAGGACCAGCTGCCTTACGACCAGGAATTAATAAGGACAAGATGAAATTTGTCCGCTTCATACACTTCCAAGGTGGGAGGTTGTATGGAATCAAAATGACAGGCCAGATGCTATAGTTCGAAGTCATAGTTCTGAAAGGATTAAATCCATCACTAGCAACTGCAAGTCTGAGATTACGACTATCGGAGGCAAACTCTTTATGTGTAGAATCAAAATTTTTCCAAAAAGGAGCATCAGCTGGATGCCTAAGCAAACCATCCTTTGTGCGCTCTTCATCGTGCCACCGTGTATCAGCTGCTGTTTTGGAGGACATAAAATACCTTTGTAGCCTTTTCTTTATTGGAAAATAACGAAGAACTTTCCTAGGAACCCTATGAACACGTTTCCCATCATGACTTGTCGTTTCAGATTTCCATCTTGAAGTATTACATGTTGGACAAACATTTAATTGTTCATTCTTATCCCAAAATAGTATGCAATCATTTTCACATGCATGAATATTGGTGTACCCAAGGCCAAGGAATTTTACTTCTTTTTTGGATGCATTGAAGTTTTTAGGAAGTAATGAACCTTCGGGCAATACATCTTTAAGTAATTCTAGTAGCATGTCAAAACTTTTATTACTCCATCCACTAAGGAATTTGATATGGAGTAATCTAACCATGAAACGGAGCTTTGAGAAGTTCTTACAGCCAGGGTATAGTTCTCTACCAGCATCACCTACCAACTTGTAAAAAGATTCCATATCTTCTTTCTTTTGTTTACTCTCATTTACTTCTAAATCGCCCATATCATCTAAACCCCCTGCTAGGTCTCGAAGTAAATTAGAAATATCATCCTCCTCATTTGAGCTTTCGTCTTGAATACTATCAGATTGCATGCTACTTGGCAACTGGCTGGCATTTTGCTCCCCATGATTCACCCATGTTAAGTACCCTCGGGTAAAACCATCACATATCAAGTGCCCACGTACATCGTCACTAACTTTCCAACATGAATTCTGACAAATCTTGCAAGGACATAATATCTTGTTTCCTTTAGCTGAATTACGAAAAGCAAACTCAAGAAACATGTCCACTCCTGTCCTATACTCCTCGGATTGCCTACATGTTGTTTATTGCAAGACATTAGACTCACATGCCAACATGGCCCTGAAGTTATTTTTTGATTACTAGTTATTGTACCTAGGTAGATTCATCCAACTCTTGTCCATGATGCACCTTTATCCAAAATTATATGTCAAATGGAAGAATATATGAAATAAATGTATGGATCTAAATATCAACCACAAGATCAGGAAAGCACATGTCGAACCAGAAACACAAGTACTGCAGAATTAAATTTTCACTCCAAAGAAAAATACTCATGATTGGGTAGCGAAAAACATTCATACCTGTAGATGCTGAAAGGTATTGATGCAGGTAGAAAAGACCTCTAATCACGTTGACGCAACCCAAATCTTTCTTGAACCATGAAGAGAAAAAAAGTGGTCATATCAATTAACAAATTTCATAGCAATGGCAAGCATACTGTAAAGAAGCTCTGAATGTACAAAGAAGAAACATACTTGCTCCCTGGAAACTCCAAGGATAAATTTCCAAAGAGGAGCTTTAATTTCCAATCCTTGAGTCCATAATCTTTTTTTTCTCTCTGAAAATGGAAACATTATTTTGCCATCCATCAAGCATCTCACATACTGTATACCAAAAGGCAAATAAAACATAACTTACTTAACCTGGCATAGAAAAGCTTACCGGCACAATTTCAGAAACACAAATCTGTCAGCTTTCACGACTTCCACATTGACCCTCCCTGAAATTACAATAGCCACAAGATAGATCCAATTAATTAAACAAATCCCTTTTTAAAAAAGCAAGAACGTGATTCATATCTTGTTCAAGGAGATGCCCTGAAATTCAGGGATGAAGAGAACAGATGGGCTCACCTTCACGACTTGTTTAGGGCAGATTAGAAGGTCAACAGGACATGCTTATGACTGCAGAACCTCTAGGCTTTTCAGTTTGTACTGGGCACAAGATCTGGTTCGTACCTTTGCTAAGGGAGATATGCTGGATGTGGATGACCACTGAGCTGCTTGCCGCCGTCTGCTCTTGAAGATGGAGATGGGTGGTGGTGGCTGCTGCTGCTACGTGTGGGGATGAAGGGCCGTGGCTGTTGGAGAGATCCGCGGCGATGGTGGTTGCTGCTCGTGGGGAAGAAGGCTACGGATGGAGGGGATGCGCGGCAGCAGCGGCTCCTCGTGGAGATGGATGCGCGGCAGCGGCGGCAGCTCGTGGAGTGGCGGCGGCGGCAGCTCGTGGAGTGGAGACGCAGGGGATCGTGGAGGAGCTTGACTGAGAAATACGGTGTGGGTTCTGATATTTGTTTGGAGGCCTATTTCGTTTCCCGCGTGCAATTTCACCAAGCCCGCCAAGGTTTTTGGCTCAAGTCTAAATTCTGCGTACCCAAAAACACCGACACCTAGGATGTGGCTTTAAGAAATCTGCCGACACATAATTTGTTGTCCAATCAACGCCGACACTTTATATGTGGGATAGAGATACGCCGACAGTTTGTATGTTGCCTACCAAAACTTTTGCCGACACAAAAATGAAAGGCAAATATGTTACCCTTTCCCAACAGTTCATGCGACTAGAATAAGCTACTTTTGCCTACACTTAACTGTAGGCAAATGTGTGCTGTGGTGTAGTGGTAAGTAATTTTACGGATGTGACAGGAAATTAATAAGAAGAGAGAAGAAAGGGGTTTTATCTAGATGAAACCATCTCTACACTATTTCCAAGACATTTCTCTCTTGCATGTGTTACCTAGGAAACAACAAAATGAAATGATGCATTGCATGAGGTATTTCATTCATCCTTGTTGCTTATGTACCACCTACTCTTCATTGAGAGTAGCCTAAATGGTTGGACCGCATGAAGCCGCCGTTGTCGATGCTTGGTGTTCCTCTCTCACCCTCCCCGTGTAAAATGTTCTATTGCTTCTTTATGTGGCATGTTTTAATGAAAAATTCAGGTGGGGATGCTCCCCCCCCCCCTCCCCTCCCCCCTTTGACATTTAAAAAAAAAAGGTTGGACAAACGGAAACGTGGTAGGGTAAGGCAGCAGGTTGGGCTTAAGGAAATAAAAATTCTCTATTTCCATTATTTGTTACATACTGGGTTAGCGAATAGGATATATTTTACTTTTGCCCAAACTACTCCTATAATTTGTTTTTCTTTTTTGGACCAACTCCTAGCATTTGTTAGTAATGCTGATGGGTTGCTTCTCCTGTGAGGGCAAAATGTATTCATTTCACTGTCTTCTACCTCTAACCTGCCGTAACCCCACCCTTACCAGTGGATTGCAATCCATGGGAAATGGTCCCATCCTAATAAAGGAAATGGATAACCGTAACCTCAGCCCTTTCTTTTACTCAACACATTAGCCAAATAAAGGAAATGGATAGCCCAACCGTCTATTTCCTAGCCCATATTGCATGTCCAATTACCCAAACAACACCTAAGTGTCATCAGATTGATCACCCAAAACTACAAATCAATAACTTGTCTCTCAATAAGGAATAAAAAACGCTTGTATCTGGACACGTTAGGTGTGCGTGCCAGCAATCACTACTACCATTGTTCATCTCACAGTTTTCTACAATCATTATACAATTAAATACAGTTTATCAGATACACCCTCCGTGTAGGCGTTTGTTGACTTTCAGATATCACCTTTGACTATTTGACTTATTCAAAATATTTATAAAAACTACTTAATTGTTATGATTTGATTTATTATTAGATTCATTTTAAGTTTAACTTGTTTATTTATATATTTTTTCAATAAGATGTATGTCAAACATGATGTAAAAAAGTCAACAAAATTCTTACATTTATAGATGGAGGTAGTAATAAAGATTTGAGTGATGCAATGGAGACAAACAAGTAAACGACTTGTGTGTAGTATGACGCTACACTACTGTGAAAAGGGCTCTTAGCTCTATGCTTTCGTGTAGCACTTTAGTGACCCGGGTTCGAATTCCAGTAGGAGCGATTTTACGTTATATGAGTAAAAAAATATCGTCGTCTGACTCCGCCTCGAAGCATGGCTTAAGGCCTGACCAACGCTCACATGCGCAACCAGACCACCGTGTAAAGATGAAGGAAAGGAGGTTCAGAGGCTTTTCTTGATCTGCATGAGGGATCTTCTCATTAAGGTAGTATCTAGAGTCCGTTTCAATAACGTCAACAACATAAGCAACAGTAACACGAGCAGGTGAAGCAGCATAACGGAAATATACAGACACATAAGGCTGTTTGTAAAATAATGTTCAGCAGGCTTATCATTGTGTGCTTGAGGCTTTAACGAGAGAGATTCTGAACTTTGTTGCCGCATTTTTTTCTTTGCTTGACTTGGGAAACCACTTTTGTGGACATTTTCTCTTGCCACCTGTCTGATACTATCTGAATATGGTATTTCTAATTGAAAATAGTTATTATATGTAAATCAAAATAGCATGAAACCTTTCATCACTTACTACAGCAGAAGAAAAAAAAGACAAAGGAAACCCATCCAATTTTTATTTATCAGCAGAATAATAATGGCATAGGCCTGTCTCAGCCATAGGCCAAAATGTCACAATGGGCTCATTGATACAACCTTATCAGGAGCCCACTACCGAGCCACACTAAGCATAAGGCGGCAATGCCCTGTCTCCCCACACCTCTAGCCCGCCACTTCCCGCCATAGGCTTTTCACATTTCCGCCGCCGATTGGTTAGCCTGGGCCGGCGACGACGATGGAGGCGGACATGGATATGGATATGCCAGATCCGGAAGAGCTTGAGTGGATGGAGAGCCATGGCTTTCTGCCGGAGGAAGAGGAGGAAGCCTACTTCGACGACCCCGAAGCGGACTTCTTTCCGCCCGCCGGCGATTCCCCGCAGCCGGAGGAGGCCGCCGCGCCACCCGCGAAATCAGCAGGTATGTTCTACCCACCTTTATGGTAGATCACAATTCTAGCTCTCGATTTGGTTTGGCTGCTGATGGGATTGGGCAACTGCGCGCGAAGTCGAGGTGTCGGAAGGCGGTCAGAAGCGGCCTCCCCGCCCCCTCCGCTGGAGCAGGAGAGGAGCAAGCGGATAAACTTGGAGCGGGAGGATTTGGGGGACGAGGAATGGCTGCGGTACTCGCCGCCTCCTGTCCCTGAAGTAGTGGTCGCTGAGACGACAATCTCACGATTCGCTTCGGAGATCCAGGGGGACTGTGTGCCCGTCACTGCGCCCAATGGGGAGAGGGTTTATGCTAAGCTTGCAGTGGACGGTTTGGTTCGTGGAGGAGCGAGGGGAACAAGCCAAGGGGTTCAGTTGTCCAGCCTTAACCCCAGCCACAAGGGTAAGTTACTACGTGGTTTCTTTCTTGCCGTTTATAAATCGTCTCGAGAATCAGAATGCGATTGAGTTGGTTTGTTCCTGATTCCTTTCATAAAAATCCGTGTATGCTATGCATTTGTAGGCCTGCTCTCAGAATCATTTCATTCACTAACAAGGCGTGCCGAGCAAGAGGCTTTAGCAAAGGTAAATCTATGGACGCATCTGGTTATCCACAGGCAATGGATCATAATTTGTGATTGTTTTTCCGTGATCTTACTCCTCCATTCTGTTTTTTTATCATTAGGACAAGGCAGCTAATGTAAATTTGAACCAGCTGCTTGTCCTAACGAGAAGAAAAATAGAATGGAGGAGTATTAAATTTGATTAACTATACACGCGTGCCATCGAACTCAATAATAATATTAACCATCTGAGTCAAATACTCGAGAAATGTTTTTGTTATGAACATGATTTTTTTCATGAAAAGACACATTAATATAGCACTATTCAATATATAACTTAGAATTGTTGATATGTGATTGGCATAAACTATTTTGCACCAAATGTGAGACTTATACTGGTTGTTTGTGTTAGGAAAGCGTTGGAAAGCATTGCAACCTAATTATATGCTTTCACCTGTTATGTAGGTTTGTTTTTTTGGAAAAAAAGGAATCAGGTCGAGTTTTTCCCTTTAAATCCGTTTGTAATTATTATGAAAACTTATCATAAACCCATATTTGTTCTATGAAGCGACTTAGAAGACTACCTGCTTAGAAGCGACTTAGAAGACTGCCTGCTTATCCATATCTCAACTTTACACTTCCCACTCAGTTTGTGTGCCCGACCATGCAATGTGCACTGAGTAGAATCTGAAGTAACAGCTTGAATAAGCATGCTTACATATGTTTTCACAAGCCTAGTGATTATAAGCTATTGAAAACCTGATTAACCACTTTTCGAATGGCTGTGAAGGCCTTGCAGGAAAGCACAGAGTCACTTGATCATGAGGTCTGTTCAGCGACTCCACTAGTCACAGAACGGCTTTGGGTGGAGAAGTATGCACCAAATTCCTTCACAGAGCTCTTAAGTGACGAACACACAAACAGGGAGGTAAATAGCTTTTCAATCAACCCAACAATACTGTCACCATTGAGCATTTGAAATTGCTCCTTCATACTAGCTATCTTTTGGTTGTATACTTCAGTTGTCCTTTTTAACTTGATGTGTTCAAGTCTGCCTTGTTCAGGTACTTCTATGGATAAAACAATGGGATTCTTGTGTTTTTGGGTCCCATATTCGGGCTACAAGTGGTGATGTTTTATCTGCTCTACGTCGGCACTCTTCTACAATCCAAAAGAATTCAAGTAACAGAAATTTCTTCTCCAAGGGTAAGGGAGGTCCTGTTATGAGTCAAAATGACATGCCTCTGAATGCATCTAATGGCAACCCAGAAGCATCTGTTAGCTCCTTTAGCAAAAGGTCATCCGATGATAATACACCGGAACAAAAGGTTGTTTTTTTTGGCGTTGTATATTGATGAGTATGACCACAAACTGTATTCATTACAAGGAAATTAATACCCTCTTTATGTTTCAGGTGCTGCTACTTTGTGGTCCACCTGGACTAGGGAAGACAACGCTTGCTCATGTCGCAGCCAAACATTGTGGCTACCATGTTATGGAGGTCTGTATTCTGATCATGCAATCTGGCAGCATGTTTGTTGTTAAAGACTTGCGTGCTATATGATTAATGCCAATCTTATTTCAATTTTGTAAGATTTCATCAAGTTATAACTTGATGTGCATAATACTTTTGGTATTTATACAGTGGAGAAACACAACTGCTACGTGACTTTGCCATTCTTGACACCTTTTAATAGCATTTATCTAGTTTCAATGATGATTTTGTTAGAAGTGTCTGGGTGGTTAGTTTGACTAATTGGCCTATTGGCTAGTGAGGTATCCTTGATAGTCTGTGGTCTGTGCACGAAATTCTGGTCCGTCAAGATATAATCACAATATATCCAAATGATTTAGCATGGAGAGTTAAATATTGCCAACCTAATTACATTTTATATATTTGCATTGCTTATGGTAAGTGTTAAATGCAGATAAATGCTAGTGATGATCGTTCTGCATCATCAATCGAGTCGAAAATTCTTGACGTGGTTCAGATGAACTCCATCATGTCAGATTCCAAGCCCAAGTGCCTGGTGAGTTAAATAACACTGCTAGATTGTTAACTCACTTCCCTTGTACACTAATGAGTTATTCTGCACTGTTAAGATCATCGATGAAATTGATGGAGCACTTGGTGATGGAAAAGGTGCAGTGGAAGTTATTTTAAAGATGGTAATATCCTCATCGTTACTTTCATTCACTAATATAGTTTTGCTACTTTAATATCTTCAGTATATTTAGTTACTTGTTTCCCACTTTCGGCATACGTTTTTCCCCTTGCCAAAGAATTTTTGTCATGTTGCTTGCAGATCAATGCTCAAAAGAATAATAGTGCTGACAGTAGCACCACTGAGGAAATTCTCACCCGAAAAGCTTCCTCTAGGAAAAGTCATAGATCAGCTAAACTATTGAGGCCGGTAAGCATTGAAACAATTGCCAGTGTTTTACTGTGTTTGCAGTTGATTAAGTTTACTAATAAGGTGCATCTTATTAAGGTAATTTGTATATGTAATGATCTTTATGCTCCAGCTTTAAGACAACTGCGCCAAGTAGCCAAGTAATATTTTCTTCTCGAAATTTTTATGATCTGTAACAAAAATGGTATCGTTAAAGTTTATTCTTAATGAAGAATGCTTGAAATTCACAGGGTCCATACATTTGTGCAGCCAACGATTAGTCGTGTGGTGAACAGGTAGTCTGAATTTCCTTGTTTACTGAGTTTCATGGATTAGGAGCATAACTTTATACCTTTGTAGCTGCAAACATACATTATAATAGTCGATTTATCCATAAGTTTTTATTTTACCCTTTTCAGGCTCAAGTATATATGCAAAAAGGAGGGTTTCAAGACTAGCGCAACTGCCCTTTCCGCATTGGCGGAGTACACTGGTGCAGTTCCTTTGGCTTCATCCAAGTCGTACATATTTTTACTATAGTATAATGAATAAAACATATACACAATTCTTTGTTAGCAGTAGCAAAATAAAGATGAGCTACCTTGCCTGATTGATGTGATTAAGCGAATACAATCCTGAAGTTAATTTTCAATATTTGACCTTTGGCATGTACTGTGTGCTTTCTAGTACATGGATGGTTGAAGGGGCATGCTACACGGAGTATATTTCCCCTTTAAGATGTGTGGTATTTTCATAACCCTAAACTAAAACACCTTCCTGCAGAATGTGACATCCGTTCATGCTTAAACACACTTCAGTTTTTGAACAAGAAAAGGGCAGCACTAAACATTGTAAGTGAATTCAGATAGCCATATATGATGCTGTTATTTAGCTGATATACTGGTCTTTTCCTAATGACATTGAGCTATGGAACAGTCAGCATTTGACTCGCAAGTAATTGGTCGGAAAGATATGTCAAAAAGCATCTTTGATGTTTGGAAACAGGTTCAATCTTTTTTCCCCTCTATAATTCCTTTTTAGTCCTATTTTCCTTTTGTGTGGACACTCATTTCTTCAGGCAATCAGTATGGCCTCAAAGTTTCTATACTGGTACTGAACATGACTTCCAGTCATAACACAAGCCACTTTATTGAGTATAATGCCATAGTTTACTGCAGCTAAATATACTTTTCTCGGTGGTTGCTATCAATCTTTTGAACCCCATCCTTCTCCGTCATCTCTAATTCAAAGTAATGCGTCATTTTAAAAGCTTCACCAGGACTAAGAAATGCCTTGCGTCCTTGTTGTAAATCTTTCGCCTTAAAGGAAACTATGCTTTGCCTTTTTTACTTTGATTTATATATGTATTTACGTTTTGGTTACCTTTGCTCTACTGTTATTCTGGGTTTTCAAATCAAAGTTGCAGAAATAATCAACACAAACTTGTCATTGTACCATTTTTCTGATCTGATCAAGTTAAATCATAGGTTTTGCAAAAGAAAAAACTGAAGCGGGCTGGAAGGACTGAGAATCATTTCACCAAGGGCAACGAAATCGACTCTCTCTTCTCGCTCATATCTAACCGGTAAAATTAGATTTGTGAGATTTTGTGCTTTGTTTGTTTGAGCTGATGCCATCCTTTTATTCATGTCGAATATTTCATTTGCAGTGGCGACTACGAAGTTACCATGGATGGGATTCATGAAAACTTCTTGAAACTATCTTATCACGATCCAATGCTAAAGAAGACTGTGAGTATCTGTACAAATCTTGATCCTGCTTATTGACATGTGGTGTTTGTCTTACATATTGCTTGATTTTCGGCAGCTTTTGTACCTTGTTAATCTCTGGTCTACCATGCAGGTAAAATGTATCGATGTTCTTGGAGTTTCAGATTGCTTTACCCAGTATGTTTGGCGGACTCAGCAGATGTCTCTTCAAGGTAGTCAAAGTGCATACTTTTCTCTTCTTTTGTATAGATATCTGACTAACAAAGTAACAAGGTTGAACGACTCATTCAGCGTACCAACCTCTAATTGCCATCAATATAAGCCGCATGATTGCTCAAGTTGAGAAGCCGATAATTGAATGGCCAAAAGCTTCACAGAGGTATTTTCTCCACATGAATAGTATCATATTGCGTAATTGTGTGTTGAATGTTGATTGCCTTTTCAGGTGTCGAACAATGCTTTTAGAAAAGAAAGACATGTTGAAAACATGGCAAAACCAAATGACACCATTTGTTTCAAGGCACCTGTCAGTAGAATCATTTGTTCAAGACACTGCTTCACACTTTTTACATATTCTCTCTCCACTGAGTTTGAGACCTGTAAGTTGTCAGTCAATAATTGAGTTAGACCTTGAATTTTTTTGCTTTATCAAACACCTTAATCTTTTCCTATAAGCTGAATAAATCAATCTCTCTGGTATGTCTAAGAAGTCAATGCTTGTATTGCATAATAACTATGTGTCTATAATACCAACGACAATGTGCGTAATAATGAAGCTTGGAAGTGTAGAATACATTTATGCCAATCATTCTACCTGAAACCTGAAACGATTTAGGAACTAACATAGGTTTGTCAATTCTAAAATTTTTATTGTTTCAAACATATGGGCTCCGAATGCCACTTGAGTTTCAGTATAAATCTATGTAATTTTATTGCTTTACCATGTTCTAATACCACAGGATATTTTCAGGTGGCACTGAATCTACTCTTGGAGAGAGAGAAGGAAGAACTTGTGCAGCTAGTTGATACTATGGTTTCCTATTCAGTTACATACAAAAACACAAAGTTTCTGCCTCAAGAAAGGGCAAATGTATCTATAGTGTCTCAAGATGTTCCTTCACTCTCTTTTGATCCTCCAATCAATGACATCATAAAATTTAAGGTGTGTTTTAGTTTTTTTATTACACTTAGAAAAAATATTCTCAAAATATCATTACCTGACATAGCGTTTAAAATCAGGGTTATCAATCAGAGCACATAGGTCTGTCTCTGGCCATGAAACAGGTTCTACTGCATGAGGTGAGTTGCACTTGAACTTAAGCCCTCAAGATGTAGGTACATATCTGGCCTACCTGATTCCATGAAAACGAAATAAATACTCGATTGGGTTATCTGTTTCTAGCAAATAAACATACATCTCTGCAACAAAAGCATACTTGGGCACTTGCAGGAGTCCTTTTGTGTCAGAGAATTCACAGGAGGAAAAAGTACCTCGTCCTTATCAAGCTATTATCATTGTTGCAGGTAGAGAAGCAAAGGATTATTAAAGGTAGTGCTGGCAAATTGTTGAGCCAAACTAATGGTGAAAATGTCAAGAGTAAGGCTTTAGCAGCTACAAGAGAGAAAGTGACAAATGATCCGGTTGCTCCCACATTAGATTCTTCAAAGGGTAGCTTCAAGCACAATTCAGCTACTCTTAATTTGAGTGGTAAAGACCCAACACCTTCAAAGAAGCACTCTGGCCGTTCAACAAATTTCTTTGAGAGGTAGTGTAGCAATGGTCCCCCCATTGGTTTTAACTTCTTATTTTGCTGGATTGGGTGAAGATTACCTACTTTATTGAAACAGGTTTAGGAAGGAAAGGCCGGTAGATGCAAAAACACGTAATGATGCGGGGCAACAAGGAGCAACAGTTCTGAGGGACTCACGCCCTCTGATCTTCAAGTACAATGAGGTGTGTTATTTTCCTATCTTGCGATTCCACAGCGTCTCTAGCTACCCACATTTGAAACCATCCCTGATTATGCTCATGTGCCTATATTATAAAAAGTAAATAAACATTTATCTTTTGGCATGTTTTGTTCCTTTTAACTGATATGCAGGGGAGCCCATATGTGCCTCCCTGATGCATAAATATGCTATACTTGGCTTATTATACTTGAATCTATTTCTTCTTAACGCAATGATGTGTAGCTCTTCTTATTCAAGCAGCTTGCATATTCATCCTGTGGCTTGAGAATGTTATGAGATAGAGCACATTAACCATGTATATAAAAAAGTTCTGGAAAGGAAATTATCTAGATCCTATTGGCCTATTTTCTTTATCAAGGAAGTTATGTTTTACTTCAGTGTATTTGAGTCAAAGACGGCAGAATGTTGCTAATAGAGAACTATGCCTGCTCAGAGTGGCTATTTAGTGATTCATCCATTTTTAATTTCCGACAAATCATTTTTTATTTTTGGACTGGTCTTACGTGATTTATTTTGTTAATAATCCATGCATTTCACTTCTTTGCATGCTTTTTTTCATCTACTTTGCAGACTCACAGCAACTTGGCAACATTTGCATGTTTGTTTCTTTATATTTTTTATTCTTTTTTTGCCATTATCTCATGAAGGCGATTTTATGCAGGGTTTCACAAATGCTGTGAAAAGACCAGTGAGAGTTAGAGATCTTCTGCTTAGATAGGTCCGTTTGGTCCCTGCACTTGTTCTCTTGAGCATCTTCTATTTTGTATATTCATTGTACCATTGTGTACTTTAGTAGAATATATATAACAACTGATGGATCAAAAAGTTAATAGTTACTTTACTGGAATATATGCTTTGTTCTACATTATTAATGTTAACAATGTTGCACGAAAGAGACCTGGATTTCTGATTTCCCAGTTTGGCATAGGGTTAGACTGCTAAAAATTATTAGAAAAAAAAAATGTCGTAACACGTTTGTTCTTTAACTCTGCACTTCGCGGTAGTAGTGCACTGACGTTGGGTGCAACTCTGGTGAAAATGGTTTAAATGATGGAAATGGTGCAAATTCGATGAATATACTACTTTAAAGCTCATTTTTTAGAGGAAAAATGATAATCCCCGTTTGTCTTGGGCAGTCTCTCAACCACTCTCGATAGATGGGCTAACCTGTACGCGGCTGGCCCAACACTGTACTCTGATCCATGCTTTCCCAGTCTGAAGAAAAGTCGTCGGGTCCTTGTCGGAGTCGCTCCAGCCTCCAGCACCAGAATCCATGGGAACCGCCGGCGGCGGCAGGAGTGGCACGATGAGGCAGCTCAACGTGGGTGGCAAGCTCTTCGCCATGGAGGCAAGCTCCTTCACCCTTTCCCTCTCTCTCGATTCGCCTTCCCCCTCCCCAACCTTCGTGGACCGCGACCCCGCCCTACTGTCTGCCATCGTCTCCACTATCCGAGCCCCGTCCTCCGCGCTTGCCTTCCCCTCGCGCGACGTCCTCGACGAGGCCCTTTTCTACGGCCTCCACGACCAGCTCCTGGCCGCCCTCTCGCCGCCGCCTCTCCGCGGCTTCTCCGCCTCCCTCGCCTCCACCCTCTCCCCGGCCTCGGAGCCTTTCCCCACCGTCCTTGCGCCGCACCACGATGGATCCCTCTGCGTCGGCCACGGAAATGGGCAGGTCACCTACTACTCTTCCACGCTAGACCACCTCGCAACCTTCCGAACTCACGTGCAGCGCGTCTCTTCCCTCCGGCAGCTGCCCCCAGTCTAGCCGTCCTTGGGTCCAGCTCCGCCCCCGGGCTCCACGTTTACGATTTCCTTGAAGGCCGACATGTCGCCTCCGTTGAGTGGTCAGACCCCACTGACACTCGCGTTAGCAAGGCGAAGGTCGTCGCTATTGCCACTCGCCCTCCTGCTGATGCTACCGATAAGGGTTCACCCATCTTGGCATCATTTGAGTGTCCTCACCGGGAAAACTGCATCCTGGCAATTGACCCTGTAACTCTGAAGCCCACACAGGAGATCGGCCGGCAAAGTGGTAGTGCAGCTAAGTCGTCAGTGCCGAGTCGAGTGGTACACCTGCAGGAGCTTGGCCTGGTGTTTGCATCATATGTGGGCAGTGGAGCATTTGGCTACTCTGGATACATGAGGGTATGGGACATTCGGTCCGGAAATGTGGTATGGGAGACGAGTGAGCCAGGGGGAGCTGGAAGAAGCAGTAGGTTTGGGGATCCATTTTCAGATGCCGATGTGGATGTGAAGCAGCAGGCAATATACAAGGTTTGTTCAAAGTCAGGGGATGTTGCTGTTGCAGACCTTAGGTGCCTTAGTAATGACCCTTGGGTGTATATGTCATCGGGACCAAGGGGGAGTGGAGGAGGTTATGGCAGTGTATTGCATTGCCACAAGTCTCAGGTGTTTGTTAGCCGAAAGGATGGATTGGAGGTTTGGTCTCGATTGGAAGAACAGTGCGGTGACACTGGCAACTTGACAGAGCAACCAGGAGCTAATGAAAGACCCAAAAGTGAAGCGATTAATGAAAGAAACTATAGGAGCACCTACATGGATACAGAAGAGGATGCTAAGCGTGGGATGATACTGATGATGGAAGGGGGTGGAGACCGCTTGTTTCTGACCAGAGAAGATATGCAAGGTGTGGAAGTGTGGGAGAGCTCCTGCCTCACTGGTGCTATGTCTCTCTCTTAGCAGACTCCCCTTATGGACATGGGCTAGCCATTCAGTCCAGTCTATCATAAGAACTGGATGTGCATTTGTGTGTACATTCTGTTGCTTCAGTTATACTTGATTAGGTATTGAACATCAGGATCTTCCCTTTTTAAGTCCATTTGACAAGAAATAATATGCTAAGTTGCATTTCTTACTTCTGCAGACACATTTCATTCAGGTGCATAAGAAGTAACATTTTTTTATGTAAGCATCCTTTTGTATTCTCTTAGGAAGACCTTATTAACTGCTTACAATACCATTCGTCGGGAAGTCATAGCATCCTTGATGCAGTGCTTATAATTATACAAAGATGTAACATTCTGAGTTGAGAACTATTTTTTATTCTAGTCTTGTTAAATGGATTAGAAAGATACTTACTATGACACTTTCTGATATTTGAAAGAAACCTTTCGGGAAATCCAGACTAAAGGCTCTTTTTTTATTGCATGTTTTGTTCCTTTGACCTCTAAGTTTGTTATGCTCGGTATGCCCTGAAAGTATGTTATAGACCTGGCTTCTTTAAGGCATATGTGGCTATATTGGAGCCATTTTGAATATCAACATACCATGCAACCCATATATTTGTTAGTGTCTGTTTGCACATGTATACCCTTCAAGGTCTTGCTGAGGAACTTTGGTGACCAAACTTTTTGGGCTGTGCAGGAAATGCTCTTATTAGTTGATTTATCTCTTAAAAAGCAGACATGTTTTAAACCCACTTGGTAATAAAGTTTAAGCTTAAAGAAAATGCTGACATTTATTTGAAACAAGCATGCTGTGGCAACAGCGTTTGATAATGTTATAATGAACAGGTTGGTAACTGTTGAATCCTCTAGCTGCGCTAATCATATGGGACAGTCTCATTTTCAGATAATTGAAAGCCATTTTAGGGTGAATATCAACATACCATGCAACCCATATATTTGTTATTGTTAGTGTCTGTTTGCACATGTATATCCGTCAAGGTCTTGCTGAGGATCATTGGTGACCAAACTTTTTGGGCTGTGCAGGAAATGCTCCTGTTAGTTGATTTATCTCTTACAAATCAGCCATGTTTTAAACCCACTTTTGGTAATAAAGAAAATGCTAGCATTTATTTGAAACAAACATGCTGTGGCAACTGCTTTTGATAATGTTATAATGAACAGGTTGGTAACTGTTGAATCCTCTACGCTAATCATATGGGATAGTCTCGTTTTCAGAGAATTGAAAGCCTTTTTAGGGTGAATGGTAGTAATCATCGTTAAAGAAATATATCAACTGAACATCATAAGTGATGCCTTCACCAATAAACTCTTTTAACTTAGCCTTAACCTTATCTTCTTAGTTGTGACCTTTTCATGGAGTAGGGACTAGGGACCTAAATGTGCTAGTCCTACCAAAAGCCATGATTTGTCGAATTAGGACTGCTAATGAAATAACTCATCACAATTTTAGACTAAAAGTTTGTCCACTGTTAAAGCCTCATTGAGTTGACTCAAAACTGTATTTGCATCAGTACGTTAGTAACTTACATGCTTTAAGAATCAATAGCTCTGTTTAGTTAGTATAGTACTTGTGTCAACAATGTGCCACGAAATTGTATGGACATTTGATAAGTGTGGAGTTCTCTTCTTTGAGCTTTAGATGTTCCCTCCAAATTTGGTTCTTTTGCAGCTTTATTTAAGCATCAGAGCATGACGATGTGAATCTCTCACTAATCTTTGAATGATCATATGATTCTAGATCAGACAAATATCAAAACAAATGTGCCTTACCATCTCGGAGATTGGACATAGAGAAATGAAGAAAAAAAGAATTTGAACGCAGGGAAATGGAACGTTGCGAATAAAAGGCTTGTTAGGTGTAACGTATAGTGGGTCTGCGTCCATCTGACTGCAAATATGTAACATATAAAGGGATTTTTCACCCTTGGATATTGATTCAAACGCTCAAAGAAATTCTTTGGAAAAAAAACCGAAAATGTTCCACTATGAACCAATTGTTCTAACAATACAATTTTAAAATTGTTCTAGATGTACACTTTCATTGTTTCAGCAGTATATTTTCATTGACCGGAGCAAATGCAAAATTCCACTCCAAGTGAAACTAGCAAATATGAAAACTGTATAAATAAAAAAGGGACTGTTTAGGATAGAAATTGGTCCATATTACGCTCCTGTCACCTCTTTTATTTTATTGGATACGTTCGTGCCACTTGTTTGATCCTGCAATCGCTACTTTTGTTGTTTCTTAATCAGGTCTTGGAATCACAATATCTAGCGTCTCCATGAGACCGTGACCATGAGTCTGCCTGCATTAGCTTACTGTTCCCTTTTATCTCAGAGCAGAGCGCGTCGTACCACAAAGCATTCCCTAAAACCATATAAAATCGCGAGAACACTTCATTTAGAAAACAAATCGTACACAAACCAGCGTGCCAAAGCGATAACAGCGAATCTCAGAGAAGCCCTCTCTGTCATTGTGATCCGGGCACACCACCATGATTCGTTCCTTGTGTACGACTCAGATTTGGTATGTTACAGTTGATTTGCAAGTTGTGCAACGTCTTGGATCCCATGTACTCAAGTACACCGTACGCTGAAGCAGATGATTACGCAGGCAGTACTACCAGCCGATGTGCATCGCATCCGCTTATTAGTTGCATGTAATCTAAGGCACACAAGACCGCCATTATACCAGCACGCGGAGCGTGACGAGATCCTCCAAACCGCGCGTATTTTACGCCGAGTCCAGCTCGTTTTGCCGTGGCAGCATCATGATGGAGCACGGCCAGGCGCTCGGCCAGCAACGGGATCTCTGCACTGCCGCGGCACGTTTTTGCCTTGTTGGGGAGCGCGCAGGAACAGCCGTATCTTGTCTCGCCCGCTGTCCCTCCTCAACGTCCGTTGGGGCTTAGCAGGGCATGGCCGCATCTGCGTGCTTGCTCTCGGCAGAATGACGACGAGTACTCCGTTGGGCAGAGTGATAATCTTACCTCGGGCCCTGGAGTGAGTCGGCAAGATGAGACACGATGAATAATAGGGATGTGGAGGGGGACAGAGAAGGCCAGGTTAGGCGTATTAACAATGATGATGGCTCCGTCCGAACTTGCACGCCGCAGCCCCATGCTGCGGCAGTCCGACCAACTCGGCATCAAGCAAGCTTCACCTCGAGCTGATCTGATCGGGTAGCAAGTCCGCTTCTTTTCTCTCTTCAACTGCAAGCCCTGCATCTCCATCTAATCGGGCCTCATCGTTGTGATGGCTCGTGAAGGAGATGGTGGCGTTGCCCTGTGCCAGCTACGCGTACACCACCAGGAGCAGTAATAGGTCACCGCCGCCGGAATCGCCTTTTGCCTTCGGCTTCTCTTCCTTTACCAGCCCAGAGCCCACGTTGGCACGTTCCCTTCTCTTCTTTAAGCACCTTGCCTTTTCCCTACACTTTCCACCTCCGTCCTTCGACCACGTCCGCGCTTGAGCTTTGCTTCCTCTAGTCATCTACCAGAGTATTCCTGCCTCTTCCCGGACCCTGCCTCGCGCCGCATTGCACCGACATGATCTGAGCTAGGTGGTTGCCGGTGAAGATCAGTGATGGCGGCCGGCAGCTCGCTGCTACGCGGGTTCCTGTCCCTCTTCTTCCTCCTGTTCATCCACATTGGCCACGCCAGCTGCTGCTTCTCCCCGTGTCCTTCGGCGCGGCAGCGCGAGGAGGACGACGCCACGGACGCGGGCGGTGATGGGATCGTCGGCGGCCGTGGCGGCAACAAGAGGAGGAAGATATCGCCGCTGGCCTTCTCCCCGGCGGCGTCGTCCTCTGCCGCCGTTGCCGACGAGAGGGTCATCGGAGACAGGCGCGGCAGGCACGTGTCGTCCCTCGCCACCAGCCTCCGGTTCTACCTTCACCGCATCTTCTCCCCCGCCGCGGCCAAGCAGAACGGCACCCCCGTTTCGGCCACGGAGGAGGAGGAGGCCGTGACCACCGCCACCGCCGTGTCGTCGCCTCAGGCCCAGTCCCTGGCGCACCAGCCATCGGCGTCGCTGGTGCTGTCCACGCCGTCCTCGCCCTGCGCGTCATTGTCCCCGATCTCGTCGCGCTCCCTCGGCGTCACCCCCGTGCCGTCCTCGCCGCAGAAGCTGCTGCCACAAGCGAGCAGGCAGTCCTCGTCCCGGTCGTTCGCGGCCCGCGGCGACGTGTTCGCCTGCAAGACGTGCGGCGAGGTGCTGGCCCGGCCGCAGCAGCTGGAGCTCCACCAGGCCATGAAGCACTCCCTCTCCGAGCTCTCACACCTCGACTCCAGCACCAACATCATCCGCATGATCTTCCTCGCGGGCTGGAAACCCGCCTCCGCCCCGACGCTCCGCCGCGTGCTCAAGATCCACCACAACCCGCGCGCGCTCGCCCGGTTCGAGGAGTACCGCGACCTGGTCCGCGCCCGCGCCGCGCGGCGCGCGGAGGAAGGCGGCGCCGCCGTGCTGGTGGAGGAGCGGTGCATCGCGGACGGCAACGAGCGGCTGCGCTTCCACTGCTCCACGACGCTGTGCGCGCACCAGCTGGGCGGCGCGTGCGGCAGCGCCTACTGCCGCGTGTGCAGCACGCTGCGGCACGGGTTCGCCGGGAAGCAGGCCGACGTGGACGGCATCGCCACGTACGCGTCCGCGTGGGCGGCGCACGCCGCGCTGCCCGAGGACGTGGAGCGCGAGTTCGCGTTCCTCCAGGTGCGCCGCGCGATGCTCGTGTGCCGCGTCGTGGCGGGGCGCGTCGGCCGCGGCGACGCGGACGACAAGGTGGCCTACGACTCCGTCGTGCCCGTGCGCGCCGGCGGCGGCGGCGACGACGTGGAGGAGCTGCTGGTGTTCAACCCCAGAGCAGTGCTCCCGTGCTTCGTCATCATCTACAGCAGCTAGGCGCTCATCAGTAGCCACGAGACACGAGGCGCGTGCCAGTGCTAGTGTACAGTGCTCCACTCTTTCTTGCCCGTTTTCGTTTGGTCTCTGGTGGCTGTGGTCACCGCTCACGCCGCGCGGCGTGGGTGCGGACGTGGAGAGGCCCCAGCTCAACGCTGTATCACTGTATGGGCCGTGGCAACATGCATCGACCCGCCTGTCCCTGCCTATGCCTACGCGCTGGATCGGATCCAAGAATTGATAGGTGGTGGTGACCAAGGCGCGCGATGTGTTTGATGATTGTTCAAGTTGTGCCGAGCCTACCATGCGAGCCCCATAGCCACTAGTTATGTACTGCTGCCGTTGGCATGTTTTTGTAGCTGTTACTGTTGTTGGTCCCTTGTAAACTGTTTTGTCAGATGGTCTAATCCTCTATCATGGTATGTGCACAGTCCAGTTGTCCTCACTGGCTCACTTCCGATTAGTTTACTGACTCTGGCTTTTCTATTTGCACCTCTTACCGTGCGTTATCGTCAGAGAGCCAGAGTAGTGCAAGCTACAAATAGGCAAATACCTTTTTTAGGAAATAGGCAAATGGCATTGCTACGAGCAGCAAAGCCTTTGCTCTCATGTTTATGTGAGCAAGCCAGCAAGGCATGAAGTTTTCTGACCATATGTTTTTCTTTTTCTTTTTGTGATCTAAAAAATATTTCGTCGCTTACATCTCAAACCATGGCTCTTCATATGCTAGGAGGTGCGGGTTCGTTATGGGGACAGGCGAGTGCTCCATCTCTATGGCCCGTAGCCGGATATGGGTTTGCTGACCATCTGTGTCTGCGAGTGGAGTTTCATTAGTCAGATACTCAGATCACAACATCACAAAAAGATACTCCAAGTATGAAGGCCTATGTTTGGACTATTGGGCTGGTTATACTTGTTTTTTCCATGCAATTTTTAGCCCATGTATTTATAACTTGCCGCTGGGCTAGAGGCTGCATTTCATCTGAATGCAGATGCAGTTAACCATTCAGTAACAAAACAGGCTGCGCTTTTTCAATCCTTTTTCACATCTATGCATCATCTAACGAAATCTGTTTCTAGCTGCAGGCATACAGACATGGTCTGACGAAATGTATGGTTGGTGAGATATAAATATCTTAGTTTCTCATCTGTCACATGTACCGTATACAAAATGAAGACACCAACCATACATTTCCGTCAGTCCATCTTCTCGGGTTCGACGAATATAAGGTGTTCAATCCTCGCACGGCGAAAAGGTAAAAGCGCCGCCCGGTCAAAACGGGCGGCTATTCCTCACAGCACTGGACTCGATCAACAATCAAAGTAACGTCACGTGCCTAGTTGGATTAATAAGTAAGCACTATATATATATATTGCAAATTAAATAGAAAAAAAGCTGCGTTGCCTTATCCGAGGAGAGCGTTCAGTTGCGTGGACGAGTCAGCACCGGCCTCGGACCGTTGTCACCAGCTGACTGTGCCGCTGGGCTCCACACCAAGCTCTGTCGTTGCCCCGTCCGTCCTCTGCCGACGACGGGGCAGCACGTTCCTCGTCCCTTTCGAAAACGAGCGTCACGTTCGCCGTTCCGCTTGACGTCCTGCCTGCGGACAAACGCCCGCCGCTGTCGCAGTCTCGTTTCTCTCATGGGGAAAGAGCAACAGAGCCGGCACGATCCAATGAAAAACCTGGGCTTACCTACCGCCCTGGCGCGCGCCGTGGTGCCGCGGGCGCCGGCGCACGTTTCCGCGCAACTTCACGCGCGACCTGAACTGCACGGGCGCGGAGAGCGACGGAGAAACCCTTCCGGTTAACGTTCCGATCGGAGGTCTGAGCGAGGCGTGTGCCACCGCGACCACGACACAAGCGCGAGGAGCCTGTCGAACCGGTACGCACGAGTTGCTTAGTTGGAACGGTTTCGGTGATAGAGATGACTGACATCAGTGACGGCTCTCTGGACTGGTTCCATCTCCGTGCGCGCTCCGGCACGGGCGCACCGCGCATGGCTCACCTCCTACACTCCGGTCGAAGGTTGGTGGTGGCATGAGCCAGTTCCGGTTGCAACACGAGGTTTACATGGTACGATCTGACTGCATCGATGGACAGCTGATTTGCCCCTGCCCCCGACAAAATAAAGATGTTTTTTTGGTGCGAGGAAAATAAAAAAAGTGTTAATCTAATCACCAGAATTGGTTAGACTTAGACAGGCGTATCACGTGTGGCTGATCGTGCTTTTGGGTAATGAAATACGAGGGCGTGCCCTGTTATGGAAAAAAACGTGTGGCCGATCGTCTCTGCCTGCCGTTTTCTCCGTAACAGAGCCGAGGTGCCTGTGCTCCCTCTTCCTCGTCATCCCTCTCCCCCTTCGTCAAACCCAAAACCCAGACTCGCCCCCAACATTCTTCGCCACAGGAAAAAAGATAAAAAAAAAAATCGCATTCTCGTTGGAAATCTGCCTGCTGCGCTGCCCGGCCTGTCGCAATCCGCGGATGATCCAAGTATCCAACTCCCACTCGGCTGCTTTTGAATTTTCGAACCCGATTGGAGCAGCTTCTCTTATATAAGCCCACGACCCTGCATTCGCTTTCTCTGAGCGCCAAATCAGATATATAGATTGCACACACTTTCTTCGCAGTGGTGAGCGCGATGGAATCCCTAGCCGCCACATCCGCGTTCTCGCCCTCGCGATTCGCCGCCCGGCCCCGGACTGGTCCGGCGGCGGCGGCGGCCCTGGTAAGGGCGGGAGCGGTTGTGGCAGCGGGAAGGAGGAAGATGCGCGGGGTGAGGTGCTACGCCCGGGCGCGACGAGCGAACGCGGTGGCCAGCCGGAGCGCCGTGGCGGCCAGGGCGGAGGAGGAGGACCGGAAGCGGTTCTTCGAGGCGGCGGCGCGGGGGACCGGCAAGGGCAACCTGGTGCCCATGTGGGAGTGCATCGTGTCGGACCACCTCACCCCCGTGCTCGCCTACCGCTGCCTCGTCCCTGAGGACGACGTCGACGCCCCCAGCTTCCTCTTCGAGTCCGTCGAGCAGGGGCCCGAGGGCACCACCAACGTCGTGCGTCTCCCGTCCCCTGATGTCCAATCAGCTGCTCCCTTATCGCGTCCTATCCTCGGCAATAATTCCGTGGAGTTGGATTGGATTGCAGGGCCGCTACAGCATGGTGGGAGCCCACCCGGTGATGGAGATAGTGGCCAAGGAGCACAAGGTCACGATCATGGACCACGAGAAGGGCCAGGTGACGGAGCAGATCGTCGACGATCCTATGCAGGTCCCTAGGAGCATGATGGAGGGATGGAACCCGCAGCAGATCGACCAGCTCCCTGAATCCTTCTCCGGTGAGTGGCTCAAAATTGATAACGAGGCATTTATGTTGCCTATGAAGAAATGTTGAATGATAACCTTTGATTTCTTGTTTGTGATAGGTGGATGGGTTGGATTCTTTTCATATGACACGGTTCGGTATGTTGAGAAGAAGAAACTTCCATTCTCTGGCGCTCCTCAGGACGACAGGAACCTTCCTGATGTTCACTTGGGCCTCTATGATGATGTCCTCGTCTTTGATAATGTCGAGAAGGTGCTTATTTTTTATCCCCATTTCTGAACAAATATTTGATTCTCTTGTTTGTTCAGTGATGGATGCTAGTGTTATAGCTTACAGTTGTAGTTGTGCATTAGTTTCCACTCGTATCATCATTGTTTGTTTATATCACCTTTCAAGTGCAGGAGAAGATGGCTAATTCCTAATGCCACAAAATTAACTGCACTTGTACTAGTAATTCAAATGTCCTGTTCAGAAGATTGAGAAAAAATGCTATGCGATGATAGCTCCTCTTCAACCTATGAAGGTTTTTTGTCACTGATGCATCTTGTAGTTGGTTCAGATAGATTGCAGAAGAAAACTAGACCACATAAACCTCTCGATGAAGCAAAATAACTTGCACTTGCCACACATGAATTTAAATTGTTGCAGTATTTGTATCTTTTGGGCATAGTAATTGCTTATTATTCTTTGACAGGAGTTATAGTTTAGTTTCAGCGCACCTTGTGGCATTGCTTTATTCATTTCGAATCTTTGGCTCTTTGCCTGTTTCAGAAAGTATATGTGATCCATTGGGTAAATGTGGACCGACATGCATCCACTGAGGAAGCATATGAAGATGGAAGGTCACGGCTGGACCTATTGCTATCTAAAGTGCACAATTCCAATGTGTAAGCTATCCCTAGCTGTGCCTATTCATTCAGTTAGGTCACCATTCCTTTATCCTTTTTTGGAACTCACAGACTTTATCTATTTGGTTTTTCAAATGCAGCCCTATGCTTTCTCCAGGATTCGTGAAGCTGGGTACACGTCAGTTTGGTGAACCATTGAACAAATCAACCATGACAAGTGACGAGTACAAGAATGCTGTTCTGACTGCTAAGGAGCATATTATGGCTGGGGATATCTTCCAGATTGTTTTAAGCCAAAGGTTTGAAAGGCGAACATATGCTAACCCATTTGAGGTTTATCGAGCTTTACGAATTGTGAACCCTAGCCCATACATGGCTTATGTTCAGGTAGAGACTGGCATTCCTTATTTGAATTTTTTTAACACAGTGACGTATACTGCTTGGCTTTGCAATTCTAAAAGTTCTCTTTTGCAATCTATTTAGGCAAGAGGCTGTGTCCTGGTTGCATCTAGCCCTGAAATTCTTACACGAGTCAATCAGGTATGAGATCCCTCTGAGTGATAATCAAACTGTTACATAATCATATTGTCCTTTACTAACCTGCTACTTTTTATCATTTTCAGGGGAAGATTATTAACCGACCACTTGCTGGGACTGTTCGAAGGGGAAAGACAGAGAAGGAAGACTTGATGCAAGAACAACAATTATTAAGTGACGAAAAACAGTGTGCTGAACACATTATGCTTGTTGACTTGGGAAGGAATGATGTTGGCAAGGTTGGTTACTTGCATATTTTTAGACTTTGCATGTGCCATGCTATAATGAGTCCATCAGATCTATTGAATTGCATCATAAAGGCAATATCATTACCGTCTAATTGAGTTGTGGTGGCACAAACCTGATAGTTCTATAATGTTGAAACTATGTCTGCCTTCTAGAACTTTTGAAAGAGAAACTGTCTGTCCTGCTCTTGATGCTGCAATGTTGCAAGTTTTTTTATGTGCACTTCTACTACCTCACAGGTCTCCAAACCTGGATCAGTAAAGGTGGAGAAGTTAATGAACATTGAGCGCTACTCCCATGTCATGCACATCAGCTCCACGGTGAGGCTCTTCTTTTGTGTTAATATTGTAGCTCATGAGTCACAACATATCAGATTTATACTTGGCCAATATACAGATCCTTTGTTTGATCTCAATAACCACCTTTAGTGAACTCAGTTTAGACATATTTGTTCAGCTTTTATTCTCTCCTTTTAACATCTTGCGTAAGTTCACAATAGGGGTTCAGCTAGTATACATAAATTATTTGTGGATCAACATTCCCGATTCACTGAAACAGCCTGTACAAGTGCACTTGTTACAACACCTAGTGATATTGTTTTACATGGCACACCTTTTGTTCCAGCCTGGCCTTATTTAAAAAACATATGAATGCATAAGCCTACAAAAATGACTAAGTGGTGATCTTTGTTATTTCCCAAATGGCACCTCCAGTGTTGTTTTTGATGTTATGTTCGATGAACTATTTTCAGTTGAAGGGCTTGTTTTTTCATATGGAGTATATAATATATTTCTCCTTTCCCGAAAAGTATGAATTGCATGATAAATTATTTCATGAGTATATGTACAAATCTTGCTTGTTTCTGTGTGTTGAATACTGTATGGTGAAAGATTCTAGCCTTCTGTTACTACTCATCTAAAATAAATGTACTTTATATTTGAACATTTTGCAGGTTAGTGGACAGTTGGATGACCATCTTCAAAGCTGGGATGCTCTGAGAGCTGCATTGCCTGTTGGAACTGTCAGTGGAGCACCAAAGGTGAATATTTCCCTCCTATCTTCTCTCTTATCTTTTCAGTAACATGTTTACCCAAAATTACACCCATCTGAGCAACTTATGTCCTTAGAGTGGTCCATTTTGGCTCTTTCGTATCATCATAGATCGTTATAGCTTGTTTATTATCGACATTATTGATATGCCTACTTTAACTACACAGTACTCTGTTTAAGTTGTTTTCGTTCCCTAGTCTGTTTAAAGTCTGCACTCAGTAGTTTTATCAGTTATCTTTTTTACTATTCCAAATCATCTGGTTTTCATTGTCTTTACCATGTCTGCAAGTCAAGTCAGGTTTACTCTCTGTCTTCCTCTTCTGAACAGACTGGCACTTACATGTTTTTTATATGACCAGGTAAAAGCCATGGAGTTGATAGATGAGTTGGAAGTCACAAGACGGGGACCATACAGTGGTGGTCTAGGAGGGATATCATTTGACGGTGACATGCAAATCGCCCTTTCTCTCCGCACCATTGTGTTTCCAACGGCGCCAAGCCACAACACAATGTACTCATTCAAAGACGCTGATAGGCGCCGGGAGTGGGTTGCTCATCTTCAGGCTGGAGCAGGCATTGTTGCTGATAGTAGTCCAGACGATGAACAACGTGAATGTGAGAATAAGGCGGCAGCTCTGGCTCGGGCTATTGATCTTGCCGAGTCAGCTTTTGTAGACAAAGAATAGTGTGTCCATAGATTTATTTTTTGTTATTTCTTTTTTAGTTCGTGGCCCACGTCCTGTTAAAACGGATGTCGTCTGTGAGTAGAAATTAATAAGTTTATTGTGTTTTCTTAAGAATTGAATAAACGGGAAATTGTGGTTATAGTTATTTGCATCTTCTCATTTTTCCCGTTAGAAGAGGCATACTTTTATGTGGGTGCGAGTCTGTCACTTACAGAAATGTAATTGCAGCCTTTGATCCAGCTAGCTACTGCCCGAAATGAGTAATACAGCTCTTTTTTGTTTTTTCATTTTGAGGGAATTAAGTCTGCTCCTCTAGTCCATTTGGTGTGTGAAAGTAAATTGCATACTTTTTATCTGTTCGTAAGCCATTATGAGAAAGTGTTGAAATCCGTTAAAGACGTTCTCACAACGGAAGTTAGAATCTAAATTATTATCGTTGTTGACTTTTTTATATTATATTTTACCATTTATTTTATTCAAAATATTTGTTTAATATGTAAATTTGTTACTTGTGTTTCAACTTTCTTTAGTAATAAGCAAATCATAGTAAAATATTGATAAATCTTTTTTTGAATAAGACGAATTGTCAAATCGTAACTCAAAACAACCAACTCAAAAAGTAATGACGACAAGAATTTAAGAATGGAGGGAGGTGATTATCTAACATGGCATATGCTTGAAAGCATGGAAGAAAAGTAGTAATGCAAGAATTATTTCCGGAATGCCCAACCATAATTTCTTACGGCAGCTGTTCAGCCAAGATGAAAGAACAAATTTTTTTCTTTACTGTGAGATTCCAGTACAGTAATTGTCTTTTCTTGCTCATACCTAGAAAGTATCTTTTGCATTTGTGAACACGCTACTCTAATACTATTGCAATGTATCCCCACAACGGGCATTAAAAAATTCCTCCGCAGAAAAGAAAAGGCAAAGAAAAAAATCCTGTACATCAGCAATTCAAAACGCCTGCCCTCACATTCTGTAGTTTCAGGGCCTTCCTATCAACAGAATTTGTTGAAGCTCGGCAATGCTTCAGTGGGAGCGCGAGAGCCCTCTGAATTAATAAACGCTCTTGCAAGCTGATGTCAATTGCATCACCTAGGTCACACCCTCAAAAGATGCTGAACACATAGCTGCTAATGTCGGTCTGGGTTGGATAACAAACAAGCGTTGCAAGCTGATGCCTAATTGGTAATTGCATCACCTCGGCGACACCTCAATCGTGCTCAACTCATAGCTGTTCATGTTGGTCTGCGTACTGTAAGATTCAGCTGGATTGCATTTGGTGCTTTGACTTGATGATGTGTCAAGTGTCAACCCTGGGTAACCACCAGTACGCTGTCGAGGTTCTTTCAAGACACCTGGAGGGACTACATTTTGCAGATCTATTTCTGTCTGGTTAGATAGCATATGCACAACTTGCTTCATAGATGGTCTCTGCTGTGATGTGGCTTGGGTACATAGCAGTGCCACCTTGATGAAACGAAGCATTTGCTCCTCGGGATATTTATCAAGGTCTGGATCAACAATGTCCAAAAGCCTTCCTTGTTCCCGTAGCTTCCACGTCTGCAGTTCAATTCATGACATAAATCGTTTTTCAGTAACTTAAATGTGTTGACTGGGGAAACCATCGTCAACATGGATTTAGTTAGTTGTGGTAAAAGTTGGTGCTCCCGTATGGTGTGCATGTGTGATCCTACTCCTACATGCATCAAGAGTTGATGCTAGAATAACAATTGCTAAAAGAGTAATTCATATTTTTCACAATTCATGGGAAACGGATGTGAAAGAGTTACCCATTCCACAAGGACATGCATATCAGGCCCCCAAGTTGATTTGCTGCTGCTTTCTCCGCTTATCATTTCAAGAATCAGCACCCCAAAACTATATATGTCTGCTTTCTTTGTTAATTGTCCCAACAATGCATACTCAGGCGCCAAATAACCCCTGTAGGAACGTTATATATTGACATATCAGCATATGTAGGTTGTAACAGATTAAGCAAACTACAGTTAGTAAACCAGCTGAAGTGACTAAAACAGCCGACTGATATTTCCTTTTATTGCAAAACAATCTAACTAAAATTACCACAGGAGAATGCCTAAAATTGACATAAAAACGAAATCATGCAGCTTCACTGTAAAACCATATAAATACAACAAAAGGCTGAGAAAAGGCACTAACATTGTTCCTGCAACACGCGTACTAATGTGAGTGACAGTATCAGGAAAAAGCTTGGCCAGTCCAAAATCTCCAATTTTGGGCACTAGTTTTTTGTCCAGTAAAATGTTGCTAGCTTTGATATCACGGTGGACAATGCGTGGTTGTGCTTCCTCATGAAGAAATGCAAGGCCAGAAGCAGTTCCAATACATATAGCAGCTCTTTTCTGCCAGTCCAATGGAATACATTTATTCTTTGGTCCTGGTCACAATCCACACAGGCAGACTTAATACATCGGGAATATTATTAAAGTTAAACTCCAAGATTCTACTTTCTTGTAACGAAATCATCACATGTTCAGCTAGTATCGAACTTACCAAGCAAAGCATTTGCCAAACTGTTATTTTCTGCATATTCATAAACCAATAATCTATTGGTCCCTTCAACACAGCAACCAATCAGTTGGACAAGGTTGGGGTGCCTGACGCTTGATATCACATCAATCTCTGTTAAAAATTCATCAATTCCTTGCTTTGATTCAGCTGAAAGCTTTTTTATTGCAATTTGAGTCCCATTTTTTAGGTTTCCCTAAGAGAAATAGAACCTTTGTCAGTCATTCAATATTTGCAGGTTAGTTGACCAAAATATCTATCAACCTTTTAATTGGTCATTTAAGTGGAACTAATAGATATAAAAAGGCCATGAAGTAAAAGTAGAAAAAAGAGTTCATTCACAAATCTGAGTCCCACCTTATACACTGCTCCAAAGCCCCCACGGCCAATGCAATTCATCATGTGAAAGTTTCGTGTGGCAGATTTCAGCTCATTTAGAGAGAAGACTTGCACATTATTCCCAGATCTTGATAGGATCTGACCTGCACTATTGTGAAAGATGTATCATTGACTGCTGCTGAGCAAAAGAGCACAGACACGAAACACATTAGAACATGATAATAGTCATTGTGACCGATTGTATTAATTAATGACCAAAATCATATGACATCAGTGCAAAATTACCACGAACCCCTTTGTATGTTAGATTAGGCAGGAGAGGTTGTGGAAAGCTCATCTTTGTGTGAGAAGTGTTAAATCTTTATCTTGGTTATCAGACTTCCTACTGCCTTTATCATGGTGTAGCTTTTGGGATGCAAAATCCCAATAATGAAGTAAGGTTTATGCTTAGTAAAAAAAAGTGCCACGGTTAGCACCACGGTCCATGAATATGAACCAGTTAACCTCAGTGTTGGGCAGCAACGCACACTTTGTATGAAACAACTGGTATTGTCTTGTCTGATAATCTAATGTTTTGTCTGTCATCACTGTTATATTTATAGAACATGTAGATCATCTGCAATATTTCGGTGAGTTCCGTCACAAGAGGTTGTGTTTTCTCTTTTGTCATGCAAACTAGGCACATTACTACAACTTTGCTTTGCATGTGAGACCGAATTACATATATGCCTACTCCTCGTCTCTCAGAAACACTAAACAGCAGAAAAATGATATGACCACAAGAGAATTCAGAGGCACACTAAATTTTTCCCCGTTGTATATCTTTGGAGGTCTTGGAAAATTGGGAGATTATTGTGTCAGTCAAACTTGAAACCTCAATCTTAATAAAGTATATAAACTATTAAGCAGGAGTATCGCCTAATCATATGATTATTGAATTGAACCCAAGGAAATGCACCTGAACGAGGAGACGAAACAAAGCGGCCTTGACCATTCTGACCTTGCTTCGACTTCGAGCCGCCCAGCAAGCAACTGAAGGAACCTCCCATGGCCACCTCTTAATCAAGCAAATCCAATTCGCGTACCGGACTGCGCATAACGGGCGGGATTACTATCGATTTGCAAGTCCATTACATAACCATCTGAAAGCATCTAGAGCAAAAGTCGAACTCGATACGAGATACTAATCCCCAAGTAGCGTTAAGAACCTGATGGGTCGGAAGAAGGGGCCGCTCCAGCACGCAGCCCAAGCTGCCGGCTGCTCTTCTCTAGGTTCCCCCGACGCTGAGGGCGCCCCAGTGTTCCGGCGCTGTGAGCGTAGCCGCGCCGATGCCGCCTGGCGGAGGGTGGGGATGCGGAGGGCAGCAGGAGGTGGTCGGAACCCGGCGCTCTTACTCGGTCTTCGGGCGGGACTCCCGCTTCTGCCTCCCTGTACCGCTGGCTCTCTCACTCGCTGTCGCTTTTGCCAGTTTATGTGGCAAGGCCGCGGTCAATGGGCGAGTCCAGAGCTGAGGTTGGCGGAGGCCACCCCACGCCCCCGCGAAGTCCACGTTAACGCGGCGACCAACACGAACCAAACCCCAATCCCATCAGCAGCGTCGGAGTTGAATGAATTCCGTCGGGCCGGGCGGTTGCGTCTCCGCGCCGGCAATGATATAGCTGGGCGCGGAGCTGACCAAGTGCCCATCACCCATGTGGAATGCAATGAGCAGCGGGTCCGCGCGAGCGAGCCGCGGACGGCGCCGCTCTTGTCCGGTTCGCGCTGGCCCCGGGACGCGTACGCTGCACCCAAGGCGTCATGCGTCTCGACGCGTCCGTTCCTGCGAGTCCAGCGTCAGACAGTCTGCGTCCACGCCCACTGGACTGTACAACGCATCGGTTTCGTGAGCCCGGCGGCTCCGACTATATAGGACTTAGGACCCTCTGTGCATATTCGAGAACGAAAAAAGGGACAGATTGCCAGATTGGAGCATCGGTTAAGGGCTAGTACTACTACTAGTTACGTAGGTTGACAGTTGACACACGCACTGATGTGGTAAATTGTGGAAAGCTTCATTCCACCAAACTTTCGCATTCCACATTCCACTCTACGTATAGTAGTGAGCTGACTGCTGCGCGCTGATCAAAGCTGGGACTGTATGAAACCAGATGATAATGACGAGAGCCATGAGTTCATTCAACGCTCTCGCATTCTTAGTTGAGACTTGAGACACTGAACGCGTGAGTGACCTGTGATTGGGCCACGTCCCTATATCTCTGTCTCACGCATGTTCGAGACGTGTGAGCTGCAATTTCGTCGAACATGTTTAATGTGTGTGTGTGGTGTTTTTTTTCACAGGGTTACATAATTTTAGGTTTGGTATGAATAATACAGTCAAATTCAACTCACATCAAACAACGTCCCACAAACGATGCAGATGGCAACCGTATTGCTAAGAACGGAATTTAATAAACGACGCGTACGGAGTGTACCATACTTCTAGTACTAGCTCCGTCAACATATCAAAGACGAGCCTTTCTTTATTAATACACTAGAGCCTTTTGGTCGCCGAAAGAACGAGCATGGCCAAATTGATAAAGGTTGTATTACCTTTTTTTTGACTGAAAAGGCTGTATATGTAACTCTCTATCACGGAAAGAAATCGAGCTCTATGGTGCATTTGAGATTTTTAACCGTATGATGAAGGAAAGAAATCAAGCTCTGTGGTGCATTTGAGATTTTTAACATACTCCTGAATTCTGATGGTTGTACTTATCGTGTAAGTTTGTTTGGAACTTTAGATATATATATTGATCTTGGAAGGAAATAACATACTCCTGATGGTTGTACTGGTCGTGTAAGTTTGTTTGGAACTTTAGATGTATAATAGTTAGTTACTAAAATTTATACTTTACTAGTTTCAAATAGCTTAGGTAATGGTTGAGCTATTTATTACTAACGGACTACCTAGCTAACAGTTACTCCTTTATTACAAAATTGCTGTAGTTAGGACAACAAAATTAGTTCATTTTTGACGATTGAACTAATGCTGCTCTAACAACATCAATTTTGTAATGAAGGAGTATCTTATTACCCGTTGAACCCAGCTAAAACCAGCGAATAGAGAGCCAAAGACAATGTTCTCTATCAGTTGGTGGATTGAAGAAACTCTTGCTAATTATTATTAAGCTAATAGTTAACCAACTTGTTAATTAACTAATAAATGCTATCGCTATAGGTTTCAAGCGACCAACCTTATTTACTACAGAGAGGTTTCATTTGTATTAAATAGGGTGTCACATCATCAGAAAAGTTGGCATGATGGCGTAATTAATATGAAATAGATGCAAATGCGTTTTATGAGGATGAAACTCATTTGGCACTATTTCATAGGTATGAAACTTCAATTAATGAAGGTCCCATTGAGAACATAAAGTTTCATCCCAATGTATTTTGACCAGTCTCAATGCAACAACATAGATGTTAATTTAATGTTACAACTTGTCTATGAAATTGTGAGATGAAACTATGCATTGAGAAAGACTATTTCATCCACTAAACTATATCTCCAAATTTGATGTGCACTCTTGGTAAATGTGAGATAAAACTATGCACTGACCTAATTACTATAAATATGTGAGAAGGGAAGGTGATGTCATCGCTGTGTGCACTGTTTTTAAGATAGGACTCGCCTCTTTTTCAACTACCAATGCAGTGGATAGTTGGGCAAGGCCAATGCTAAACATCCTCTTCTCTCTAGATATGCCTTCTCACTCTTTGGCTTGCTAACACCTCTTCTATCTGGATATGCCTCCTCACTCTTAGACTTTTGTTGTTCTTGTCATGCTTTGAAAATTATGGGATGCCTAAAAGAAGACGATGCTCTAGGATTTGGTTTAGACACATGATAACACACGACAAATCTTATCCTCTTCTACCTTTGACTTCACCATATTCAGGGAGAAGAAATGTGTAGAGCATTTGTAGCATAGGTACTCACACCATGGACTGGGTTAAGTACCCAAACAAATATGATTCAGATCAGGCGAGCTTGTAAGGTCAAATGCTTTTATGTACAATACATATATAAGGACGTATCATTAACGAGCCATTAAGATATGATTATCATACACAAGAAAGCTTATAGAGATAGACTTCTATTTCCATGTATAATTATAATTGACTTCGATACTAACGTTGTATAACCTTGTACTTGAATAATGCATATGACAATTCATCTCATCTCCTCCGTCTGTTTTTTAAAAATGAACCCACCAAGATGAGTGCATGCATATTAATTAAAGTCTCAATCATAAATATAATGTACCAGCCTATCTAAATTGGCATATCGTTATGTCAATTTTTTTATCTTTCTTATAATCCATAATAATTTACCGCTGATGAGAAACATCAACAAAACTTGTCTAAGTTATTGAATTGTTAAATTTATTCATCGTAAATGGGGAACGCCTCTCTCCTAGTTATTTCCTTAGAAAATAAAAAAATCAACAGTGAGAGGCCAATTTTCACTAAAAGAACGGTGAGAGGCCAATTGCTACGCTAGAATATCGAAAACAAAGGAAACTATATACACGATAAATAAAACATTGAAGTTCTTTTTGCGAAATAACGAAATGAAGTTATGTTGATTTGTGTTGGGTTTCATCTCTAGACTATCACAAATCGCTTGACATAAAAGACTTTGTGGTTGTTGTACTCTCATTTCTCTTTTGTTTCATCTAATAGATTAGATTTTAGAGTATATTATCATCACACCACGGACACACACATGTGCATATGTACAATTAATGTACATTGTGATTCTTAACAACGGGCGGGCAAGATCCAAACATTCATTTTCAGTTTGTCCTATGCTAGCTTTCGCTGTCATTTATCCTTCAATGTCTACCCTTTTAGAGATTATTGCGAAAACCACCCCTAAGTCATTTTGAGTTTGAGGTTCCCACCCATAAGCTATTTTGTTGCAAACACCCACCCACCCATTAGATTTTGTTGCAAAAACCACCCCAATTCACACATGTTTAATTTATACAAATGATTTTCACTCATTTAGAATGGTTGATGGTGTATGTGTCAATCTTATGATATACTGAAAAGTGAAAACAAAAGATTTCATACTTTGATATAATTTGAAAAATAAATAAATTAGTGTTCCTAGAGTCTCGGATCTGAAAACATTTATTAACGAAAAATAAGATGATTATAAATCATTCAAAAATACTTTTTTATAAAAAAATCATTCAAAACTTAAAAAGTATTAAACTTAGTTAACTTATATATTTATTTTGAATTTATATCCGTCAAAAAACATGAAATTGACTAAGCATATACATATTGGGGTGGTTTTTACAAGAAAATTTGTTGGGTGAATGTGGATTTGCAATAAAAAGACTTATGGGTGGGAATCTCAAACTCAATATAAGATATGGAGTGGTTTTTGTAATTAACCCATTCTTTTATTCTTTACCTTTAGCCGTCAATATACTCATGGACATTCTACTCCCTCCGTTTCAAATTCTAAGACGTTTTTGACTTTCAGAGATTATGTTTGACCGCTTGTCTTATTCAAAAATTTTGTGCAAACATACAAATAAATAAGTCATTTACAAAATATCTTTAATGATAAAACAAATCATAATCAAATTAATAACATTTGCACAAATTTTTTCAATAAGACGAACGGTCAAACGTGAAGTGCTGAAAGTCAAAACGTCTTATAACTTGAAACGGAGGAGTAGTATCTATCCTTTACCCTCTTTTATCCTTTACCTTCTCTGCTAGTATTTATTATTTCCCAACATCTCACGGATAATAAAGAAGTTAGAAGAAATTACAATGTTACAAGAGATGATAATTTGGTGGTGCGTCCCGGATCCAGAAGTTCGGTAGTATCATAATCCTACTTTTTTTGGTTTTATGTACACGCCAAGAAATTCAGCCTTTACCCAAACGGGTTGGAGACGACATTAGACGTGGCGTGCCGCTGAACACCCCAACACGAACGGGTCCCAAATCCCTATATTATCTGTTCCAAGAGAACAATGGCAGGTCCGGACATTCTGTTTGGACATGGGCGACCTCGCATTAAATGAAACCAAGAGCCCTATGATTTTCTTCGGATCAAAGTCTCTCCCGGTTTGAACAATAAATTAACTTCTATTAATCGAATCTTCCGATAAAGAACGAGGAAACGCAAGTGAAGCAGGCTTTGTTGAGAGACGACAGCGGAGATCCCATCCATCCCGCACCCACGCGCACAGCACGGGGCTGGCACAACAGTCACGCTCGCGCACATCGTCCTCCTCCCTCCTCGGCTCGTGCGTGTGTGCGTGCCCGTCTCCTACTCCTCTTCCTCCTCCGCCTGCGCGACCAGTAGAAATCGCGCGTGCCGCCGGCACCTCCCCACGCCAATCCTCCAGACGCGACTCGGTCCTTCACATTATCCGCGTGCGCGGGGAGGGGCCTTTGGCGGTCGTCGCTCGTGGCGTCGCCGCGCGGCCGTGGTGCTTGGTGACCGTGACGCCCGCGCGGCCGTGATTCGACGGCAGCGCGGCGATGGCGATCCACGGCGCGGAGGCCGTTTACGTCACGCTCCTCTTCTCCGTCGCCTTCTTCTGCGCCCGCTTCCTGCTCGACCGCCTCGTCTACAAGGTATAGCCTCCCATCCCGCGCCCACCAGATTCGCGTTGGATTCTGCGAGATCTCCTGTCTGCTCGGTTTTCCCGCGCCCAATGCTGTTCGTCGCGGTGCTGGCTAGGGACGGTAATCGCTGCTGCCTGGTTTCGCTTCGTTACCGATCAGTTGATCCCGCTCGTCTGACGGCGAATCATCCGTGCACGAATCACGCAATGCGGACTCTTGTCCTGGAGCCGATTTTAATTGCGTTACTTACTACGGGTGCTCTGTTGCGCACTTGCGCTGTCTAGGATCATGCTTGTTGGCTCGTACGATCTTGCGTTTCTGTCTTTATAGACTGGTTAAGGAGTGCTTGGATCAGTGATTCTAACTTATGTAAGGATTGTACGCACATAAACCACTTAACTTAATGATAATTATATTCAATTTTGGATCCAGATTGAAAATTTGATGGCTTGCGATTATCTTCCCCAGAACTGCTGCAAGTCTGATAGCATGTGTCTTTTTTTTTTGGTTGCTAAATAGAGGCAAGGTGAACAAGGTGGCAATCATACATTATTATTAGATATAAATAAGTTGGTGAGGTGATTGTCATGTATCTTGGCCCTTAGGAGTCATCTTTGTTATATCCATTTATGATTTTTGCTTCAACTCAATTTTCACAAAAGTTCAAGTATGAACATTGGTTTTGATGTGCCAGGATACCATCAGTTATCAACCCTCTTACCTTTGGCCTTGTTTGATGTTCCTTTTCAGCCCTTGGCAGGTTATCTGTTCAATAGGTTGATGAATGATGAGGCCAGGCAGGCAAAGATTATCAAGTTCTCAGAGTCCATTTGGAAACTCACATATTATGCTTCAGTTCAAGCATGGGTCCTCTCGATAATAAAGCAGGAACCATGGTCATTGGATACTATGCAGTACTTCGATGGCTGGCCAAATCAATACATGACGTGAGTGCAAACACATAAATTACGATGCTACTGGTCTTGCCAGGGCTTTCTTGCACTTACTCTTGGTATCACTATAGAGTTATTGTACTTTATTTAACTTGCCTAGTCTTGAAGAAGTACTGTTTTGTCATAATGAATTATGTTTGAAATGTGATCGTAAGTACAGCTTCTCCATGGTATTTCAAGTCCTTATGCTGCAGAAGAAAGAGTAGTTATTTTCAAAATCGATAGCCATGAAAGAAATCATTAGCTATCAGCACATTTCCCTTATTAAGAACCTAGCATGAAAAGTTAACAATAAGGACTTTTGCTATTGCATTTTGATTGTGGCAGTTGAAATGTAATAATAACTTACATACTCAACTGTCTTCATTTCTGTTGATAATTGAGTAGGAATAGGATGGGTTTCATATTGTTTTGCTGGCTATCGTGTATCAGTACTTTGTATAGACTTTAAAATGTTATTAAAGTGCAAGTTGTGCTATGTGATCAACTTTGCCGTGATTTAGCATAAGGTGACATTGGGGTATGTATACAGTCTAAGCAAGCTTGTTATCTAACAACATGCAGCTCAATGTGTCCTGCTGCTTTTCCTCAACATGGTTATTTACAGCTTTGACAGATGGTGGAATCCTGCTTAATCCATCACTGCCAGCTGTAACCATAAATATACCCTCATCCAGTTTACTTGTATACATTTTGCTGTTTTATAGGCATTTTTCAACAACTTAACTTGTTCTCTGGATTTAAGTGATAAGTTTTCTTTCCTCTAATACATTTTTTCCTTACTCCACAGGTCTTCCTTGATGCTTTTTTATATGTGCCAGTGTGGATTTTATATCTACAGCATTTTTGCACTTGTTGCTTGGGAAACCCGCAGAAAAGATTTTGCCGTAATGATGTCTCATCATGTAATAACATCTACCCTAATTGGAATGTCATATCTGACCGGGTAAATCAAATTTTAAGCCCTTATGATGTATTTGCACTTTGCAGCAACTTCTTTTGTCTGATCTTGTAATGTTACCAATCTAGGGTCAACTGTTCACATTGTGAATTTATTATGATGAGGCAAAAGGGTATCCAGTTTATCCATACTTACACAGGATTCCAATGATTATGCACAGGACTTTAATTTCTTATTCAGATTTCGAATTGCTTTCCTTCAAGAAGTCAATATTTCTAGTTAAAGTCAGAAAATTTGCATGATGGTTTGATTCCTTGGAACTTTTTGAGAAGACATTGGATTATCTAGAACTAGGCATAAAAAACTGTAACTTACTATGAGAATGGAATATAAATGTGTATTGACATGGATTGACCTGAATAAACCTTAAATGGTCCTTGATTTGGCCTTTCTTTTTGGCACCATAGCTTTGTCATCTAAGAGCACATAAGTTGGACCAAAAATCATGATACTTTGTTAGCCTCAGGACTCTACCAGTTCTTTTTACACCATTGATTTTGACACTGCAGGTCCATAGAGTACAATTTACATTTTTGGTAGCATATTGACACAACTGTTTATTTTCTCTTGCAGATTTTTCCGGATAGGGACAATCATTCTTGCATTGCATGATACAAGTGATGTGTTTCTTGAGACTGCCAAATTGTGCAAGTACACAGAAAAAGAACTAGGGGCTAGCTTGTTTTTTGGCCTCTTTGCAATCTCCTGGCTCTTATTGCGTCTGATTTACTTCCCATTTTGGATAATCAGAACCTCTAGGTTTGTGTGCTACCTATCTTTTCATTTATGCTGGCTTGTAGTTTTGACTTACAGCTGTTGCCCTTGCAATACCAGTTATCATTCCATCGCGTTCCTGAGGAAGCAGGGATTCCCCACAGTTTTGTACTACATGTTCAACACGATGCTTCTTACACTGTTTGTGTTCCATGTGTACTGGGGAAAACTCATATTTTTAATGATAAAGAAACAGTTGAATAATAGAGGACAAGTTGGTGATGATGTTCGTTCTGGTATGATTTTTCTTCTGTGGGCCTATTTCAGTGATTGTTACATTCAATCATGGCTATAGTTTGCTTCATCCTGTGCACAGATTTCCTCCTTGGCATATTTCTTAAAATAAGAGAGCATTGCTTTTCTCCTTTTTTTTAACATTGACAGAAATAGAGGATATGTCATGTCATGTGTGTATTAATGGTAAAACCTACATTTACAGAGATTTTTTAGATATTAATGGCAGTCCTTGCAAATCTATTTCAATTATCTTGGGCCAAATGCGTTAGCTCATATTTTGGGAAAGGCATTTCTTTGAGTTTTAATTATTAATTTACTATATTTTGTCATTTTGCAGATTCTGAGGACGATGAGTGATGGAACAATTCTGACATCTGCAATGTGCCATTTATTCGCTGATACATTTTTATGCCTGCTTTCCAGAATAGATCGTTTGGTCTTGCAAGTCTGGGTCATGGATAAGAAAGTTTGATCACTGTATATTGCCTTATTGATATGGAACATGGCTAGACCGGGAATGGAGCAGGTCCAATACATGGGTATAGCTAGCAACTTACTTGAAGGTCCCTTCAAAAATTTTGGTTCACCCTTTTTTGATGTGAGAGTACATGACAGGAGCGTTCTGTAGTTTTCTCCCGAAGCATACAGAATACCTCTGTACCATGTTCAGTATACTTCACCTGTGAGTAGTTTTAGTCCTAATTTATGGTAATAAATCATTTTTTATCAGGGGTATATCTCAATTGTATCTTAATGTAGCATGTGATGTGAGTTTTATGCAACTAAATGCATATTTTTTGGACAGTTTAATTTTAGGGATTATTAATTCACGATGCCTTGAATCACTGTAGTCACTTTTGGGTGACAATGAGATACAAAGGGGAGTTTTTTTTTTTTTTTTTTTGATCACACATATACCTGTATTCAAGTTAAGGAAAAGACACAAGTACAGGTACATGCGAGGATACGGGGGACAGCTGTGCCGCCACTTTAGCAGAAAGGTCCTTAGAAAAAAGAAAATTACACATAGGTCCCTGTACCTTCCAGCCACCATCGGCTCCCAGAACCATCGACGACGCGCGTCGTCGCCTCTAGATCCAGTCGCCGCTGCACCCTTGCCGGAGAATGCTCCATCGCACGGAGGCTTTAGGAAAGACCGAAGAAGACACTCGTCCGACGACGAGATGAGCCGTAGCCGACCGAGCGATCGGCGGGGCCACGCCCGAGCACCCTCCGGCTTGAATCGGAGCTCGCCAACGACGGCCACCGCCGCCGCGAGAGAGCCGAGCTCGATCCAAAACCCACCAGACCACCAAACTGCAGCTTCCTCTGCATCCTTGAAACAAAATACCGGCACCCTTGACGCTTCGCCAAGCACGAAGACGACGATTGATCGGCCGCCGACTCCTGAACAGGGACTCTACGACGAGAGTCCCACCTCCACAAACTCGTCACCGGCGTCGGAGCGGAGCGCCGGCGGGCCGCGGAAGAGCAGGGGAGGACTTATTCCGACGTATCGACGCCGCCGCCGCCGCCTCGTCGACGCCGAGCGGAACCCTAACCCTAGGTACTAACAGACCTAACCTACCACCAGCCGGCGGAGAGCCAGCAATCCCCCCACCTCGAGAGGACCCGCAGGCCATCGGAGGCGGCGGAGACCACCAGCCCCGCCGGCGGGGACGAACTGCTTCCCGGCCGCCTCTCTCAACAGTGGGTTTCGGTGTTTCAAGAGAGACTTCTACTTTTTGGCATGCCTTACTTTTTTACATGAAAATGTTGCCTTCCCCTCGATGGATATGCATATTTTTGTGATTATTACTTGTGGATATTTTGAAACTTAATTTGAATACTTTATGTCTTGAACTCTTGATGACTACAATATTGTTGCACATTGTTTGATGGATGTCGTAGCCGAATTTAAAGCATGGGAGCGTTACTTTAAAAAAATATACATAACAATCCAGTTTTTTCAGTTTCATTGTCAGGTTCGCTTTACTCAAAATAATCGGAAACTTAACTTGTCCATTCCAAATATTGAGAAACACATGTAAAAGAAATTCAGATTCAGCTCATCAGCGAAGTAACCAATGTCACGGAAACGATAACACCACCACTATTCAGTCAATTACATAAATAACACCACCCTGGAACGAACATAAAGAAACCGAGATGTTGGAAATAATAACACGGAATTCCTTGGAAACGAAAACAGAAAGAAACCGAGATGTTGGAAGTAATAACACGGAATTCCTTGAAACGAAAACAGAAATAAACCGAGATGTTGGAAATAACAACACGGAATTCCAAACCGTTTCTGACATGTAGAACTCGGGGAACAGATCTCATTCTATTGCACTCGAAAGAAAAGGCATGTGATGAAAGGGAAATGAACTAGTTTCGATACTCAAAATTGTAGTGGCAAGGGTCAGCAGTACATAAAAGCCGTGTTGTATTGACTGAGGCAAGAGCGTGTTATGGAATTCACATAATCGTTCCATTATACACTTGAAAAACAATTGCGGGCACATTAGGGTTATGAGTAACCGGAATAGATTACAAAACTCTGAATAGCAGCACCTTGTTTACAAGAGGGCAGGAGAGCTAACTAGACATCTTTGCACCTAAACAATACACAGATTCATGCTTGAGCACTGAGATCAAAGTTCGAATTATCAGGCATCAGTTTCCATCTTCTTGGAATGCAAATTAAAGCACATGCACTTATCGATGAGAGCCTCAGACTCATTACCATATTCTTTGAACCTGTACTCCTCCAACTTGAAAGCTGATGGTACCTTCCCTTCGCTGTAGCAACGGTTACACAGGCTGAATGAGTGTTTTGTCTCCTTGAACCGAGATCCAATGATAGGATACCGGCAGATAGAGCAGGTGTGGCGGCCATGACGAATGTGATCACTCTCTTCAAGCTTCACCAATGTGCTCATGATTCCAAACCCCCAATCTGGGTCATTGAACATCTCTAGGAATTCTGTGTATGATACCATGGTCGGGTCAGACTCCCCGTGCATTTCGAGCATGTCACTAGCCCCATGAGTGGGTATATATACAGCACGAAGGAGCTTAACATAAGTTAGTGCATCGCTCCTTCTAATCTGGCCATTGCTGCCTTCACTAGCAGGACGCCAAAGAAGTGCATCAAATACAACACGCTTGCGCCTATCCACAGGGCCAGAACAGATTGGAGCAATGATAGCGAAGAACATTCCAAGATCAACGCGACCGGAGCCAGGGGCATCAAGGACCGAGAGAATCCTTTCGTTGATCGCCTTGATAGCACACTGAAAGGTGTCTGGCTTCAGAAAAGAAAGGAGCCTGCGGAGAATAATCTCAAGAGCTGCTTTCCGTATTGACTTCTCTGGAATGCCAGTGCCTGAGTAAGATACAGGGACGTCAGTCTCATTCATCTCTTTTCTTAGAAGCTCCACATCGCAGCGGCCAAGCTTTGTCGTTCTCTCGAAGGCCCTTATATCAAGGGCATTAGCCAAATCCTGTCTCAAAGTGGTCTTCTTGCCAACTCTCTTAAACTTGGATGCCTCAACAACAACATAGGCTTGCTCCCCTTGATCATCTTTTCCTCTAGAAGGCTTTGGCTTCTTCTTCTGCAGTGTCTTTAGATGTGAGATTGCATCATACACTTCTACCCTTTGTGTCATCTTAAAAGCCTCCTTAAGTGCCTTCTTGGCCTCTTCTGACTCTCCCTGCCCAAGCAAAGCCACAGCCTTGTTTAGCTGTGCCCGCCAATGGTTCGGTCGGATGCTCAGCACACGAGTATACATCTCTGCTGCCCGTACGTAGCGTCCTGCATCCATGTTCAATCCACCAAGATTGTACAAGGCATCAACATGGCCAGGTTTGAGATCAATTGCCTTCTGGAACTCCTGAACTGCACGGTCATCATCGCCTACAGCGTGCAGGGCTGACCCAAGGTCACAGTGCGCATCAGCATAGTCTGGTTTCAAGAAGATTGCCTCCTCCAGTGCCTTCTCAGCTGCGCGGTACTCCCCAACACCAAAGAGAGCGCTTCCCAGGAGCTTGAGCGCTCGGGCGTGAGATGGACTCAGTATGGCCGCCTCACGGTAGTGCTCACAGGCACCAAGTACCATCCCTTCTGCCTCCATGGCAATGCCAAGGTTGACATGGATCTGTGGAAGGATGTCTGCGGACTGGGAACCACCAGCCTCGGCAGCCTCAAGGGCAAGGAGATACTCCTCCTTGGCCTCTGCGTGACGACCAAGGGCATACAGGCAGTTCCCTGCGCGAAAGTGGGGACGAACGTCAGTGGGCTGCAGCTCACAGGCGCGTCGGAAGCTGGCCAGCGCGTCCCGGAAGAGACGGTGCTCGGCGAGCGCCCTGCCGATGACCATGTGGTTGTCAAATGCCTCCTCGCGCGAGCGGGCTGCGTCGGCGCGCGTGCGAAGCACGGCGAGCTCCTTGACGAATGTGAGGTAGTCACGGCTCGTCTCGTCCCACGGCACGGCATTGGAGGCCGAATCCGCCGGGCCGGAGATGTCCCTAGACCAGCCTGCCTCAGAGAAGGAGTCGAAGGTGTTGTTGCCGGCGCCGCCGCCCACGCTGCCGTCGATGGAACCCTTCCGCTGCTGCTTGCAGCGGAGGCGCTTGACGAGTATCTCCAGGTCGTCTAGGAGAGACCACGAGGAGTCGAAGGAGATGCCGTGGTTGGGCGAGGCCGCCCACGCCGGGGCGGCCGACGCGGCGCGGGAGCTGGACGACGGCGCAGCAACGCCTGCGCCGAGCGGCTTGGCGTGGTCTTCGAGCAGCGAGGCCGCGGCGGCGCCGCCGGAGGGCGGCGGGGAGGCGGCAGCGTCCCCCGGCGCGATCTCCGGGGAGGAGGCGTCGGAGTCGACGGCGGGCAGGGAGAGCGCGAGAAAGTCGCGGTCGACATCTCCGGCGCCGTCGTCGTAGGTCCGGAGCAGACCGGGCAGGAGAGGCCCCTGCCGCCCGGGAGTATGAACTCGGCGTAGGTGCGGAAAACCTCGTCAAGGATGGCGGAGATCTGGTCCTCGCTGAACTTGACCCGCGGGTTGACGGCCACGACGAGCGCCGCCATCTCGTCGCGGTCCAGCCCGCCGTCGCCGTTGACGTCGAAGCGCTCGAAGATCCTGCGCACCTTCTCGGCCCGCGAGCCCCGCCCGGCCGACGCCGCCGACGCGGAGAGCGCCATTTGGGCGGCACGGGAAAAACCAGCCGGATTGCGGCGAAATCGCGCACGCGGAGGGACGGGGCACGGCGGGGGATTTGATGGGGGAGTGAGTTCAGGAAAGCCGGGTGGACCCGGCCAGGATGGAACGGGGGAACGGGAGGGAGGAGCGGAGGGGGCGGCGCGGTTGTGTGTGTGTGTGTGTGCTGGCTCAGCGGCGAGACGAGGGTAATGATGACGGTGGATGGGACCACGAGGGGGTGGAGGCTGGCTCGCGTGTGGATCGCGGAATTATTCGACCGGAGTCTGGCTGGCAAACCTGGCACGCTCGCATCGTTCGTTCGCTCGTTCACATGGATAGGGCGCTCCGCCCCCGTGCGCCCGCCACTGGTCAACATCGCGCGGGTTCTGGCTGCAGACGGGGTCGTCTTCACAAGCGTCGCTGTGGTACAGCCGCGGCGATAGCGGCAGGAGGATCTTGCTGCGCTAGTACTAGCTGGGTGGGTGAAGCTGGCGTGGTCCGGCAACGGCAGCTTTGCCGGGACCGTTAAATTTGGATTTCGGAGGCGTCAAACAAAACTGGACAAGGTGGCGGAGCACAACTGTACAAAGGCGTTGCCGGTCTACCACTACTTTTGCGCGACATATGACGATTTCGGAGGCGCTGGCCAAGGCTATACGATGAAAAATGAGTATTTTGGAACGTATCTGGAGAAGTGGAGATCGATTTCTCTGTAACTGAGAGCTGAATTCATGGTATTTCGTCTGAATTAGATAGCCGATCCATACAGCCAACAAGATCAATCCAATTGCTGGGCTTGAAAGACAAGTCTACAGATGCTTTGTAATCTAAACTACTAAGATCATGATTGCCCTAATCCGACCGAAGATAGCCCAAGATATAGGTTATCTAGTGGCGTGGCAATGCGTGTACGTCAACCAAATTTGAGATATGCACATTTAGAAGCTAGTACATGATTGGTCCAAAACAACAGACTGCACTTTCGTGCTCATTCTATCAGAAAAGAAACGCAATTTAAAATAAGCCAGCTACAGCGGACCTTTCATTGAGAAGGAATTGATCGATTCAAATACTCCTCCAAATACTGACGTTCAGACAAGGTTATATATTTCATTTCCCTTTGTCTGAAGCGGCAACAATTGTAAAACAGAGGAGTATATAATTAACTTGTCAGTACTGCCCCTCTCAAAGAAGAACACGACATCCTGTCCAAGCTGCTTTGCGCTGCTGGTGGTACTTCATCTCCCATTTCATATAAAAATCGTGGAGACCTTGTGGCAGGATACTCTTTCAACTGGAAGATGATACTTTAAAGTGATGATGAAACTTTTGAGTTGTATTTTGCTGAATAAAAATATAGGACACCTGTCCTTCATTAAAAAGTGAGAAGGACCAAACATGCATTCTGCATTTGTCCTTTGACCCATAATAGCTTTAGACATGTCATTGCACCGAATAAACTCTACTAGAATCGTTCAAAAAAAAGGAAACAAACTCTACCAAGAGCCTGAACTTTCAATTAGAAATTTGTTGCAGTAAATCTAGCACAAAATGTTGTCTTCTAGGTCCAGTGACATTTCGTAGGGTACACAGGTACTCAGTTTGACAGTATATTGATGTATTAACATAGCAGCACCTCGGCAGATACTGAAGTGATACATAAATATTATTCTACATCATGTATATCTCCATGCCTAGTATCTTCGAGGACTGGCACATGGGGCAGAAGCTCAGCTTGCTCTCGCACTCCTTGCACAGGCAAAGATGCCGACAAGGCAACAAGATCATGCATGCCTCACTTGATTTACAGACTCTGCAGGCTCTCGAATCCTTCTGTTGCCTGCCCTCATTCGGCATCAGTTGCAAATTGATAGGCCCACCATTGCAACAGGATCCTGTGTCATCTACCTCGCTATCACCACAACCTTCTTTGAAATCCTTGCTTTGATGGGCACATACCTGCTCCAAGTTGTACTTGAGTGCATTGATCATGCTCTCATTGTACTTGGCCCTTTGCTGCCAAGCACCAACTTCCACTGCCAACTGCTTGATCTGATCCTCAAGCTCAGAGTTCCTTTTGTTAATGGTCTCCACTTCTGCCTCTTTATCCCGTATTTTTCTAAGCACCTTATCCTCAACCGAGGCCAGTGCCTCAAACTGCTTTGCTTGAACCTTCTCCAATATTGATTGCCTCAGACGTTCACTCTGCAAATCAAAGGCAGTTAGTTCTCTTCAATAGTCTCAATATGGTATGCCAAGATTATTTTCTTGAATAACAACAATCAAAATGACATTTGAAGAGAGATCGAGAAATCTGTGTTAGGGCTCAACCCAAAGCAACCAATGCATTTGTGAAACAGACTTCTATTGGACTGAATATACTTCTTTATTGGCACATGAAGAGGCGTGTAACTGATTCATCACGGTTATAAAAGCTTACAATGATTCATGGAAGTAGTATAGTTCATGTATATTACACAAGTGATTTATTGTAAATTGCAGACAAAATTAGTATAGTAAATTGCAGCCAAAATTAGTAATCAACTACTATATCAGTTATAGTTAAACAAGCTAATTAACCAAAAATGAGAAGTTTTAAAGGCCAGGCCTGGTGCAGCGGTAGAGCATACCGCCTGTAGCCAACAGGTCCCAGGTTCGAGCCGCGGTCTCCCCGCATTGCACAGGCAGGGGCAAGGCCTGCCGCTGATACCCTTTCCCAGACCCGCACAGTGTGGGAGCTCTGAGCACTGAGTACGGCCTTTATATGTCCGGGAATATTTTCTTGCTAGTTCTTGAGGGTTCTTTAAACTACCCAATATTCTTGAAACAAAAACAAGCAAGTCGGGTTGTGTAGATATGCAGCTCCCCTGCATGTTCTGGGGGAGAGCTGTGTTGTTGTTGATGGTAATGTTTATCAGCATTTTTCAGTTCTTTTGCAAAGTTTCCCCTGACTTTATCTAATTTTCGTAAAAGATTTGAGAACCTCTCCTACTAGCACCAACAGTCCCATGATGGAAATAATCACTATTTGATTCATTAGGCGTGTTTTATTGATATGCCCAAACTCCCCACTTTGATGTGTTGCTGACAGAGAGAGAGTTGACATCTCAACAAAGCACTAACATTTCCAGGTTCCCATACAATACTGCTTAATGTCCATAAGCTCTTCTTTCTCTCCTCAGTTTGAATATAAAACTCAGCTACGATTATAAATTAAATGAAGCCTAGATTCCCATCACCGAGCATTCTAGCAGAGAAGAGAATCGGATCTGAGAGGAAGAGTATCCAACCCAAGAGGAAGAGTATAGGACTCTAGAGGAAGACTCATAGAACGAATATGACAGGCCAAAGAACGAATATAGGACTCTACAAGACGAATATATAACTTTTCCATCACTAAGTTCTTAATTCTTATAAAATAAGATAATTTTTTCTGCAAACTGAATATAGGTTCCCTATTTCCACCATAAAAGTAATCAAACAAAAGTAGGGCCAACAGGCAAATGATAACAGAATAAACATTCTGGCACCAATGAGAATTGACTATAGTTTTAACCATGGTGTATACACCACATGTGATAATTGATTACACTCTTAACCATTGAGTATACACCAGTCATACAGCCAAGTAGCCCACCCGAACCCAATACAATTCAGCAACACCGGAAGATATTTATTGAAATGTTTTCCAGTACCTTTACCAAAAAATTTAGGATTATATAGAGTGTAATAAAAATTATCTACTGAAAAATAAATACATCTAAGATTGTTGATCAAACATTTATGATAGTGTAGTCATGTCTGGGCTCAAGTACACAAGGAAAAAGGCCTTCACAACAGCAGCTCCAAACCCCAACAAGGAAGCAGGTTAAGCTCCAATTTGTTCAAAACAATTCATCACTTGGTATCTCTAAAATAGGATGTTATCTTTTGTCACCTGCATTAGTTGGTTTGCTTTTAGGACCACCACATCATCTCACGAGATCAATAAACAATCATTCTTTTCCTTTACCTCCTGCGTTTCTAATCCTTCTACTTGTACCATTCTTGGGTCTTTAGCATCACAACCCACTAAACAGGGAGGATGGAGGCCGAAGACGGCCAACAACTCCATAGGGTATCCTATCTGGCCAGTTTCTTTCAGGTGTGATAATTAGCTTGCCGGTTGTTTGTTTTAAGGGTGATGGTGAAATCGACATGACAAAACCCACGACCACAAGTTCATCTGAAACTAAAGTTCATACGTTAAATGGTGCAACGCTTTGTCAATGAATTCATTTATTTGTTACCGGACAATATTCAGAAGATATAATAATTTCTATATAAGGAAAAATATATATCCTCAGGAACATGACCGACCTTAATCTGCATCAACAAGGATGTGCACTCGCAGTCTCGCACATATCTTCAGTTCTTCACATATCCTCGACAGTATAGATGACAGTATAGATGGTGATGCTTGCACACCTTGGTTATGGTTACAGTATATATCGTGCCTAGAGGATGGTAATGAACTATGGTCCACGGGTCGTTTCAGAGCCCTTTCTAATTTAAGTTAAAATACTGTTCAAATTCATATTTCCCTATCAACTGAAAGTTTCTGTCGATAGTTTGCCAAGTCCACAAGTGTAACAGGTCAGCAAGTGTTAACAGGTTGCATAGTTTCGATTTGATTTGTATAGATTTTAGTTTGAAAATTTGTAGGGTTATGTGCTTTTGTATGATATGCATTTAAAATGTCAGTAATTTCTATAGAAAAACTGTTATTTGTTATTTATTCGAGCCCATTATCACTTAAATCCCTTAATGGGTCTGTTTGCCAAGACCGATAAGAGGTGGTGGAAGTTGGATGCTCTAACAACCGTTGATCATCAATCTAAAGGTCCACGTCGTCAACAAAAAGTCGACTGAAAATTAGCAAGGGCCGGTGGGCTCGTTGTCCTTCAGGTTCATGCGGCTAGTGGTGTCGTGTTGTTGGCAGGCGGAGTCATATTCAAATTATTATGGTTTATTTATGTACGTGAAGCTAGTCTTGTCCAAGCCGGCAATGCCCACAAGTCTAGCACAACACGAAATTGATTTGTGTGAGGTCGGAGGCCTCGTGCAATGCTTGGGGCGACGCCTCAGCCCAACAGGTGGCACGGCACAGCCAGATGGCCCATTAATGGTCCGGTAAAATGATAAATACACTTAGATTTCTGATGTAAAACAAGTAGGTAACTTGATCTAGTGGTAAGACTCACCACTTCCAATTATTAGGTCCCGGTTCGAAAAGTGGGTAACTTGATCTAGTGGTAAGACTCACCACTTCCAATTATTAAAACCCGGTTCGAATCCCCCTCATTCATTTTACCCCACATTTTGCATTAATTCGCGTTATTGGGCTAAACGGGCTGACTAGTGGGCTGCCGTGCGTGACACGTGGGCCAGCACGGCATGGCCTGAGATGAATTATGTGCCATGCCAGCCCAAAATTAAATGGGTCAGGCTTTTTCGTGCCCGAGTCATGCCGTGACAGTCGGTCCATTTGGACAGGACTATGTGAAGCTCACGTTAGCTAGGTGCCTAGGTTATGCATATGGGCTGACTGGACTTGTTGAACCCATCAGCACAATACGTCTCGGCCTCCGATTTTTTCCCTTTTTCTGATACTTTGATGATACGTATCACTGACATAAGGGTGCCCGTCAACGTTTATATGGTGGCTTTTAGCTGTATTGTTGCTACGTAGCCCTAGGCATGCCTGGTGTGATACAGGTGACAGAGAGCATCGCTGGAGAAGATCCATTTGGGGAGGAGAAAGCCAATGCCGATGGATCGCAGCGCAGGCTCGACGGGAGCTGCTAGGGCACTCAGACGAGGCGTACTACCAATGACTACTTGCATCATGTTTAACCTGATAGTGCATATGATAACCAAGAAAGACTAAACTTCAGCTGCCAAATGTGCTGGAGCGCATTACGCGAAGGTGCATACTAATACTAGATCAATCATTAAACTGAGGAAAAATCACGTCAGTACCCCATCTAAAAAGGACAGGCAAGAATCTATAGAGAATTAGAAACTGCCTACATTTTATCAAAGATAACCTATGAACACCCTCCATCAGCACAGATTAATGAACTACAGGGTGTGCAAGCAGAAGTGAATCGATACCTTTCCCACCAGACCTACATCAACTGATCGAGAAGAACAAAATTGACTTCAAATGCACCTAATATTAGAATTAGCATATCTCTGAAAGTTGAGTGTGACCTGAGCTTTGATGAACCGGTCCATATCAGCGTCAAGCCGCTGGACCTCACGGGAGATATCATCATCCAGCATTGGCAGCAGGAGCAGTGGCGAATCTCCCGAGGAGTTTCCAGCCCCGCTGCCTCCGCCGTGGCGTCGGTCCTCTAGAGACAGCGCCAGTCCCGTAGACACCGCCGATCCCGTCTGCAGGAAATCGATGGATGACATCTGGGAGTTCTCCCCCAGCAGCTCCTGCTCTCTTGGTTGCCTCCAGCCCAGCCCTGCGGCCGCCGTCAGGCCTACCGCGTCCACCACTACAAAAACAGCAGAGCCCCTTCAAAATCAGCGTCAATTGCGAAGGATTCCAAGAGGCGGAGATTGGGTTCGCGGAAAAAAGCTTACGCGGTGCCTGCACGGGTTGCTCCGGGAAGGCGGGCGGCGAGTTGAAGAAGGCAAGCGGCGCCGGGATCTGGCCATCCACCTGCACAGGCAACGCGTTCCTGCCCACAAATTGTGGCATCCGGCAAGGAATTTCAGCATGATTCTCACCGCATACTAAGAATTTTAGAGGGAAAGGGCGGAAACGCAATCAAGGTCGAGAACGCACCTGAAGGAAGAAGCAACCTGCTGCTGCTGCTGCAGTGGCGGTGGCTGCTGGAGATGGTGATGGGAGAAGAACGCCATGGACAGGTGAGGAGGGAGGAGAGGGGAAAGGGCCTGGTCGTGGAGAGAGAGAGAGAGAGAGAGAGAGAGAGATGGGGTTTCTTCTGCAGGGTGGGAAATGGCAAAAAGAAAGGAAATAAGATACATAGATTTGGTTAGCCTATTTCATTGACATATGGGACCGGATAACTGGACCCCATCTGTCAGTTGGAGAATATTTATTTTCCGAATTCTATCAGTTGTTCGAGGAAGATTTTTTTGCTAAGACACCTGTACTTTGTTCAAATCAGAATACTGTGGGTCAGGAGCTTATACATGAATGCTCCCTTTGTTTCACAATGTATGTTAGTGATCGGAAAATTCATCAGCTTTTTAAGGAATTTCATTTCATCGGAATTCGTACAAATTCTACACATCTTAGCGTCAATCCAAGTGAGGAACAACGATGGATATTCGAGTTACATGATGAGCTAACAAATTTCGAAATAACAAAACTACGGTCTATAGTCCGAGACGTCAGGAGTGAGTACATGGTACAGGAGCATCCCAGCAGATGCTTCAAAATGGCTCGGTGCTTTAAAATCCACCAATATAAAGGATGAGACTGCTCCAGCAGATGCTTTAAACTAGCCCTGTGCTTTAATTCTTTTTATAGATTCTGGATATTTGCTTCACCGTGCGCTATATTTACAACACCACCAGACATGCTCAATCGCATGCTGTATTCACGAGTTGGCCTTGGCGGGAGCCAGCTGTCATTCTACCGGTTGTCTTTTCTCGTCGTCCGATCGTCAGAGCTCGACCTTCGATCGCCCAAAGCTTGCCAAACGGCCATCGGAGTGCATGATTGAGGTCCTTGATATTTCCTTGTGCCTGAATTTTGCCGTCATGTTTCCGGTCCATTGTTTTGGATGTCGTCGTGCCGCCACCCTCTACATCGATTGTGTGACCTTCAGCGAGCTTTCCTCGCCGTCTCCAAATCGATTTTGCCGTGTGCAAGGTAGCCCCCTCCCTGTGCGGTTCCCTGGTGTCTCCTCATCCGACGAGCTCCTCGTCTTTGTTGAGTTCGGCATAGGCGCATCGGACGTGACTATGTGCTTGTCCAACTCTCTATGCCGCTCCCTTGTAGTGCAGCCTCATCTACACAAGCCATGGTGTGCCAAAGAACAGGATTGGGGCGCGACATCCAGCGCACACAGACGGTTTGGTGCCTTCTAGCGAAACTCGCAGGTGTCGTACCCCGCCCCACCTAACACATTGATAGCTCATGCATGCTGGAGTGGTGGATGGCCACGAGGTGGTCCACGAAATGCGTCAACAAGGGGAGCAAATACGAAGCACCTGATATACAACAACCGCTGGAGCACTGGTGTGTGGATCTTTAAATTTGCATTTTACGGAATCTTTAAATCCGGTTTACGACACCGGTTTTATAGCATCTGTTGGGGATGAAACCCAATACATTGTCGTTATGATATAACTTTTATTCCCGCTATTGTAGAAGGTTAGTTTATTAGACTAGCCGCACCGGGATACTTGGAAAGCATCCTCCGATATTGCCATAGAGGAAAAGCCGTTGCCCCGACATATCTGGATGTGGAACGCCACCGTCCTGGACGACCCTCCGCACGCCGCGATTTGGAGTTGTAGCGGACGTATGGGACACGTTGATGTGGCGTGGACCCGTATCCGGCGTGCTCCTCTCGCTACGAGTCGGAAACCATCGGGGAGAGACATGGAAAGAGAGAGACCGGCCATCGTCGTGACCATGTAGATCCTCCGCGTCCGCCGCCGACGAGATCCAAGCATCCACCGGCGCGGCGGCACTGGCCCCCGTGACCGGATCCGAGCCTCCACCGACGCGGATTTGAGGGGAGTAAGAGGCGGGGTGAGTACGGGAGGCGGCGATCGCCGAAGAGTTCCCGATCATCGCGGTGCGGGGAGCTTTTGTCGCCGTCGGAGAAAGGAGGGAAAGGCGGGCGAGGCGAGCCGCCATATCCGCGCCATGGCTGCAGCTTGCGCGCGGGCCTCCTTGGCGGCGTCTCGCGATAGCGGGCGAGGCCGAGTGGCGGGAAGCGGCGGGCGAGGCCGGGAGGTGGCGAGGCCGGCCGTTGGATCCGTGCCTAGGCCGCAGCTGCGTGCGAGGCGGCGGCGGCATCGCGAGGGCGGACGGCTCGGCTACGGCGTCGCGTGGAGGGAGGCAACAGAGGCGGGCGACGGGGGGGAGGGGCGAGGCCGAGTGGCGGGGCTTCGCCATGCGGGCGATGCGCGCCTGGAAGCGAGGACGACGGTGGGGAAGGGTGCGGTAACCATGGGAGAAGAGAGAACGAAGAGAGGAGGGGAGAGATGGAGTGGAGAGTGGGAGCCGGGTGTGAGTGAGGAAAGAAAAGAAAAATTTATTATAGTTTAATTAAAAATTTTGATTGCTAAACTATTGTAAAAGAGAAAGAAGTGAAAAAAATAAAAAAAAGAAAAAAGAGGAGATATGAAATGAGATGGTAGTTGAAGATGGTTGAATAAAATATTAGATAGTTGATATAGATGATGGACATAGAGAATGAGTGCAGCAAAACTGAATATAGAGAAGAGAATCTTGCTGACTAGGACAAAATATTATTTTTAGATGATGAAAATAGAGTAACGCGAGTACGAGATAGTCTTATCGTTGTTATTGTAAAAGCTACTAGATGGTTTGTGCCATTATCATCCCATGCTTCATCATTTATTTTTAGGAAGATCGAGGGTTTACAATTGGTAGCAGCATTACATTCGAAATACGGAGGTGAGTTCAAATGGACCAATGAACACAGGTACAACGAGTTGCGATGCGTATATATTGGGCTCAATTGACTAAATAAAGCCTGTTTTGGTTGGAGAGACATATCGATTGTATGTTCTTCCTTGTTGACTATGGCTTTTCTCCAACATGCTTTCCTTTTTGGGTTGTCATTATGGTTGTTCTCTCTGTTGGATTCCTCCCGGCTAGTGTTCCCTTCTCTTTTGCTTCTCCATTGCTCCTACTTTTGTACAATGAAGTGGTGGCTTTGATGTTTGGTCTACTGGTGCTAAACCCCTATTTCGGGTTGATTGCCGTCGGTTTAATCCCTGGATTTTAAAGTGGATCTCTCTTTAGTCGAGCCCGGTTAAGCTTCTCCTACGACTTCTTTTACCTCATTTGGTGCCATCTCTAAGGCGTCTATTGGGTGGGCCGCCGGCGTGACAATCAAATGGCACGATGAGGTCTCCTCCGTCCCATCTTCAATGGCTAGTTTTTGAAACAACCTTTAAATAGCTCTCCACCACTCTCTTTGGATGTTGCTTGGTTCTTGCCCGACTCTATAGCATTTTAATGGCCATTTGAGATCTCCCAACCTCTCTTTGTGAGATACAAGTGATTTGAGCTAAATATTTTAGTTGGGTTGAGAGATTTGAGTGTGTGAGCATAAGTGAGCAATTCCTAAGCAACTCGTGATTCATACTCTTGGAGTTGAAGACTCCTAGACAGACTAGATGTCGCCCTAGAGCTCCTAAGCTTGTGGTGAGCCTTGTGAAAGTTTGTGAGGACTATGATCTTGTCTCCGATGTAGAAAAGATCGAGATAGTAGATTGAGGGAAGTGGTTGAAAGAGACCCGGTTTGGAGCGTGTCGGTGTGCAGCTCAAGCTTTCTCAAACGAAGACGTAGGGATCACCTTGGGTGATTCCGAACTTCGGTAAACAAATTTGTGTGTCTCCACCTCTCTTGCCTTTCTTGTTGTTTTCTAGCTTATATTTGTGATTCCGCTTCGATCTACTTTGGTGTGCTCATTTGTGTGTAAATACGTCGTGCATTATGTGTTAAGGAACCCTTTAGAGCATCACCTCAAGTTTTGGTTTGGGCTAGGATTCAATTTTGAAGAGCTGACATGTTTATGTCCTGTGCAAAGCGGTCCGACCGCCATGACAAGGAGGTCGGACCGGGTTGAACAGTGTGCACCCAACTATGCCTGTGTAAGGAGGTGTGACTAGGTTGACAAGGAGATCGGACCGGATTGAACTAACATGTGCGAAAAAGTTTTGTTAATTTCAGCTTTAGCCTATTCACTCCCCTCTAGGCTATATCAAGGTCCTTTTAGATTGACATTACCAGCCGCCGTTTAAAAGATGTTTTTAGGAGCGGTTGATAACAAGGGTATAAATAAGCATGTTTGGACAACCGTTTGGTATTTACAATTTAGCCATTTATACCGACGGTTAGCATTACATTGACTGGCTCGACGGTTAGCATTACCAACAACGGTTGTTGTTGTTGTTAAATCTTCGCTATAAACCTTCATTTATAAGTGCGAAAGCGTAACGATGGTCTGATCTATCCGTCGTTGTAGGCCCATTGGCCCGCCGGCGGTGCGCCATTGCTGTAGTGTACGGTGGCTCGACGGCCCCTCTCTTTCGTCCACATCGACTGGTCCGAGTGAAGATGGAGGCGACAGCTGTTTTGGCGTCTATGGTTCAGCTTCTCCCGACCTTCTACAAGGATTTCTCTCACTGGTGCGGTGGTCTTCTCCCACTACCTAGTTGTAATTCCTAAATCTTGTAAGCCTTTCCATATAATTTGGCTGACGTACATGTCGGAGCAATGAAGTTTCTAGCCCCTTGTGGGCGTTTTCCTTTTTAAAAAACATTGGGCTCAATTGCAGCTATTCTGCTCTGTTGCGTATACACTAGGCTCAATTGCAGCTGATGACGGATCAGTGAAAGTACAGCAACGGCAGCCCGCAAAGTTGTGCATACATGAAGGGTTGTTCATATCCTCCTCCATAAAAGAGGGCCTCATGCTAATTAAAGTTTCTAATTCGCATCAAATTGTAACAGGCAGTCACACAACCAATGTAATTTGCAGAATATCCAGAGCAATACTACATAGTACAGATTGTCTACAGGTCATACAGATTTTTTCGGATGTCAGGAAAATAGATACGCTTATGATTCGTCATGAGACATCGGAGACATCGGAGCATGTGCATTCTTCTGTTAAGACATCGCGATTAGCCGCAGCATGATCCACAGGCGGGGAGAGAACCTGAAATCGTAACCGTTTGTCAGGAAAATTCAGTTCATCATGCTAAACTACTTGTATGTAAAAAATAATAAGAGTTTGAGTACATACTGTGGTCATTAGATCGAATGTCAGAAAGTGTGCGAGGGCCACGAGAACCACCACCTCCACCGCCTCCTCCTCCATATGGACCCCGACCACCACCACCACCAGGACCTCCACCACCAGGTCCACCATCCCATTTCTTACCAGCACCGTATCCTTTCCTGTAGTTGTCAGTTTTTTCCACCTAAAAGTTAATATGAATCAGATTACATTAGCCAAAGAAGACTATTCTCTCATTTTTTAAGCACATCCAGCAAAAGGCGAAGTCGGCAGTAATAGAAGAAAACATAGGACAGTTGAGTTTTGGTCACTTACCGAGAACATTGTGAGAAAGAACGTTCTGATAAAATTCACAACAGCTCGAAAGAAGTCAGAGATGATGCTCAGTCGCCATATTGTCCGCTTGTCTTTCACAACACCTACCAGCAGGTCAAAATTAAATTGAGGCATTGATGAATAATATATACAACACTTAAGGCAAAAAATGCTGCAATCTATAACTACAGGGAAAATCAACAATTGAATTGAACTATTTAAAAAAACTCATGAATTATTCTAATAACTTGAATTATACGACTTCAAGCTGTAGAACTCAAACAACCTCAGCAAAAAAAAAAAAAGTTTCAAGTGAATCGATCACTATACAAAAGAACACATATTTATGTTCCAAAATGGTTTATTAATTGCAGGCTAACAAATGAAAAGGCAACTTTGAAATTTGAACTCGAAGTAAGACAAAATATCAAAACCATTATTAATGCATCACCACAATGACTCACTTTATTCAACTCTATGACGCCTTACTCTCAATTTTCTATAGCTCACCAACACAAATCAATACTTACAAGTCCCTTCAGAAAATGTCATCTCAAACTTCCTGCTTTTCCTGATCTTTAGGAAAGAGAATACACAGTATGAACATTCATTTGTTTCAGAATTCAGCTTGAACCTCTACAGATTTTAAGCTCCAATGAGTTGCTAAGGGACTCTTCTTTAACCACATCTGGGTGTTTATAGTGCACTTTTCCATTTAATCTGATTGATTAGCTTACACCGGCAATCGGGGGGGGGGGGCAAATTTTCCCTCGAGAAAGAACATTAGGGAGCAAAGAACAACTATGGTGATAACATCAAAGGAACAGTGAATACTAGTTACGAATTCCAATCATATCCTTCCATCTACTGCTGCAGGAAGAAATTTTATAAGCATACATAACAACATAATTAATATATTCTAATTGGTTTAAACTTCATTGGTACAATGTGATTATAATTGCAGTAGAAAAGAACCACACTTCTGTTGGGGAAAAAACTCAGTTTGGTATTGCCACACTTGCATACTGGTAACCTACATAACACTGATACGTGAGAAGGACCCCGTATCCGTGTCAGAAACGGCAAGTGACAATAAGCCGTGGATTCGTCATCGATACATACCCATGGAGTATCCGCGAGAAAGGTAAAAGAAAATAAATTTCTGATACAGTGCGGAGACGTATTGGACTAGCATCGGATACGGTTGAGGAGTATCTATGGACGCAATTGGCCCATGAATGGTACATAACCAAGTAGCTAGCTCCCTACCTTCACCCATTCAACGCTCCTGGAACCGAAAGAGTCATCGACGGACGCTGACTAGCTGTCGATCTCTTTTCTTTCCCCTCCATCGACCTGATCTGAGTAATTTATGTGCTTCGATCCAACTCTCAGACTCCTTGCTCTGTTCTGCCTGTTTGCTGCCTGTTTCTACTAATACGGTTGGTTGGTTGCTTTGCATTCAGCCATTCATTACTCAATGCTCTATCTGAATTGTAGAGAATTTAAATGATACTAAATGTGAAAAAAGTGATAGTGTGACATTATGCCTGGAAACATTAGAAATTGAGCTCTTATTTAGTCAAATCAGTCATACATGCAAAATAGCCTTTGGCTAATACAATGCTTGTTCTTGATAGTTTGATAGTGTTAGTGTTACCTTTAAATAGAATCTGAATGTATATTTTTTAGAAAATAATTGTTAAAAGTATCCGTATCAGACTTTTTTTTGAAAATGACGTATCGACATATCTGTACGGTGCTGCACAGCTGGTAACCAGTAAAATCAAACTAAATATTGCACATTTGCTCAAAATATTGCTATAACCGAAAAAGATACTAGTTCACCAAGGTTTTTATATGATTTTAGGTCTTACTTTGATTTAGAACTGTACTGGATACTAAAAAACGGAAGAAAAAATAAAGAAACAACAGCTCTAACCATGACTTCTTTAGTTCACTGGTTCAGGTGAAAAATTAGGGAAATTTTGCAACCACTTGAAAAGGCTAGTGAAATTAAGCATGAATGCTTAATGCACAAACAGTTATTCACTCTGCTATAAATTTCTGCCCAAATAATAAATTTATTGCTCATACGTATATCCTTCACAACTACGTAGTCAATTCTAGAGTTTGTGTTCCACAATGCAAAATCGCCAATTCTAGGCTTTGGGGACTACAGGCTGACACTAAGGTCCCGATCGACTGGAAATTTCCGGATCACCCCATCCAAAGCGCCAATTGACCGGAAATTTTATTTACAGGGGTTGAGGAACTGAATTGCTGACTGAAAATTCTATCACCTAAGAAGTTTGCACCGGCTAGAAGGGGGTCGGAAGATTAACAACGAGTCAACGACCGCCTGATGTATACACTACTCTATAGTTCGAATCTACACGATTAGATGCTCACACCACACGACTACTGCGATGAGATCATAAGAACAACCAGGATTGGATAGATTAACAGATCGAACACGCAAGAAAACACAAAAAAACAAATCAGGATCACGAATTCCATGAGCAGACATAGGGATTCTACTATTCGTTTGGAAATCGGGTTACCTCTCTCGATGTAAGCCATGGTCTCCTAGGATCGCCCTGCAGCCCTCCGCTCTGGGAATTACGAAGATATATTTAGGTCCGGCGGGGAAGAAATAAGAACGCGAAGTCGAAGAGGGAAGGGGAATCCCGAACCTTCGTTTTGGTCCTTCCGCGTGAAGAGACCGATGCGGTCGTGCCTTGACCTTGCTTCTGAGTTCTGACCTGTCCAACCTTTTTGCAATGAAATATTTTGTGTACTAAAAGTTTTTTTCTATGTGATGAGAGATATCAAGTAATTTACTCCTTCTCAACCCATGCATATCACTGGAGATTTAGTTTGGGCTTTCAGTTGAAAAAATGGCTAATTATAATAATCTAAAATAAATATAAATATTTATTCAGTATAGAATAAATTTCACCTAACTGCAGATTGGTCTACTTATCTTTGAAGCTAACATTATTTTCATGTGTATCATAAATCTAAGAATTTATACAGAAAATAAATAAGAATGAAAGTTGGGATGTTGGATTCGAGAGATAATAATTGCTATGGAGTAGTAGATGTCTGAGTAAGTCAACATGCCCTATCAGTTGTGAATCAATATGGCACACCCACTTTATGAATCAATATGGCACAGCCACTGTATGAACTTGGTCTTAGACTAATAATAATCAAATATGTGGAAGTGGTAAGTTTTAGAACAAATGTTCCTATATTGTATCTCTTGATTTGAGGTAAAATTCCTGACAAACTGCTATGAAAAGTGAATTAATTAGGATTAATAATGTTTTGGTACCTATTTTATATCTCTTTTATTATATTTTTCGCAAAAAAATGCTTTATTATATCTTGCAATCTTTTGGTGAAAATTTATCTTCGGTATATCTTTATTATTATTTATTTTTAAAAAAATGTTAAGCATTGTTCTTTCTTCCCGGTGATCTATGCACATGTCTTGTGGGAATATTTAAGAGGCAATTGCAAAACATGTCTTGTTCCGAGTTTTAATTTTGAAAATGGTTCTGTTTCGGAAACCATTACTCGTTTGATGGTTCCCACGTCCACGTTACACGCTGTATTTCTCTTTTGCATGACGTATTTTGATTCAAAACGAATTACGATAAAGTAATTCAATTCAATGTTGCAAGTCTTTGTAATATCAAGATATTCCCAGCATCAAAGGATGACGAATTTTGTGAAGCATCCAAAATGATGAAACTTGTACAATAGGTCCGGCATCCTATATATGGTGGCATTTCACATGCTGCTACGCCATACATCGATCTTTGTTGAACCGCTCGTCTTGCCTCCAGTCCAAGCAACATAAACATGCAACTCTAAAGTTCTACTCCATTCCTTGACTATTTCGAACCAAAGGGACACCTACTCCCAAACAATCCATCTTACTCATGCAACTTCCATGCAAGTCGATAAATGCATATCCATTAAGATCACCATCTCCACCGCTTTTCTCTCCTCTACATGCAAACTGAAACTCTGCTTCGTTTCCAATGGAGGAGAAAAAGCTCCAGCTACGGCGAGGCCGCGACGGCATCGTGCAGTACCCTCACCTTTTCTTTGCTGCGTTGGCGTTGGCCCTGGTGATCACGGACCCGTTCCGACTCAGCCCGCTGGCCGGCATCGACTACCGACCGGTGAAGCATGAGCTGGCGCCGTACAGGGAGGTGATGGGCAGCTGGCCCAGGGACAACGCCAGCCGGCTCCGGCGCGGCAAGCTGGAGTTCGTCGGCGAGGTGTTCGGGCCGGAGTCGATCGAGTTCGATCACCAGGGCCGCGGGCCGTACGCCGGCCTAGCCGACGGCCGCGTCGTTCGGTGGATGGGCGAGATGACCGGGTGGGAGACGTTTGCTGTCATGAATCCTGACTGGTAAGTATACTCGATCTAATTCCAGCAGAATTTTATCCGAAGGAAACATCCTTGATGTCATGAATCCCCTGATTGTCCCCGCAAGTACTGATGCAATGTGCAATGGTGTGTCCTTCTCTGGCAAAGGTCAGAGAAAGTCTGCGCAAATGGAATGAACTCAACAACGAGAAACCAACACGACAAAGAGCAGCTCTGCGGTCGCCCGCTCGGGCTGAGGTTCCACAAGGAGACTGGCGAGCTCTATGTCGCCGACGCGTACTACGGGCTGATGGTCGTTGGTCAGAGCGGCGGCCTGGCGACATCCCTCGCGAGGGAAGCCGGCGGGGATCCCATCCTGTTCGCTAACGACCTCGACATCCACAGGAACGGCTCGGTGTTCTTCACTGACACGAGCATGAGATACAATAGAAAGTGAGCAAATATACCAGTCGAACATTCCTCCATACTTGGGTTTCGAAAAAAAGAACAGTTCTCCCATATTTTTGCTGCAGAGTACTATAGCAAACTAGCGCTTGCTTTGCAGGGACCATTTGAACATCCTACTGGAGGGAGAAGGCACTGGGAGGCTGCTCAGATATGACCCAGAATCAAGCGCTGTCCATGTCGTGCTGAACGGGCTAGTCTTCCCGAACGGTGTGCAGATCTCAGAGGACCAACAGTTTCTCCTATTCTCAGAGACAACGAACTGCAGGTAAACCAAAATCCAAATATGATTTATTTTTTCTCTGATTAGAAAATAACTGATAGCTCCCACTGACGAACGCCGATGCATATCACCTTGATCAGGATAATGAGATACTGGCTGGAAGGACCAAGAACGGGCGAGCTCGAGGTGTTCGCGAACCTTCCGGGCTTCCCGGACAACGTGCGCTCCAACGGCAAGGGCCAGTTCTGGGTGGCGATCGACTGTTGCCGGACGCCGGCGCAGGAGGCGTTCGCCAAGCGGCCGTGGCTCAGGACGGCGTACTTCAAGCTCCCGATGACGCTGACCATGCTCACGAGGAGGGCGGCAGCGAGGATGCACACCGTCCTCGCGCTCCTCGACGGCGAGGGCAACGTCGTGGAGGTGCTCGAGGACCGGGGCCGCGAGGTCATGAAGCTGGTGAGCGAGGTGCGGGAGGTCGGCCGGAAGCTGTGGATCGGGACCGTGGCGCACAACCACATCGCCACCATCCCCTACCCCTGGACTAAGCCTCGGTGTGCCATGCCTGTCGTTTGTTATGGCGAAGATATTGTACTATTTCGGTTTGTTCGTCCTAATAACATGTGTCTAATGATGTGATCATATGGGAAATTCGGCAGAGACCTGTATTGGTCTTATAGTCATGTATATGGACATATTCAGATTGAATAAGGTCGGTCCTTGAAGTCTCGTAGCCTTTGTTACTCCAATGTACTAGTATACACATATGTGAAATTTCTGCAGGATTCTGCGAAATTTCTATGCTTCAAAGGATGTATAAATTTTGCAGGCCATTCCAATTATCTTTCCTTGCTTGTATCCAATTTATCGCCACATACTGAAATTACAAATTTATATCAAGGAATAAAACCGCGATTTTTTTACGCATAACAAGTTGGTTTGGGCCGAATTTGTCAAGAACTGGCTCTTACGGCCCGTGACTTGGCTCGGTCCGATAAGGACCGACCTACTGCGTTGCAAGAAAAAGAGCCGACCTGAGCCGCACGCCCGCACCAAATAAAATCGAGCTGAAGGCAGGAGCAGCTCGAAAGACGGTGAGCCACATCGGGCAGACGCCATGGATCGCGAGTGGGGCTCGAAGCCCGGCAGCGGCGGCGCCGCCTCCGCCCAGAATGAGGCCATCGACCGGCGGGAGCGCCTTCGCCGCCTCGCCCTCGAGACCATCGACCTCGCCAAGGACCCCTACTTCATGCGCAACCACCTCGGCAGGTACCCGCTCTAAACCCTAGCCCCTTGTTTCGAACTCGCGCTGCTCTAGATTAAGCTTCGATTTATGCGCTGATTTCGCTCGGTTTCGCGCCTTCGCAGCTACGAGTGCAAGCTTTGCCTGACGCTTCACAACAACGAGGGGAACTACCTGGCGCACACCCAGGGGAAGCGGCACCAGACCAACCTCGCCAAGCGTGCCGCCCGCGAGGCCAAGGACGCGCCTGCGCAGCCCCAGCCCAACAAGCGGAAGCTCGCTCCCCGCAAGTCCGGTGCGTGAAAAATAAATACGCTACTCCTTTGTTTTTTTTTCGATCAGCTGTTTGGAATTAAACCGTAATAATATATGCAGTTGTGATGTGGCTCGGTATAATTATACCTACTAGGAGTTGTTATAGAAGAGTTTGTTATTTGCATTCTATAGCTGCTTGGACTATACTGATTTAATCAGATGAATTCTACTATTGCCTTGGAGTGTTTAGTGAAAACTGAAAAGCACCAGGATCTGTTTCTTTTGGTTATCGGACATTTCAATGGTGTAATACTCGTACTAAGAGATTGTTCTTGTGAGGTTCCATGGTGCTTCCTCTTCGTATATACCCATGATGACCCATTAAATGATAAGGTCAGTGGCCACACACTGAATCTGAACGTTTAATGTTGTTGATGGTAGTTCAGCTTCGACTTTTCTCTGCTGGTTATCACGTTTTAGGTTCTGTGTTCTTCATGGCAAATTCACTTGATAGAGTAAGAATGAAGCTAACAAATTCACTTAATTTTCTCGAATAACATACAAGAAGGTTATAATATATGCTAGCATATTGTTGTGCAAAAACATTTTCAATCAGTAGGGAGTTAATTGATTAGCGGCTGTATGCTACTGCTCTCCTTTAGTACACATGACTGATTAAGATATTTGATTCTAGCAAATATTCGCTAACCTATATAAGCTGTGGACATTGATAATGTATCGCAAAGAAAGGAGGATACCCATTTAAATTATATATGACCTCCGAAATGTATTGAAGGGAGCAAAAACCATTTTTGCAATCACGATCTGTATTAGAACATATTGCTTGTATGGATAAGAAGTGAATGTACCTGAAATCTTAACTAAGGTTGGAAAATATGGATAAGCTATGCCGTTCAGCTTTAAGCTCCTACTTTACTGTACCACTTTGGACCTTGAACAATGTACTTCTGTAAATATCCTGCACTGTAAAAGTTTTCTGATCCCAAATGGAATTTTTTTTTAAGACGGGAAAAATCAAAGTAAGCGATGATCAATAAGTTTATTACTTTTCTATGAACAGTCCATCGAATTTTGTTTGATAAGTTACCTAGGCCTTTTTGTTTATACATTTTGATAAAACAGTATGCTATGTTCAATTAGTTCCCCTCACACAATTACATTTTCTTGCCACCAATTTTCATAACTATCTTCCCTACTTTTGCAGTTAAGATTGGCAGACCCGGGTATACTGTAACCAAGCAATATGATCCGGACATTAAGCAGCACTCATTTCTTTTTGAGGTTAGTATTCATTGTGTTTACGTCATTTGGCAGATGATCCATACAGGATTCAACATGTTAGTTTGTGAAATCGAGAAAACTGAGTTTGCTTTCAATATATCCGTATTTACAGATAAATCTTTTATTTCTCTTTTCATGTCATGTGTCACCCTGAGTTACATGTGCCAAGGGATCTTATGGCACTCGCTCTTTTTCAATCAACTCAAAATTGTTTTCAGTCGATGTTCTGAACCACACGATCAAAATCGGACCGTTCTTATACATACGTTATAGTTGTTTTCTGCACTCATTTCCTTATCAGGCCTACCTACAAACTTGTAACAGATTCAAACAATAACAGACCCCTTAATAATTTTAAAAATTAACAAATTTTTCCATAGGAAATACCCGAGATGAATTTTTTTAATGCAATATTATACAAAGCACATAACCCTAGATTTTTCAGCTACAAATTTATACATGATATGACATATTTTTTTTCTATAGCGACTATGTTTTGAACTCAACCATTAAAGTCGATTAAACAATAGGAAAAATTGGATCTTATGGTGCAACCATCTAAGTTAGTTCACATTTCCTTTTTAAGTTTATTATACATACTAGTTCATTTTTTATTACGATTCTTTAGGTTTGAATTTGTGAATAGATTTATCCTTCTCCTGATAAATTGGGCCTGAATATTTGGAATAGTGTTACCGCAAATTAGCCATTCCAAAATAGTGGTTTATATATACTATACTAACTGTCTTTCTTGACTGTTCTTGTTCTTTTGAATTATTTTCTATTTGATTTTAGAAATGCCGAGTTTCATGAGCTTGACTGAAATAACTGAATGCAGTACACGACCCTAAACATCATGTATACAAGTTACCTGTATTACTTTTATCAATTTATTTTTATTATAGATTTTTCTGGGTAAATTGGGTTGACAATATTTGGCATTCTTTTCTTCAGATTCAATACCCTGAAATTGAGGAAAATAGCAAGCCGAGACACCGTTTTATGTCATCATATGAACAGGTAAATTAAATATCCGAACATGAGGACTATACTTTGACTCATTGATCTATGTATGCTGCTTTGAGGCTGTTTATGATGCCCCCCCCCCCTCCCATATACTAATATCTCTTTTCTGTACAGAAAGTTGAATCTTGGGATCGGAGGTACCAATACCTACTTTTTGCAGCGGATCCTTACGAAACAATTGCATTCAAGGTAATCTCTTGCAAAACTTAGCTGTTATGCCATCAAACCACTGTCCTTGTGGATATTATTAACTCTGTTTGTTGCTGTAGATACCAAGCATAGAGATTGACAAATCAACAAACAAATTCTTCTCATATTGGGACCCTGACAAGAAGGAGTACATTGTAAGTTTTATATGAACCATGGTTTCTTCAACCTGCAATTTAGCTGACTTTCGAGCAACTATGGGGCTAAAACTATAATTTGTGCTTTTGTTAACAGCTGCAGCTGTATTTCAAGCCAAGGCCACCGGAAGCTAGTAAACCTCCACCGGCTCCTGGGACTTTGCCGAATGGGACTGGAGTTCCTGGTGCTCCGCCACGACCACCAGGACAAATTCCACCACCCCCGCCGCAAGTTCCACCACCACCTCCTCATGCACCTCCTCCTATTGGAATGCCCCCAAGGATGCCTCCGCCCCTCCACCACAGCTTGGAAATGGCCCTCCACGTTCAATGATTCCACCGCCACCCAATTTCACTCCCGGAGCACCCCCACCGCGTCCACCCATGCAGGGTTTTCCTGGGCAGCAGCAGTAGCCCAGGTCACAAATGTCGAATCCTTGCTTCTGATGTTGCCTTGTAGCATTCAACTCAAAACCTTGTATGTTGCTGTATGCGACATAGGTGCTTTGTCCTGTGATTCTGCTGAACTCAAAGCCTCCATGGGATTACATTTTTGTTCTGTTGATCTCTTTTTGTTTACACTGTTAAGGCTAAGTATTTGACTATCAAAGCGTGCGCTTAGGTGCTTTGTCCTGTGATTCTGCTGTTGTGCTTTTGGCCTTCCTGGATAAGCAGAACGCCTGAAATGTGGTCCCTTGTCTTTCAGGAGTATTTAGTTGACTGAATTCCAGAACCTAACATACAACGTGAAGTTCCAAAGCTAACATTTGATTTGACCTCCTTTTTTGTAACAAAATTGACAGAGGCATTAGGTGAACAATTGCATCCCATGATTTTGTGTAATTGTTCTCCAAACAATGTAAACACTACCATGTTGCGTGAGCATACCATTTATATAACCTGATAAATTGTGAGAACACGCTAGAATGTAGGATGGGTTCACATGCCAAAGGTGCCGCATGTGGCAACGGATTAATCTGCCAATGTGTCCATGCATTTCTAAAGGTCATTCAGGAGTCGCAATGAAAGCCTCTTGAGGCCTTGTACGGTAACCAATCCGTGGATTGAAATGGATTGGAGTGAAAAATGAACCCCCATCAATCCTTTCCGATCCACATGCTATTCACCACTATCCAAACAATGCCTGAAAGTGAATATACTACCACCTAAACCCCAAACATAGCATTAACAAGAGCGATTGAGAAACATCTACTTTAACAATTTGGTTATGGATAGCTCATCACATGATTTGAGAGTGATCAATTCTGCTTTTTGTGACCCATTTGATGTGAAGTGACAGCAGCTGCATGACTCGGGTTCACTCCACCAGATGTTGGCCTACACAATTGATGAAATTTCACCATGAGACAATTTGATAGGACAGGATAGCCATGGAGCAAGAAGATCTAACTTACAATCCAACGGAGACTTTAAATGCATCATATACTGCCCATTGTGCTCCTGTAAGAGTACCAACCATAATAATACGAAGAGGAAGGCCACGTGTGAACAGGCCCCACATTCCAAGAGTTCTTACAGCCTGAAAGTAGAATAATGCATAGATTTATCAGGCCACTTCTATAGAAGCCACATGAACTGACACAAGAGTTCAAGCGCAGCAAAGAGAAAAACCAAGCAATCAGCCACAACTTACGTAATTTAAAGGTGTATGCTTAACTTACATCTGCAATGGTAGCTCCATGTGCATTGTTGAGGAAAGAAACCAGGTTGTCTGCAGGATGAGATATGGCAGCACAGAACACTCCAGCAATATATCCCCCTGCAAAGCTCACTGCCAACTGGAGTGGTTTACTGCATTGATCTTTTGGCTTTGGTACAACATGTTTATAGACCATCTCAACTATGGTCTCAAAGCAGGCAAATTTCACCATAGTATCTGCAAGGCAATACATAAATAAAGTCATTAAGGTGCATAAACAACATGAAGTGAGCATAGTAGGTCACTAAATGAGCGAAATAAGATGGCTGTGCGAACTATTTCTAGATGACTACACTGTTGTAACATACTGTCACACTGTGTAGGTGAATGGATTATAGAGCCTTGTTGGCATGTTGCACAACTAAGTTAGTTATCCGTGAAGACCCATATAAGTTATTCATGAACAACATACTCAAAAATGATTTCATAGATGTGTAGTGATCAACTGCACATTGTTATTGAGATCCTTGGCCTAGTGTTTTCACAACAGCCACAGGGGAAACCAATGAAACTAAGCATGTTCAGTCTAAATTATTGAACGTTTGTATTTTTCAACATTTTAAACTACTTTGGCATGTAGAAATCAGGAGTAACATACAATTACAACTGCAAAAGGTAACTGCTGACAGCCTGTTTGTACTTACAGGGAACTTGGCGGCCCAAAAGAGGAAGCAACCCTTTGTAAAGCCTGAAATTCGAAATAGCATTATAGAGGGTCACACAATTGAATAACACTAATTATAAAAAAAGCAAAATAGCACAATCAGAATCTATAGTTCTATACCCAAAGGCACCTTCAGTTTGGACAAGCTTGGGAAGCCCATCGGTTAGGCCCCGAGCAAATCCCGGTTGCGTCTGGACTCGCACTTTCACAGCTTCCATGGGGCAGAGAGCAACATCCGCAATCACCTCAGCTGAGGCCGAGGCTGCAAGGTAGATCAATGTCTTCAATTTTTCAGCATTGTCGGGGCCAGCAATGTCCGAGTAGCACTTCTTGAAGAACTCGTAGAACCCAAACTTGCAGGCTCCCTGGCAGCTGTATCCAACTAGCGTGGCCATCCAGCCCTTGAAGAACCCACCAAGGCCTTGCTCATGGAACATGACACGAAAGCCTGTTGAAATGTCCCTGTACTTGCTAGGATCCACCTGAGAGAATGAACATTGAGTCAGTGCCATGAGCCATTGAGCTGTGAGTTAAAGCAAAGCAGAAGCCAACGGAACCTGCATGTTGCACTTGACGAGGTCGAGCGGCGTGACCGCGAGGTGGGTGAGGCCGGTACTGAGGATCCCACCCAGGGCGCAGGTGGCGTAGAACAGCGGCGTGTGCATCTCTATGACATGCCCTTTCCCCTCCGCCTCCCCGGCCGCCGCTTCAGTTTTGCCACATCGGCCGCGGAGGGCGGCCTCCCACCGCCTCCCGAGCTGCTCAGCGTTGGCGGCAAACGCGGCCAGGACGCGGTCGAGGGGCAGCGCAACCGGGGAACACCCGACCTTGTCGCGGCTCGCCATCTGGGACGCTCAGGGTCCGACGGGAGGGCGTCGCGCATGGTAGGGCGGGGAAGAGCGAGAGGGGGACGCGGCAACGGCCGCGTGCGGCCGCTGCCCTCCCTTCGCTTAGCTCGGGAGCAGCTGGATGGAATTCCGGCGCCCCTTGCGCTTCCGAATCCGAAACGACGGCGGCTGGCGAGAGTTGCTCGCCGCTCGGTGTTCTCGGCACGGCGGCTGCCTTTTTCTGGGCCGCCGACCCGAGATTGGTGTGTGCGGATGGGGTGGGGCGGTGTCGCGGGGCAGGCACACACTTTCCCGGCAAGGAGAACTGGAGAAGAGCCCACCGGTGGGACAGCGGCTGGGCGGTAGGCCCGACGGCGCCGAGGAATTTTGGCAGATGCGGGCGGGCTGGGTCTCTCCGCTCGGTGGAAGCTAGGACGGCAACTTGTGGATCTGGAGGAGTGGCGAGAAATTTGGCCACGGTGTGTATTTCCTCGTGCACCAGTGTTTCGGGTGTGCAGAATCACATGGTTTGAATTTCCAATCATGTGATGTCTCACGTGTGTTTGTATAGTTGACAAACGGGCTTTGGAATTTGATCGTGCAGTTAGTTCGATTCAGGTACCTTTTCTATTTAGACTTGCTAATGCAAATTGATCTTTGCTGTGTTTCCATTTTACAATGGATGCTCAGGATAGCAGCTTTGAAGTATCAGCAACAACGTAAATGGTTAATCGATTCTCATTTCCAGTTCCAGATATAAGCCATGCCATATCTAATTCTCATTTCTTTATTAAAAAGCATTGGATGGTTTTTGTGATGCCACCGAATTTTCGCGGAGCTTTCTGAAACGTTCCAATTATTGTTATCTCCACATGAAAAACGGAATGTGAGCACAGGCAACGTAAAATGGGTTGGATCTTTAGTACTAGAAAAGTGGAAACCAGAACAAACACCCAAGACAGCATCAAAATTCTAAAATAGCTGGATATTTGACTTCAATCAAATAGTTCGTAAGTGTAATCATCGTTTGTATTACTGCCGTATGTAATAGCACTGCTCGTGAGCTTACTATCGTCCATGCTATTAAGTGCCTTACGCTTTGCTCTGATCTAAAGGTTCGCCATAACAGATCGTGATTTTTACAAGTTTGTGTGGAAAAAAACACGTAAGTCTAATTTTTTGTATGGCTCTTAATCCACTAATGAATTTAATGTAAAGGGAATCTAACGGCCCACCACGGCCCATCACAACATTTCAAGATGCTTCTATGGAATTTTACGGTGATGGCAATAAAATCCACAACCATCTCATGGTCCATTGTAGCCTCTCAGGCAACTTCTGGTTTGCCACTGAATCGCATCCTCGCTTTACAATCCTCAGGTACTATTAAAGGATTGTGGAAGGTCTAATGGATGGACTAACCTTCCCTTGCTACATTTTAATTGTTGCCTCAGATTGTATTGTTAGTCTAGAAACACACAAATATAGCATTGTCTTATGCTTGCTTAACTATTTTCTATCAGCGGGTTTGTCCCCGTATTGTCGACTCCCATATGCTTAGTTAGATGCATGCTTAGGGTATCTCCAACAGATTCCTAAATTTTTACTGTCAAAAAACAGGATTTAAGGAGTTTGTATATCTATTGGAAGTAGAAAAAATAGCATGTCTTCTAATAGTTCTCTAAATTTATTTCCTATTAAAAAAATCAGGCCACGTGGCCTTTCTTGTGGGCCTATGGACTTTTTCTCTTCCGTTGGAATAGTATTCCAATTGATCCGATCCCATCGAATAAGTTACGGCAATACGGCTGCAGAATCCAATCGAACACACCGGCGGCGACAGACGGAGCAGCAGGTCGTGGCGGAAGCTGCTGCGGCGTGAGGCATCCTTTGCTGCGTGGGTAGGATCTCATTAGGCATTTGTTTAACTGTAATTTAATCTGCTACGATTGCTAGCGTGCCTAGAATTTTTCTCAATATGGTTCACGCCTAGTACTTGGGACTGGGGATTACAATTAGTATTTTTTGCAATATGCGTGGTTCACGCTTTGTACATAGAATATAATACGCATCTATATATTATTATACAATTATGATTCTTGGTGAAGTTTGATCAAGAAAATTTGTAGGTGCTTGTTTTCATCCCTCCACATCAAGTCAAATGAGTCTTTCTCGGCAATTTTTGGACGAGTCATTGTCGGATGATGATGATGAATTCATACTTGAGGCTACTCAAATTGTGCAAACTTTCTCACGTCCTCACAAAAAACGTGGTGGGTACCTACCCCTACCGACGAGACGAAGCGGTAGCGGACGTCGGCGACACCAACGAGGCAAGAGGCGAGGGTGTGGGCTGGGTCATGAGGCGAGGAAGAGATTCGGTGGGGTGGTGACCCGAGGTGGGGTGGTGACCCGAAGGGCCGACGACCGGAGGTGGCAGCGACGAGGTGTTCACGCGACGACGAGCTCAAGGCCACGGTGAGTTTCGCGGGAGGCGGTGACCGTCGCCCTCGGGCCGCGTCGAGCCCAAGGGGTGGTGGCGACCTCTGCAAGCGGCTTCTACCGATGAGCTCCGGTCGTGACGAGCCGAGGCGGAGGTGAGCGGCAAGTTCAAGCGGTGGCGAGCAGATAGGGCGCCGATGAGCTGACGGGATGGACCGGATGAACATGCAGATAGGTGAGGTGGCGGCCGCGTGTTTAGGCCCTGCGCCGATGGAAGAAACTGGAGGCATCCGGAGCGGGAAACGTATATTTTTCTACGGCAGGTGGCGCCAAAATTATTTCGGAAGCCGTACCGAGGTCTCCAAATGTAGTCACCTGCAGGGCCTGTGTTGAGAGTTGGTAAATTTAAGAATCTGATTTAGCAAACAGATGGATGATGGTTTTTGCTAATGGCATCTAAATCTTGGTTTAGCAACTTAATTTAGGGATTTGGTGGAGATGCTCTTAGTGCACATTCCTCTATCTTCTGTGTAATCTCTTTTCTTCTTTATTCTTACCATGTGTAAGTTAGATAACTTTGTGTTGACGCCGGTTTTTGACCAAGGGACCCATTGTCGACGACTATAGGTCAAAAGAGGACCGGTGGGCGAAGGCCGACGGCCGCTTGGGCGAGTAAAGGCGCGTCCCTCCCGGGAATCGTGCGCGGACGCCAACAGAAGAGCATAATATTGATGGGCCTGGCCCGCGTTGTAAAATTAGAAATAATAGTTTAATTTTGGAAAAAAGATCCTAGTCGGTTAGGAAATCGGCCCGAAGAGGGTCCGAGGAGGATTCTTCGTGCCGAGTATAAATTTGTACTCGGTGTAACTCGTAAACTCGATTCACATCCAATACAACTTTCGGCGCATCGCCAAACCCTAATTTTCCGTCAAGTCTTTACTTGTTTTCGCGCGGGATCTTCGGGGCTCCGGTCGACAACACGTTGGCTTGATAAGGTAATTATGTCGTCTAGTTCTCGGCGCATTGTTCGTAATTAGATGGCTTAATTGCTAGTTATCCAGCGACCGGATCTGTTCTTAATCGTCGTAGTGAGTATCGGCCGGGATGAGTCAAGTCGACCTGGTCCGGTTCGTGGTGGAGTTAGTTTGACTTGTCCTGCCTCCCCGTCCCAGTCTTTGCTCGCAACGCCGATTGGCTCGGATCTGGTCGTCCGAGTCACGATAGCCGCTATGAGAATTCTTTTACATCTTGGCCGATTCGATCGTGCGATTCAGCTTGACGTGTCCCGTGTTTGCCTTTGCGATAGTTGACTTGTCCTAGGCGCATGCAGCCGATTGGCTAGGGTGTAGATTTACTTTCATAGTTAAGGCGTTTATGATTGTGCTTGTCCTGGATCGGCCGGGCGTGCGCGTCGTTAGATCTGGTCCGATCGCGTGCCATCGGTTGACTTGTCCTGTTGGAGCGACCGGTCGATTCGGGATCTGTGTGGTTGTATTTGTCTTACTGTTCTTTCGGAGTGTTTAGCCGATTGTTTATCACGTTCATTAGCTGTTTCATGTTCAATTAGCAACCAAATCTGTTAAAGCTGCCTTTGAATCCGAGTTATTAGTATGATTTCGTTGATCATCATTATCCATCTAGATAGATCTAATAACTCACTTGTTATAATCCATGGCAGAATCGGTCGGATGCCCGATCGGCCGATTCATCGCTTCGATTGATGATTGAACCATCCTTTTGCTATCAAATTAATTACATCCCATTAATAATTACCTTGTCTATATTTTATTCGATAATGCATCCCTGCAAGGTCTTAATAATTTGATTGCTCACCGACGAAATCGGCTGCTAGCCACCGATCGCATGTTATAGCATCGGCCGATTTCGTATCGTTTGTATCACGGCTCGCTTGCACTGGCATTTAATACATAAAATGGATGGGCCGTGCTGCTCCCGATCAATGGCCGATTTTGTCTATCTTACGCGAGAATCGGTCACGGCTGCTCATCGGCCTATCCGGGCCGATGACCGGAATTTTACACTTTTTATTGTCTTTGTTGGTTTGCAGGAAAACCATCCGCACGCACCAGCGCACACGAGAATCGGCGAGCTGAGTCGGTCCGTTGGGAGCACGGGGCCTGCGTCGGCCGGAGTTTCGGTGGACTCTCCGGACAACGGTGTGTTGGCGACTTTTGACGTCAACACTTTGCTATGCGTTGTATAGGGATTTAGAAGGGGACACTGCTCCCTCACCCTCTACTCTTTCTTTTTATTGCAAAAATAAATATATGTGAGCTGGTTCACTCTCTCGTTTTAGCTTGTTATTTCCCATGCGGGCTTGTTTGGATCCCTCCAATTTCTAAGAAGCCAGTTTTTAGAAACTTGAGCGCCTCCAAACATACCCGTTTATCACCTTGATTCTAAAAACTGATTCATGAGATTTTAAGAAACTTACAATCTAGCCTAACACATCTAATGTTAGTTTTTATCTAAAAATAAGTCATTAATATTGGTTTCTAGTTTCTAAAAATTAAGATCCAAACATGATCATCTTGTTTGTATTTATAAACCACTTTCTAGAAACTAACTCTAAAAATCAGATTCTTAATAACTGGAGGGGATACAAATAGGATCGAGTTGCATACAACCAAATAAGGTTTTGTGATCATAGGATTCAAATCTATCAAATACCGTGGATGGATCAAGTTTGACTGTTCATAACCAGAATCTAATAATACCTTGAAGTAGATTGGCAACCAGATCAAGCAAATTCTGTTGCAAATAACTCGATCGTATTGAACTGACAAAGCAACTAAATTTTTTACAGCTGATGAAGAACTCTACATCATCTGAGCTAAAGCTGCTGAGACTCGGACTCAAATAACGATTATACTAGCGCATAAGCAGGCTCGACAAGGAAGGAATCAATGTAGTCAAAGTCCATCCGGCCAACACCCCCGCTGAGCGGCGCCATCCCGACGGACTGGAGGACGCCCTCCGGCGGCGACGACGGCACCGACATCGGCGGCGGCGCCCACACGGATGCCGACAGCAGCCGGCGCGCCTTCCACCCGAGCACGATCTTGTTGGGCGACGTCTCCTCCATGGTGTACCCGTCGTTGAAGAGCCCCAGCAGCAGCCTGGCCTGGCTGTGGTTGAAGCAGCTGAGCGGCACGGCCCGGAACCCGTTCCCGCGCATCCACTCGCCCCACCCGCCCCTCGCCGCCTCGCCGTCGCCGTCGACGGCGCGGTACGCGCGGCTCACGGCGCCGGCGATGTTGGGGGCCAGGATGACCCGCTCGACGAGGCCGCGCACCCGGCTCTGCGTGGGGAACCCGGCCTCGAGCGAGTCCCAGACCGCGGAATACCGGTGCAGCTCCTCCATGAATCGCGCCACGAATCCGCCGGAAGCAGGGTCGCCGCCCTCCTCGTCTTCCTTGTCGGGATCCCCCTGGTCCTCTTCCACGACGGTCACCAGTTTCGCCCCGAGCGTGGCCATGCCGGCCAGGAACGATGCCACCGAACCGGAGGACCGCCTGACGATGGTGGTGGTCGCCGCGGCCTGGTTGAGCATGCAGTTGGCCACGAGCGTCTCCCCTTGACCATCCGCACCGTGGCCGGCTTGAACTTCTCCTCGGAATCGAGCCGGCACTGCCCGAACGAGAAGGGCTGCCCGATGGAGGCAGCGAAGGCGGCCAGGCGGCGGCCTACCTCCTGCACGGCGCGGGCCCCGCCCCGCCGCTGCGCGAGACGGCGGTGATGCGGAGGTGCGGCGGCGGCACGCCGTCGGGGCGCGAGACCATGGCCTGCATCAGCGACGCCCACTGCACGCCCTCGGCCACGTCGTAGTCGACGACGTGCACGCGCCGGTCGCCCGACACGGCCTCCAGGATGGCCTGGTTCGCCGTGAAGTGGCCGAACTTCATGTACGGGGACATGTCCTGCAGCATCTGGAACGCCGTGAGGACGTCGCCCGTGTGGTGGTGGTGGGTAGGGACCTGCTTGCTGGCGGCTGACCCCACTGGGTGGGACCCGTCGAGCAGCGCCTGCAGCGCGTCGGTGAAGTGCGCGGCGAGGCGCTCCATGTTGGAGGACGCGGCGGCGGCGTTGGTGTGGGAAACCATCTCCTTGAGCCGAACCAATATCACCCGGGCCAGCTCCCGGCTCTTGTGCGGGCCGGAGAGCGCCTCGGCCGCCGCCATGAGCAGGTGAAGCAGGCGGAGGCCCTTCTCGGGGCACTCCTCGCCCTGCTGCAAGTCGGACTCGTGCACGGGCGTGCCCGGGTTCGTCGTCGTCGTGCTGCTCGGCCCGGAGCCGTTGTTGGAGTAGTAACAGCACGCCTCGTCGCGGAAGAACATGGCCGGGTTGAGGCCGGCGGTGTGGTCGTCGCCGATGAGCGTGTCGTCGCAGAGCATGGACTCGATGAGCCCGTGCAGGTCCTGCCCGCCGTCGTCTGGGCAGGAGAACGGGCCCCAGTCGGGGACCGGGGACAGGCCGTTCCAAGCGCAGTGCATCCCCGTTCCGGCGTCGAGGGAGCAGGAGGAAGAGGTGGTCGAGCTGCAGCCGGAGAACTCGAGCTCGCCGGCCACGTCGTCCATGGTCACGTCCATGGCCGACGCGTACTGTCCTTGTACTTGTGAGTTGTGCCTCGTTGGTTTCGAATCCGGAAATGTTTTGGCGCGTGGGAACAGGGAGATCGATCGGTGGGGAGGGAGCAGGGATCTGGCCGAGGATTCAAGGACACATGTGACCTGCTTATTTATAGACGCCGATTACTACTAACCAATCCGCGGGCGCAGTCGCCGGGACCCCTACGGACCGGCACTGGCGCGCTGCATTAGAAATTGACAGGCTTCACCGCACAACCAAACACCGGCATCGCAACTGGGACTTGTAAATTGGATAAGATGGGCGGGTTTTGTTTTTCTTGTTAAACCGTACATCGAGCGTTCGTAAGCAAACTCTTTAGTTGAATGGACTATATTATATACTATATTTCTTCTCTGAAATATAGTAGGTCTTACATGCGCCATTATAACTTGTTAAACATGGGTTCTCCATCGTCATTAACCATCAATGGTAAACGATATATACTCACCCTTTCCATCCTATTCGGAGCAAGTAAAAAAATATTTCTATCTTCTATTAACTGTCAAATATATATAATATAAGCCGTCTCCTGGGAAGTCCACTTTGTTACATCCCTTAAAAAAACCATATATAAGCCTTAGTGAAACAATTTTGGGCAACACCTTCCAGAAATATTAAGGTTTTGTTTAGAGGTCCTCTTTTTCTCTCCGCTGAGAGTAACCCATTTCCTAGCCAAAAAAAAAGAATAACCATTCTTGGTCTTAGAAAATCAAGTGAATAGCAAAGGAAAAATTCTGCATCGCTATTTTGTGTGATCTAATGATATACCAAATTTCTTTCGCAATGAGAATATGAATTCAGTCTATTAAGGTCGTAACCATGTAAAAATTATCATCTGGTAAGATTCTTGTGAGAATTTAATATATGGAATTGTTCTATTCCCAACCGCTCTTTACCAATACATATGGTTTATGTATTAACAAAATACATCTGGTTTATCCATAAAAAAATACATCTGGTTTAACCTGTAGGGTACCACCAAACAATACAGAAGTAATTTTTTTTAGCCTAGTTTTGTTTTTGTCCATGATTCCGTTCCTGTTCTTGTCTTTCGCCTTGGACATAACCACTATATTGTTTGGCATTGGTTTTCTGGCTGTGTAGGAACGCTCCATGATTTGTAGGTTACAATAATCCAAAAAAAAGCTTCCAACACACTAGGTGGCGAGCCTTTGTAAGTACAACCTTTGTCCTTAGTGAGTCTCAGAAAAGCTTGTTTCTTGTGACGTCTCATCTGCTGGGTTGGAGTAGTCCATGTACTAAGCTTGGTGACTCAGCTGAAAAATAGTGTCCTCAGGAAATGAAACCGCAGATATAAAAGGATTAATAATGGACATAGGATCCAATATTTCCCCATTTCTCTGTCTCTGATGGGGTTGCTAATCGTAGATATTTTAGTGTTGACGAAGGAGCACCGAGCGCAGAATTCTATTCTGAAAATTCTGCGAGGATCAATTTTATCTCAAATTCCCCAAAAGGCTGTGTGAGTCATTATAAGAATTATTACATCCTCCTCCTATGGTTGCTAGTCCAGGTCAGTCCAAGTCTATCTGTTGCCAACAACCCACAATAGGGCTTCAATTTTACTGGCAATAATTAAGCATCTGTACGACAGTACCGCAGTTGACAATCTTATATTCTTCCATTACCTTTCATGGGAAAAATCCATGCCTGATGTTTGCATTGGTTAGCTGCAAATTGACAACTTGACCTCCCAACTTGCCGGGCCGTCATTAACGACGACTAAGCATCTTTTTATCGCCTTGAATGAACTACTGTTTACTGGTAAGCAAAAAGTTGACAGGCTGCTTACTCAAGCAACTTGTGTTGCCCAGAGCCCCAGACCATTGGAGAGACAATCTACATAGGCTGTAACGCATCCATCATCGATCCCATGTTGCTCCAGATTCCGGAATCTTGTAAGTATGCCAATGATCCAGAGAGGCGTGGGTCAGCCTAATACTTAAATTTCATGGATCATGGGAAAGAGCCAGTGCCGGCCGGCAGTCTAGTTACCCACTGCTGGCATCTACTATTGATGAGTGTGATCGATCCAAACTAAAAATAATGGTGGCACTACGGCACGACAAACTCGGTCCACTGCTGACATGTGGCTCAGATGCATGGCTAGCTCGTTCCCTGCAAAGCGCGGCCTTGTCCGACGCTGGCTACGTATGTTCCGCCATCAGTAAACGGCAAGAAGCTCCGGCCGGAGCCGTCGCAGTCGCCGTCCGCGGCCCGGACGACGACCGAGTAGTGGTTAGTATAGCAAGGCAGAAGGGGTTACATCGTTGCAAGGTGAGGCCAGTTCCTCGCATCGGGATTGGCGCGCCGGCCGGCGATAGAGACCGGCCGGTCGCCGGTGACGCCGCCGGGTGCTGCCGTAGCGTAGTGGTCAGAACGTTTCTCGCGGGGCAATCATTGAGTTCGGGTCGCCAAAAAGCGTTGCCCTGTCTGTTGCGGCCTGATGGTTGATGAGTGAACGTCATGAGCGCAATTGTTTGAAGATGGTGGCCAGTAAAGAATCGGTGGCTTCGCTCGTCGTTTCCTTCGTGTCCGACTAAGCACACCACGATGAATGGACGATGATGCAGATTAATAGATGGCTATGGCTTCGACGTTGACAGGGTCCAAAAACATTTTGTGGCTGCTTATGGCCGTCGTGTTGCGAAGCAAGTGCTAAATTAGGTTTTTCCTGGTGAGTAGATCGAGGAGTGATTGGAAGGGGAAATTGTTTTAATTATATTATTTGTCGAGTTGGACTAGGTATTTTTTCCCCTCAACTCACTGATGACTAACTGACTATGGTCATATATACTGATATCTACTGAATCACTGTACTGTTGTGTTGCCTTCTCTTTGAAAGATGTCGCGTTACATTGCACAACATCCGTAACTTTGGTTCCAGAAATAATTGACCGTAATGTATTTAATTTACTGTTCCCCTTTACTGTACATTTTGTGTGTAAACAAATAGAAGTAGTATTAAAAAAACGGGACCTTTTTTGTTCACTTACTAAAGAACTTAGAAAATATTGTAGTCAAACTAAATTATATATGAATCATTCATCAGATACGTCGCCAGGTTTTATGCATTATCATCTTATATTATTTTTCTGGAGTAGCATTACAAGCATCCTCTCTAGCCTTCTCGGCAGTGTCTGAATTGGGTAATGTGGAATCTGAATTCGGGCAGTTCAGATTTTATTCTTTTGATGAAAGCAAAGTTCAGACGATTTTTATGTACGTAATAATTCTCTTGCTATTTGTGGGCGTAAACAAACACTGCTATGTTATTGACTTACCTAATTTGTGGCAAATGCCAGAGAATAACCGTAAATAACAGAAGAAAATGCCAGAGAATATATTTCCCAATCTATTTTGAGGGGGAACCAGACAAACACCACTCCCTAATTCGACCACCTGCTCAATTTGTCTGTTGTCTTCAAGCACCATCTTGCCCTTTCCGGCTCCGATTGCTTACTTTGACGATGCTCGCTCAGTTCGGAACATGATAAGATAGCTTTCCAGTTCGCAAACACGAGCACTGAATTTTTTCGCTGTCTCTTGTGGCTAATACAGCCCAAACCTGTGGTATATTCTCGGCATAAACTCCGGGCAACTTTTGGTAGATAATAATGGAATAAATATAGAACTCGAGAGGCATATGCCTGGGCATATAACCTCCTGACTACATCATTCCTTGTTGCTTCCTATAACACCATCAAATGTTGAACTACGCGAGCCATTGTGCAATAAAGTGGCTTTTTGTCGTGACATTGGTCTAGCAGGCTGTCCAGAATAAAATGGAGGTAAACTGATAACGTTAACATGCCGGGTGGTGGCATCAGCACAGTCCAGTTGCTTATAAACTAGGAGCCGCAGCGCTAAAGTTTTCGTTTGTTTAGGTTGTGACGATGGCCAATGATTCGGTAAGCGAGGTACTATTTTATTATATCGTTGATAATTGTGGTGGTTGCCGAACCGACCTACGGGTTCCGACCTTGGCCTATGTATGATCCCACCTCAGATTGGACTTGGACATCAGCACATGGAGCCTTTAGGTAGCTCAAGAAATGCATCTTCTCTGAACCCATTTTCCAGATTTCAACTGAATTCTGAAACATGCCCGAGAGCCTTCTACTGGAAAATGGCAGAATATCTTGATAAGAGTTGCATGTGTTTACTGTTCATTTAGCTAAGTTGCATCCAAGCTTGATGTTTTGTAAAAGAAAAGAGTACTTTGGACTTTGGAGGCTTTAGGTGTAGTGCCATACATCCGAAACTACATTTGGTCAAACTAATAATGTTAGCACTGAGCTCTATATATTATATAGACGTGTAAGCTCTAATTTCCAAATCGGAAGGTTATATCATGCTACAAATTATAAGTATTTTACACGGTAGATGTGTAATTGGGTCCCTGTGACCACCTAATCATGGTGCTGATTTAATGCTGAACTATGAGTAGTGGCAGGCAACTGGAGAATATTGAACCTTGACGAATTCTTGTCCTTTCTGGCAGCAGCGTACGCATCAAGCTCGTCATCGAAAAAGTGTTTCGGTGTCTCTACCCACGAAAAATTTGGTCCAGGTCTCCGTCATCTAAAAGGAAAAAAGGTGGTCGCTGGAGTTAGCAGCCAATTGCAGCACTTCATGTATGATACTACTAACGAGCAGCTGATGAGTGATGACTATAGCCAGGAAAATTTCAGAGGCTGTCAACAAATTAAGCCAATAGCCAACCAGGGAAAGTTTATTGACATGGAGAAAGGAGCATCCAGGTTTAAGAATCATAGAATTGCAAGGTCATTCGGCCGTCTATATATTCTTTTTTCCTGAAAACTGTGAGAAGGGGGTCAACATGTTTAAGATCCATGCGCAGTCAGAATGTGCTTTATGGCTTCTAGAAGCAGCATACTACACATTCTATTTAAGAAATTACACGGACTGTTATCATCTTCCTTGTAAAATTTGAGTAGGTGTTGGCTTAGGACTAACGAGAAATTAATAGTCTGTCCACCAACTTCTTGTCGGCATACGGGTATGTCATTTAAGGATGAAAGAATAATTAATCGTAAATGTAACATACATGTCAAATCGAAAATTTGATCCATCATAAGGAACCAAACCTGTTGAGTTACACTCAGTTTGCAAAATATATGTTGCAAACTAAGCACAACTCGTAAGGTACATTGTGGTAGGACCAGTTCGTGTTCCACACTCGGCACAATATTGTATTTATCGTTATTAATTATTTGAGTGAAATGTACTCTAGGTTACTAAACTATTTAGAAACGGTTATTTAGATCCACGAACTTTCAAAGTGACCACCTAGATCCTTAAACTATTCCCGGATGATCATCTAGGTCCATAAACTTTATACTAATCCACAGGGTCTATGATCTATTTATATCGTATCAATTAGGTCCACAACACCGCTGTCCAGCCACTCTCAACGCACAATGTCACCGCCCAGCTACTCTCGACGCGCAGAACTGATCTCTATTTGATTGCCGCCGAGCCTACCTAAAGATGTTATCTAGTAACTAGTGTGCTCTATCTGTCGCACCCTCGCCCCACTTCTGGTCTTGCCTCCCCATCCCGGCCTGTGCCTTCTACCCACTAGGTAGCTATGATAATAATGTGTCACATCACATGCGAAAGGCGCAACACATGGAGGATAGACTATTGTTGTGGCCAACAGGCACGCCGTCGAAGAGGATAACAAGTAACGAGACGCGGAAAGACGAGGTCATGATGGGGAGAGCGATGTCGGATGGGAGGGTGAGACATCTATGGGCAGAGTACACGTGCTGCGTCATCGAGTAGGCTCGAGAGCGTTCGCATGGAGAGTGATTGTGTGGTGGCCATAACATGTACTGAGAGTGGCGACAATATTTATATTTAACCATAATAAACAAACAAGCTAGGATAGGCACATGTCCTTATGCTCACTAAAATATTTCTCATTAAAAAGATATCTTGTATATTCACTATAGCGAAATATGTTATTTGTCCATGCTCATTATCGTCTAAGTATCTTAACGGGCCTATTTTCCATACCTGATAAGCTCGATAAAAGTTGATGAGAGGTAGACGATGATCTGATAGCCGTTGATCACCGATCCGACGGTCCACTTCGTTGACTGAAAATTAGCAATAATCTTTATTATAATATTGTAAGTTGAAACCGTAATCCAAAATAAGGTGCCAAACTCCGATATAGAATTGTAACGTGCTTAGGGGATACGAATACATGACGGTACACAATACACACTGATCTCATCTTGAATGGAAAATATGGTTAATTAGGAAGGTTCATGTAATTTATTAATTGAACATAAAAATCATATGCTAGTAAGCTCGGGGCTAAATTAACATTAAACACGCAGAAAATTTCTCATTTGGTTCAGCGTTATTGGAACATTTTCTTCATTATTGCTACCTTGAGCACATGATTTATTATCCTTTTTTGTAAAATGCATAAGTAGCAAGTATATCACCTAGCTGGAATGATTATTTGCACGCGCCTGATAAAATAAGATGTAAAGCATCTTATATAATGACCTTATTACATGTCACATGCTGTTCCTATCATGTGGTACACTAATTGGATGGTGTAAAATTTCCGCACCGCGACAACAGCACGAACTTAAGGGCGGACTCATGATCCACAAGGACACGTTTTTTTCAATTGTGAAGATTCTAACAAGATTAGAACGATTAGGTTCGAGCAACCCATATGATAGGAACTATATCATTGCAAATGACCCCAAACACAAGGGCAGCAAGTTACAATAGAAGAGACATCACGTTTGCTCGCTTGTCAGAAATTCAGAGTAACAGCGCGAAAGATTCCCGTTCAATAAGAAAGAAGGTTAGTTTAGACGAACCAAATAAAAGGCAACGACCGCGGTGCCTCTTTGCACTCCTTTCTCCTTCTATAAAATCTGACACGCAAAGCTTTTGCGTGTTCGCAAAAAAAAAAAAAAAAAAAAAGAGGCAACGACAAGCTTTGCGTGTTCGCAAAAAAAAAAAAAAAAAAGGCAACGACAAGCCATTGAACCTGGGTTGCTCCAGTTGTTTGAGGGATAGGAGGTTTGTAGTCTGATGAATGGTACATGTTACTTGGTAAGGGACCAAACATATCCTAATGCCAGCAACATTTTTAAGCAAGCAGCAGTAGCATCGATCAACGACATGCCAGCAACATTTTGCTCGTTCCTCCGTCCAACCATTAACTAGCTATGTGGGCATTTCTTTATCTAAACACTGCGCACTTGCGTGCCATCTGCAGCTTGCCGTTTTAAATCCCCCTGCCTGATCACCTTCAAGTGCCGAGATGCCAAATTGCACCTTCCTGTTCACACGGGATGACATCATATTGGCAGCCCGGTGCTTAGATCAGGATGTTTCCGTCGGTTTGTGGACACCGCGTGTGTCTGTCAGAGTTAGGTTTGGTAACGACGAGCGAGGGGAACTCGAGGAGTTGAAGTCCTTTTGATTGTGCAGTTAAGTTCAAGTTCCGTACTGTCAATGAGAGTAACTAGGCCATCATGTGACAGCCATCCGATTATTTTCATTAACCAGAGATGCCGACGATAAATACGTGCTGGCTATGAATCTCTCTGCACGCACTCCGGAACACGGCGTGGTCAGTACTCAAATCAAATGACAAAACCTTTTAACCTTGATCCTGATGTCTCTTTCTTTACATACTAGTCGAGATTTGAGAAATCAGAGGCCTGTCGTGAAGGCATCATAGGAAATCAAATGGCTAAAAACTTAACCGTGACCCTGACGTCTCTTTCTTTACATAGTACTCGAGATTTGAGAAATCAGAGGCCTGTCGTGAGGAATCATAGGAAATCGTCAATAATCAAAATGTGCAAATGCGGAAACAAAACGTGAATGACAGACATGACTCTGCCGTCTCTGCACATACTTCCGAAGTATTTCCTTTGCTCTTGCGAGGAAGCTAACTAAAAGGTTTATAATAAAGACATGCAAGTGCATGTAAAAACATGCTAAACGTGAAGGGTTGGTGAACTCCGGCACTCGAACTTAGCAAAGGAATCTAAGACCAATCTCATGTAAGGCCTCGACCTGACACATGTGATCGCATCTCAATAGATTCACGAATGCTTCTGCCTCGGCACTGCCATAGGCATTACCGCATATACATCCGCAAACGGAAACGGTGACAAACCAAAGGCAGTAACGGAGGAGGAGTGAAAATATTCAGTGCAATTGTGCAAGCCAGTGCATTCTGTGGAAACCTTCTCATGGAAGGGCAGGTTTCACTACTACAAAATCCACTATAGCGGCGGACGTCTTTTTAACCACGGTCTCTTGAGGCGTCTGCCGCTAACATGGATACACAACGGTGTCCGTGACTACATGCGAAAAATAGTCGAGGACACCACGGGACCTGGGTAACAGGTCGCCGGTCCGCCACAACGCGTTCATCGTCGGTAGTGGACCCTGTCGGACCCGCAACTAAGTCTTGTATGACATTTAGCTGCGGGTCTCATAGTGTGGTCCGCCGCTAGGGATAGCACCCTCCCATAAATAGGTGTGGGGCGCAACGCCGAACCACCACCTTATCCACACGCACCGCACCGCCTCCAACGGCTAGGGCTAGGGCGGCGGCGCCATCTTCTCCACCTCTCCTCCTCCTCCTTCGGCCATGATCCACCGTCCTTGGGGCCGGTCTCGGAGCCACTAGCGGTCCTGGGCTAGAGGGCCTTGATCCTCGTGAATGTCCCGCGAGCCGCCCCACTCCTCGGGCGGCTCCGCCGGCGCGTCGCGGGTCGCCACTTCTCCTCCTCCGCCGCCGGCGGCGCCGCGGGTCGCCGCTCCTCCTCCACCACCGGCGCCTGGATCTAGTGCCGGCGGCTCGAAGACATTGGCCAATGTCGTCAAGGGCTTCTTGTGGCGGCGGCTCCTCCGTGGCGGCTCCCGTCCGTGCGGCGATACGCGACGTGAGGCGGCGTGAGCGCGCGATGGCATGGCGGACGGGTGATGGTGTCCGTGGCGACGGCGTCTAGGGCGGGTCGCAGCCGGTGCTGATCACGCCCTACTTTTGTTAATAGATAGACCGCCACCGACTCACATATTAGGCTAAGATAAGTTTCCGACGTGGTAGTCACGATCACACAACCGCGACTAATTTTGTAACAAAATAGTGACAGGATCTCGGTGGCGTTTTAGGCGTCCGTCACTGAGACTCTTTTTTACTCTTTTTATCCGCCGCTATAGAACATGATTCTAGTAGTGGTTAATGCATGACTGACACTGTCCCTCCGCCACACATTCGATAAGCTGTCTGAAAAGCAGCTGATCGGACTAGCACCCCCACCCTAGCGGGCCACTGCCCTCACGGCCTTCGGTGTCGGTTCCGCCAGTAGCCACTACGATGGCCAGCCTTGTTGCACCGCTGTGTCACCGCCCGTCGCCGGGTTGTGACGGTCGTCTTCAGTCTTCCTCTAAGTCCTCTGGAAAAAAACACAACTCCGATAACCTTGGAATCCTAACTGAATAAGTTCACCATCCTTCCTCGTCCGCGACGACCGATGACACCTTCGGTCCTTCACCGCCGTGCCGCGCCCCCTGCTCCACCACCGCTCCGCGCCCTCTGTTCGAGCTCGACTGGATAAGGTTGGTAAGGGAGATGGGCTGGGCCGAGCACAGTGCGATTGTGTTCCAGCGTGGCCGGTCTTGCACGAGCCTTTCCCCTCGTGAAATCATGTGTACATATTGTATTTCCGCCTACGGTGATTGGGTCTTGGGACGCCACCTCATAATGGGCCACGTCAATCCAGGATGGTGCACGGCCCAGCGGCCAGCTGCCACCAAAGGCCCAAAGCCCCAAACGAACTAGACCAGATTGCCAAACGAACCAGAGCGGATTGCCTAATTCGTTCCTCTAAAGAAAACGTGATGCGAAAGCACCACATTTCCGAGCGCGCGACTCTTCCGAAAAGATGGAAAAGAGCAAGCTGCTTCCTTTGGAGAAAGATGAAAGGCAAAAGGGTGAAAAAAAATGAGATCAATCGGCCCCACTATCTCTTCTCTCTGCTTCCTTCCGTGCCAAGTTATGCAAGGCGCTCGATCGTCGACCGGACCGTTCGCATGTGCGAACGTGAGGTAAAGTGCCCAGCTAGCGAACCTAGCTGTACTTATGCGTCCTTTCTTTTCCCCAGTGCACGGAGACACGTATACGTACAGGAAATTGAGAGCGAGCCCACACAAGGCCTGTGTATGTTTTCCGCTGCAATCATGGGCGCCTCTGAACCGAACAAAACGATTGCCACCCACTGATGACCGAGGGAAAAGGGGATGCTGTTATCAACCGCGATTCTGTTGTCAAGGCGCGACGCAACAAACGATGAGAAGTTTCACGCGGAAGCGATCAGGCTCCGTAGGAAAAGTCGCGCGCGTGATAATGGAGGAATTGCAGCATCCGGGTACGGTTTTGGCATCATTACCCCATTAAACCACGGACGGGATCAGCATGATCGTGCATCGAATGATGATGATACATGGAGCACACTGCAACAGTACAACTGTTCCTTCATTAATTCTTCGGTGGGGGATACCCGAACATTATCACCTCTGCTGGTCACTTGCCGTGAGGAGCAAAGCTTTCCTTAAAACGGTTCGCGCCATCTTTCCATTTCCTAGCTATAGCTAGTCATCACCGTGTGAGTTGCCTTCACATTCTTGCGTGTCGTCCTGCTCTTTTGAGCATGCAAAGTGGCCCCTCCAGTCTCCAGGCCGGGCTTTTCAAGTGTGAACTTGCTTGGATTTGAAGACTGATGGATTGATCTGGGTCTACTGGGCACTACAGAGCGCAGTGGACAGAAAGGGAAATTCATGGACATAAACTATACTGTACTACTAGTAAGCTAGATTGGTCAAGCATAGCTGGACAACTACTCCCTCCATTCCTATATGTAAGCATTTCAGGGATTTAAATTTTGTTCCATTATATAAGCATTCCTACATATAAGACAAAATATGATGAGTTGATTGGTGGGTGGAGAATTGATAAGGTAGTGTAAAATGAGAGATATATATATATCTACCTCTTGACTATTTTTGTCTTGGAATTCTTTGACTATTTTTATCTTGGGATTCTAGGAATGTTTATATATAGGAATGGATGGAGTAGTATTTACAGACACAGAGACGACTGACCGGCTGCCTTTACTAATGATACTCGGTATTCGATGGCAGATCTTGAAATAGTCATAAGAGGAGCTAACACTCATAAAAAATAATAAAATTGACCTAAAATAACAGCCTTGGTAGAACTCACTGCTCCATATGACTTTTTCCTGCTATTTTTGCTCTCTGGCAACCATTGGATCTATCTAATCTGCATTTTCTAGATGCAACGTTGTTTGTTATTATTGGTTTCCGACAGCATCAGGAAAGTTTGGCAGTGCATGCATGTGATGGTTTCCGTTTCTTTTCTTTCTCACGACAGATAATATTCCTGAAAACTCCATGGGCAGCTCCGCTCCCCCATGATATGCCATGCCTAGATAGCTTCTCAAGTAAGGGTGTGTTCGTTTCCTAGGTCTAAACTTTATAGCTGTCACATCAAAAAAATCTTAATATTTATGAGTACTAAATAAAATTTAATTATAAAATAAATTACAGACCCATAGACTAATTCACGAGACGAATCTAATGAGGTTAATTAAGTCGTGATTAGAAGACGATTACTTGTAGCAACACTTTAGCAAAATATAGATTAATTAAGCTCATTAGATTCATCTCGAAAATTAGCATCAATCTCTAAAAGGGTTTTGACATTAAATTGATCGAAATATTCATAAATACTAAGATTCTCTTTGATATGACAATGCTTAAATTTTAGAGAGAGAAACGAACAGGGCCTAAGCCCAGCCATAGTTAACTAACACTTGCAAGTAAAGGTAGCTTCCCAAGTAAGCCCAGCCCAGCTTCCAAATACTATTTGTTATTGATATTTTTTTCAGTATGCGAGTTTGAACTGTTCGTCAGTTCCATTTGTTGATGAATCTGCATTTAGGCCAAATGATACAATTTCTCTCTCTTGTTTTTACTAAAGATGGTACTGTAGCATACTAATGGAGTAATGGTACATACGAATACTCAGCTGGTACCACAGATTTGTCCCAGCTGGTATGTGAACGATCTAACCGGGCCAGAAAAGTGTGGCATCGAAGAAGTACACGCTTTATTAAAGGAGGCTGGCGAGTAGTGGCATGACACCTAAGCAGGCGCGTCCTCCAAATCGCTGCTAGCCCCAACCCTTTCTCCACGGCCAGAAGTGACCCTTGCGCGCGTGTGTAACCGCGTTCTATATACTGCGCAGGCCTTTCCCACTCGGGTCTTGCTGGAGAGACTCCACGCCTGTATATATACAAGTCCACTTGCTTACGCATCGCCCTCTGCCTTCCTCCCCATCGAAGCCACGATCGAACAGCCAGCGCAGAGGAGGATCTAAGCGCGATCACAGTATTAGTGATGGTCAAGAACCCGAGCAATGCCGTCGCGGCCTTCGCGGACGAGAAGGCCAGGCCGGAGATGATGGTGGGCGGCGGTAAGGCAGCGGCGAAGCAGTACAAGGGCGTGCGGATGCGGAGCTGGGGCTCGTGGGTGTCCGAGATCAGGGCGCCCAACCAGAAGCGCCGGATCTGGCTCGGCTCCTACGCCACGCCCGAGGCGGCCGCGCGCGCCTACGACGCCGCGCTGCTCTGCCTCAAGGGCTCCGACGCCGTCCTCAACTTCCCCTCTTCGTCGTCATCCTCTTCGTCGTCTCACAATGCTGGCGATCGCGGCCACTCGGACCCGGGCGGCATGTCGCCGAGGTCCATCCAGCGCGCGGCGGCCGCGGCCGCGGCGGCGTTCGATGCCGCGGTCAACATCGTCGCCAGCGTGGACGATCGGTGCTCTTCAAGCGCCGGCGCGACTACCACAGCAACATCAGTCTCGCTGTCCACGCCAATCAGCGCCGCTGGTGATCACGGGCAGGAGCAGGCGACGCCCTCCTCGTCCGCCGCGGCCAGCACCGGGTCGTCAGCGCAGGGAGATGAGCTGTGGACGGAGCTTCTGGACGCGTTGGCATCGCCCAAGTGCATGGATCTGATGGCCGCCGGCGCCGCGCCGTTCTCGTCGACGTGGGAGGAGCCCGAGGACGACGGCGAGATGATGAGGCTGTGGAGCTTCTGCTAGCTAGGCCTAGGAGATCAAGCACAGTGCATGCATCGTTCCATTAATTTTTCTTATCTCTCCGTGTCAGCATTGCGAGCTAGGTGCATGCATATGTATTTTTATTTCAGAGAAAAGATTCTTTCATTTTTTTTTGTTTTCATGATAAACCAAAAGATAAAGTTATTAATTCCTTGGTATACTGCTGAAATGTAAGAAGTGGCGAGTGAGTGAGGGTGAGCATTGGATACTTGCTGAGTTTGCCCATTTTGTTTCACCTAATCACTTTCGTGATTACTTAATTTAGTCAGAAAGTGCTCGGAAGGGACGCGCTTTGTGTCTCCTGAGGGAGGAGGCTTGGTGTCTAAGCAGAGGCTAGCTGTACTGCTGATCTATCATAGTTTTTGGTGTTGTAATAATAAAAAAAGGTGAATACATGCTCTGCTCTCGATGTCGTACGTTGCTTAGATTCCATGGCACCCGTCGTTTCCTTTTCTTTTCTCCAATATACAGGTGAGCGTGTATTTGTATCAAGTATAGAAAAAAAACCTGCACTATCGTCTTTATTTTGGCTAATAGAACTTCACTATTTCGCTGTAACCTGGCTCTCAACGCTTTGATTGATGACTCGGCGGCAGAGAAGCAACCTGGTTGTTTCTTATAAAAGCAAATAAAACAACGTACTTCTCGCGACCACATTCCATGTTAGCAGCATTAATGCTGCGGCCAATTAATTATCCAGAAAGTCCTTGTTTAAGATAAATAAACATAGGATTGCCCATGTCGGCAAGTGTTCAAACAAGCTAGGAAGTACACGCGTCCACTATACAGCTTCACATCGAACGACGAATAGATTGACTATAGAGTAAACAGGGGATGTAGACGCTAGACAGAAGTATGCATGTTCAGCACAGCTCAACAAAAGAGGGAAAATATTAAATGTGTTTTGATCCTTTTTGTAGATCTCGATCGGTCTCGCCTAATAGATCTCTTATGATTGAGCTGACGTTTTCCGATGTTCGGAAACCTACTTAATACAATGTAATCGACCTCCACAAAGTGACAACAACATGCTCAGAACACTGTTTTCGTTTGCAGTAAAACAAATGGCCCAGAATGCTGCTATCAAACATCATACAAACTGAAATGGTAGTAGTGGTTCTTCTGGAGAGAGCTTTTTGTTAATCATTACTCAATTAAAATGTTAGCAGGTGAGAATCCGTGCCAAGTTAAGAGTGGAGGCAGAAGTATGGTGTTGTAGTAGTTTGGTTTAGCACGTCGTGTACCTGAATACTGTTAGCATTAAAAACAATACTTTTAGCACGTCGTGTACCTGAATCAGGCAGCATGCTGCTATTTCTATTACATCGTTACCATAAGATAATAATAGTTCTCTTAAAGAATGATTGACAGACCGAGCTGATATAACTTAGAGAACTGAAGAAAGATGACAACAAAAGAGGGTGCCATCATATGCTCATTGAATTTTCATGTCATTTCCTCTGAATATGAATTTTCTGATAAACTAACTTCACTTTAAAACTTCTAGTTACAGATGTAAACTTCACAGGGAAAAAAGGTGGCTGGTCACTACAAAATTAAACTTACAACGGAGCTAAGAACTAAGGTCCAATGCACAAACATTTGGATATAGAGCTTCAGCAAAATGGATCGATTGCTACGCAATGCTGAATGTCTACATTGAAGTTTCCAGCAGGGACAGTTGTCTTTTGTTGAGCTGTCTCTAAGGGCTTGTGGTACAGATTTTTTCCGACAATTCTAGAGTGAAAGCGCTAGATTGTTCAACTTGGCCTGACCAATAAGTCATGCACTCTCGGGCTGATCTGATGATCCATCCATCTGTGTCTTCAGATCCTCACTAGGATCAACTGCAGTTTGTTGGGAAATTCATACAGATTCTGCTGTGTTAACAGTTTCTGAATGAAGGTTTTCTCTTGTTTTGTCATCAGCAATTTTGCCAATTCCTTCATTGCTGTCATTATTATTTATCACACTATCCACATTTTTCTCAGGTACCTCAGATACCACAAGTTCAGATGCCATTTGCTCGCTCTGAACACGAGCGGTTTCAGGGTTGACTCCCATACCTTGTGCAAGTGCTACATACCTGAGTACTATTTGCTTGTAGGAATTCAAAAGGTTTTCTACATCAGCAACAGTCAGATCACCAGCTCGGGCAAATAGGAACGGATACTCCTGGAATTTTTTGCTCAAGTCATCACTGTTGAGAAGCTCAGTAGCTCCTTTGTTCTCCAAATCAGGAATAGATTGCACCCGCTCAACTGGTTTACCACTAACAGTCACATCACTGTCCCTTCTCATGTCCTGTCCTGGGCCTTGGATGTTATCTTTCAAATACAAGCTGGCATCAGAATTCCTATTACCAGTCAGATTTTGTGATCTACGCTCTTGGACATCAAGATTAGCCTGATTATCCTTGTTTTCTGAGTCAGCGGATAATCCTAACAAGCGTTCCTTTGCCGACTCCATCTTTCTTTGGAAGTCTAGTTCATTCATGGATAATGATTCCCCGTCAATGTTCCATATGAAAGACTCAGCAGACAGTATGTTTGTAAAGAAGTATTGAGCTTCTGACACCAATCGTGTTTGTCGTCTGTATCTCTGTATGTATAACAGATTTGAGTGCAGCTGAGGAGGATTTGCCTGCATACAAACAAAAGATGTTTTACTTTGATGATCCTAACTGTAATATGTATCATGAAAAGAAAAACAAATTAGAGATATTTGGGAGTCCACAACAAATGTACCCAAACACTGTACTTTAGTACCAAGGTACCAAAATTACTAAAGCTACAACTAAGGAATGCAGGTCCATGATGCAAGGGAATATTTGTTGGTTAACGATTTAAGGCGTACCAAACTTAGTTTTAAGATAATAACAATAAATTCGCAAGAGTCAAGCAAATTGCTGCAGAAGGGAAGAAAGCTGGTTATTGGTCAAGCAACATCATTACTGACACCTATAAAAGCTACTCCAAACAAAACACTAACTCGTTAATCATAATTTTGACATGATGTTTCTCATTAATATATTAGTTCAATGCTCCTCCAGTATAAATAAATTGCTCCTTTCTTGAAAGTAAATCCTTAAGATTACTACAGGTAAAGTATGTTTGCTAGTGGAAGTATACGTCTCTCTCCTTGTAAGCAAAGAAGTTATAGCTCTCTCATATTACACACACAACTCTCTGATTCTTCAGATATCATCAGACCAGCTGTGCACTCTGCAACTTTTCCAATAATAATATGTTTTGATGTCAAGTCAATACAACCAAGCTGTCAATGGCATTCTTCACCCAATATTGTGCTAACGACAACATGCTACTGGCAACAATAGATACTTCCCTCATGAAGACAGATTTTGTGATAAAATATCATCAATCATGAATCCATACATGTAAAAGCTGTGGAACATACCTTTATCGTGACATAAATGAGTACCGGAAGGAATTCATCAGCTCCAGGGGGTTATCATTGGATATTACAGAAGCATTCAGAAGTAAATTATTAATAACTTTACAGCAGTTCAGGATGCAAGCAAGCTTATCTCTTGGAGCCTTATACAAATTTATCTTCTGAAGCTCCTTCTGTGCAAGCTGTATAAAAAGTGGTAGGCAAGCATTAGCAGATTACACCTGCATTAAGTCTCATATAAGGTCTCTCTAAACAAATGGCTAGAGAATAGTAGGCAGCAGTGTGCTCGTGAACTTAATTTGAAGATTTGGTAACACACTGAATCATGAAAATACATGTTTGTTTAAAATTCAAAAAGTTGGCTTCCCTAATCCTTGAAGAGGGTGGATGGCACTGGCATTGAATTGAATGTCAAAATAATGCATTAGCAGTGCAGTAAGTGGATGAAGTGAGAATCAAATAGTTTTTTTTAACCGACATTCAATGAATCATGAAATTTCATGTTTATTAAAAACTAAATGTAGACTTCCCTACTTGAAGAGGGTAGCTGCCACTGGCAGTGAACCGGACATTATAAATATTTCAGTAGCAGTGTAATCAGTGGACAAAGTAACAATCAAATAGTTCTTTTCAACCGACATACTTCACATAGACAGCATATAATACAGTTCTATTGGTTCAATTTCAGCCCAAATTTCAGGGACACACGTTACTACCAAGAGGCACAGCAAAATACAAAATCAAAATAATGATGAAGGTTGACATGTGTACCAGCCATGATGTTTCATTCTGATACTCAGGTTTTATATCCAAGTTTTCAGGCCTTATGAACTGCTGTAACAAAGACATCTTCTCAAAAAGTTCTTCATCACTCTTCACATCTTCTGGGACCGAAGCAAATACCCGATTGAAGAGCTTTGTCATGACATACTTCTCAAGTCCCTAAATGCGTATATCAAACAAAGGTAAATATTGTTATAACAAAGAACAGATTCTAGTATTAGTACCAAAATAGCTGTTAAAGAATGATTCAGTGAATAAGCAAAAGCATTGCATATTTGTAAGGAAATTACCTCACCGGCGCTCTCTAGTTCTTCCTCAGAACTGCCAGCCCAAGGAGTGTGTGCTCTGAAAGCACCTTCCATATTTTCGAGGAACTCCTGAACAGCTGCACTATCTTTCTCTGGATCAGGAGCTCTATTTGAGAATGTCACAATAAATCTGTATACATGAAACATAACAAAATTAGTGTTGAATTATTTACTAAGACCTACATGAATGCCAAGTATTAATTGGTCTTAGGTACTGAGCCCTGTAGGGAAAAAGAAGAAGGCTATACTAAATAGAGCTACACCAAGAATAATCAGTACCCAGAAATGTTTACACAGGATTTATTCACGATTCTAGGTATGTACCGTCATTAGAGCCTATTCTCAGACAATTACTACACATCAGTACAAGATTGGACCCTGATTTTTGTACTCTGCTTAAGTGTTTATAATTAAGTGCCAAAGATTTTTCTTGAATTTGATAACTAAGGCCAGTCTCAACCCAAGTTTCATAAGGATTTTAAACTCATTAAATAGCATGCCACATAAGCAAAAGTGGTGATGTGGCATGAAATTTATGAAGAGAGAGATGAATGGAGTTTCATCCCCATGAAACCTTAGGTACACGATTACCTAAACTATGAAACCAGAATGAAACTCCACTAAGACTAATTTGTTTCATCTCTACACATTTTATCAACTATCATTGGTTACTAAGCTGCAACATTTAAATGATATGTTTGCCTATGAAACCGTGACATGAAACTTCACATTGAGAAAGCTTGTTTCATCAACAATTTTATATGACATGACACACTTGGAAACCATCCTATGAAACCTTGCACTGAGACTGGACTAAATAAGAACCACACTTAATAGATACTCCCTCTGTTCACATTTACATGTCATTCTATCATTGCTCACTTTTCTCCAATTACATGTCATTCTCGTTTTCCAATATACATTTTTCTCTTCCCAATACAATATTCACTCTTTCCACCACATCTCTAGCCTTGTTCGGCTGCTCAACTGGAAAGCTGGCTTTAAGTCCTAGATAGTTGTATAAGCTCATAAGCCAAACAAATTTTGTGAAGGAACCAGCCAATTTGTTTGGCTGTTAGCATCAGCCGAACAAGGCCTCTATCTCTATCTCTCTCCTCCTCGTTTTCAGTGCACCCGCTTTTTTACTTCTCCTTAATTCTAGTGTTCAACTCCAAATCAACATGTAATAATGAACGGAGGGAGTACTCAATATTTTTCAACCGAAGTCATATAATCAAGCTGAAGCATCCACATACCCAAGCAGGTTTCATCTAGATACCAATTCTCATGCATAACACATAAAAAAAAATCTGATGCGTAACTTGGTCGCATTGTCCAACATTTCGGTATGCATATGCAGCAACAATTTAATCCAAGTACACTATACCACCCCAAGGTGGCACAAAAACGAATGCTCAACTCCAGCTCCAATAATGGTTAGAGATGGATGAAGAGTCGAACATCAACCAAAGTTTAGCCCCTCCAAACAAACCAGTTGCCTGGCAAAGGCGCGGTCACATTCCCGAGCACAGCACCGTACCAATCTCTTCTCAAGGCGCCCCGAACTTGCACTACGCCAGCTCGCACTGATTGACGCAACGCGCACCGCCCAAGAGTAGGCGATTGCGACAAGCTCTCCGGCAGATCTTCACACCACCGAACCAAATCGGACACACGAGCGGTTAAGCCGACGGGGAAGCGAAGCGAGAGGGAGAAACTGACCCCTTGATGGACTTGACAAACTCGGCGGCGGAGGGCTGGCGCATGCGCTCGAGGAAGTCGTGCCAGGCCAGCGGCGCCGTCGAGGAGTCGCCGCCGCCCTCCATCGTCGCCGGATCGGGGGCTCGGATCGCAGGACTGGCTTGGCTTTGTGCAGGGTGGGAAGGAGGGGAGTACGGGAGGGAGGTCAAGGGTCGCCTCGGATGGAACGTCGAAGCGGGGATTTGCTCTGCGGTCGTCGGAGTCGGGCTCGCCGGGGGTCACGACGTGTCCGGCCCCAACAGAGATGCCCTTGTGATTTGTTATTGGACTGGTCGATAGAGGCCTGTTTTTTTTTTACTTATTTTCCCCTTTTGGATTCACGAAAGAAGGAAGCTCTCGACAAATGATGATGTGCAGTGAACAAATCACTGGGTTTCAGTGGCATACGACTTGTTTTTCTATGAAAGTTTTCTATTTGTCATACTATCTGCTCAGCAGCCCAGCAGGAGATTGAATCTTGCACGCGTGAGATTCGTTGGCACAATATGAGGCGCATGTGTTTATTTGAGAATATCCATAATTCCATTTGATTTTTTCTGGTAATAAGATATCACATTTTGCACCTTCGAAGTTGTCTGAAAAGTCCACAAAGGAAAATTCGCCCAAAAACAAAATCCGGACTAAGGGTGTGTTTGGAGCGGAGAAATTTAAAACACGAGAGCAGGGAAAAAAGCGTAGGAATGGAGAAAACACGAGGAATTGAAAAGGTAAGAAAACCACAGGAATTCAAAACAGAGGAATGGAGAAATATAGGTGTTTGGAATGAAGGAATATAAACACCGGAACAAAAATATCAATGTAACTAAATAAAATCTTTAAGACTTATATATAATTACTATTCAATGCATAGAAAAATAATTAGGGTATATTTAAAATTCGTGAGTAAAAGTAAATAAATTAGAAGGACATACTTGCTCTAATACCCTATTGTTATGATTGAAAACACATTATTGCAAAATAAAGAAACAAAAAGAATATGAAACATCTCTCGGTCAAATATGTGCAAACCTAGAACTTATAGATAACGAAAGATTGAATGATTAGAGAAATGTTGTAGCTTCATCTTCACACATGGGAAAATTTCCAAGAGCTTTGAGTGGAGTTTTTGATTTCTCCATTTTGTGAAGGAAAGGATACCATTACTAAGGAAATGAATTCATGTTTCCTATGTTTCAAACAGCAAATAGAGGAAACATTCCATAGGAATGATTTCCTTTGAAATTCCTTTATAATTCCTCCATGCCAAACAGGGCCTAAGGGGGAAAAGACCATGGTCAGTTATGCACGTCAGTACTGAGATTAGTTAGGCATTTAAGTTGAGTGCCTAAGTTCAAGTTTTGACTAGATCGAATTGAGAAGGCCCCGGAGTAAGGATCAACAAGAAGATGCAGAATGGTTTGTTACAAGGCCTCTTATTTATACTCAATAAAAGTTACTGGTTCACTATTCAGCATACAAATTGGAAAATCATATTGCCTCTCTCTTAGACTTCATAGCCATGAAAGCACGTGATGTTTGAAATGAAGGACAACGCAAATGCGTGCCGGGAGGTACACAACACGCATACATTTACCCGCTGGCGCGTTGTTCATATTTGCTGCGGGTAAGAGTAACTACAATGTGCTCCAAAAGCAGTTCATAGTGAATAAAATATATTAATTGATACATGTTTACATTGTAGAAGTAGTTCATACAACAATCCATAACACAAGCTGCTTATGTATACCTTTTATTTACACTAACTTATCAATTCATCATCATCCACCAACCATCAGATTTTGTCTTATCTCTAGAAATGCTTATATTATTTGAAAATTTTTGAATACTTCAGTTCCTTCCAATTGTGTCTCATGTGTGTGCCCGGATGCCCAATGTACAGTGATGACATCTTGCTAGCCTGGTTTTGATGGAGTCCTCTCTTAATATATTTACATAGGAGGATGTCCAACCTTAATCATGATTTTTTACTATCCCGTTTCGAAATCGTTGTTGCTGTTGTCTCTTTTGTATGTCTGATCATTAGTTTTGTATAAAATATTTATTCAAATATAAAAAATCATATGTCATGTTTCTAGTTTATTTGTTTATATAAACATGTTGCCGGCAAACCAAGGTGCACCTGGCCTTGTCTGGTTTCCGTGTCTCGGTTGTCCCTGTCCGGGTCGCCCAGAAATGAGTTTGGCCACAGATCCACTGTACAAGGCCCATAGCACAGGTACCCTGCCAATTCGCAGCCCAAGAAGTTGTTCAGACTCCTGACAACAGCGGCGATCTTGCCTTGCCGCACAAGATGAAAAAGGCAACGCCTGCTGCCAGTTGGCCGTCCATTCCCCGCCGCACCAGCCTACTCCCTGCTGCTTACCGCTGCTTCCCTCCCCACTCCTAACCGATCTCGCGGACCCTACCGCGGTTCCAAGCCATGGCGCCGCTTCCATGGGTGATCCTAGCCCGCGTCCCTCGCCGGAGCGACGACGAGGACGTCGTGCTCGGGGGCTGCTTGTCCGTGGAGCTTGCGCAGCCGCCCCGGCTCACCCACCTAGTGCTTCCTCCGCTTCGCCTCCCCACGATCGAGGCCTCCCTCGACCTCGATGGCGGTTCCGGCGACGCTGCAGCACGCGTGGACTCCCTCGACCTCGATGGCGGTTCCGGCGACTCCTTCCCCGTGAACACCGGCCTCTCCAACAACGCGAACGTCGCCACGGGCCACAGCAACTCCCGTCGCGTCGCCGCCCCACGCCCCGCCCCACGCGTCAACCTCGTCACCGAGCCACATGGCCACTCGCTCCGAGGCCTCGCCTCGCGCGGCGTCTGCGACCGCGTGGGCGACAGCGACTCCATCCTCGCCGCCGGTCCGCACCGGTACTACCCGCACGCCCTCGCTACGCGCGACGCAAGCCCCCACATCGGCAACTGCAACCTTGTCGGTGCGCAAGGCGACTCCTACTCCGCCCTCGCCGGGAGCGGCAGCTGCGTCCAAGTGGGCGACTCCAGCATGGTCTTCAGGCCGCGGGTCAACTCGCACCGCGCCGCCACTCCGTGCGCCAACTCCAACCGCGGACTCCTCGCGGCCACCTCTGAGGATCCCACCGCCGGCCCTCAGGGAGGCTGCACGGGCGTCGATTCGGATAAGTCCTTCGTCGCCCTCGCCACCGACAGCAACGCTGGTCTCCTGCTCGCGTCGTCCCCGGTGCACATCAACCCGGTCGCCCTTGCGGAGACCATTGCCGCGCCGGGGACTCGCTTGTACGTGATGTTCGAGAAGGATGGCCCGTGCACCCCTGTCGTTGCACCCCTGTCGTTGGCAAAGTCAGGGATCGTGAAGCTCCACTCCATCCGATCAGCCGTCTAGGAAACATCGGCTTCATGGTTGTTCCAGGCGGCGGTACCTGCTTAGTCGCCGAGCTTCAGCATGATGCTGGCTGCAACACCGCGCGACTCCTCACCATCCGTTCAGACACTGAACACGAACAGTGGATCGAGAAGACGGTGGCATACCCTGTGGAGTTGATCAATGCGGCGTGGGCTTCCCATGGCGTCCTATCCCACGATGGCAAGCTCCACTGGGTTGATCTGACACGGGGAACAATCACTTGTGACCCCTGTGTAGATGTTCCCACGCTGCTGTACCAGAAGCTACCGGGCGGCAGCGATGTCGACCCCGCAGGCGCCTACGCTAGTCGCTGCATCAACATCAGCGGGGGTTGTATCCGGTACGCCGAGGTGCGTGGAATTGGAAATGCAGGGAGATTGGTTGTGTGGACCAGGTGTGTTCCTTTCCTCCTCTAAAATTTAGCGATTGTCACATCGAAGAGAATCTTATTATTTATGAATATTTCGATCAATTTAATGACAAAACCCTATTGACAGATTGGTGCTAATTTTCGAGATGAATCTAATGAGCTTAATTAATCTATATTTTGCTAAAGTGATGCTACAGTAACCGTCTTCTAATCACGACTTAATTAACCTCATTAGATTCGTCTCGTAAATTAGTCTAGGGCCTGTAACTTGTTTTATAATTAAACTTTATTTAATACTCTTAAATAATAAAATTCTTTTGATGTAACAGCTCTAAAATTTAGACACCAGAAACAAACACACCCACCTTAGAACTGTGAACTGCAACTGCTCTCAGGACGTGCTCGCTTGGGAGTTGCCACCATTCCTGTCGCCTGGTGAGTAACCACAACTTTTACTAATGCAAATATGCTCTGTGCTAACTCCATGGCCCAATGTAACGTGTGTAGAGTAGTGTATATGTTCTTCAGTTTTAAGACCAACGTGCATTTTATACAAGCACTTACGGAGAATTTATTAGAATCGAGATTATTGGCAATCTACAGTCCAATTGGAATGCTGAAACTAAACTGTGGACTGTGGTGTTTTTGGCAAACTGAAATTCATCGTCCAGTTTCAGCTTGAAACTGGACTTTGAGCCTGAAATTGAAATGGAACTGTAGCGTTGGCCAACTGAAATTCACCATTCAGTTTCAGCCTGAAACTCTGATCTTTCAAATTTCCACTGTGGTGTTGGAATATATACGGAATAGCAATGCATGTGCTAACTCGAAATGTCATAATGATTGTTGCTTGCTCTGTTTGTGCAGGACACTTTCCTCGCAACTCAGGTTTTCTTGATATGGAAAAATGGGTTGTCCAGATTCGGCATATTGGGGCGGGAGAACTATTGTTGTGTGCTAAGCCGAAGAATATTATGACACTTTTCAGTCTTAGGCTTTGGACTGACATCGAGTTTGCCGAGCTGCGCATGACGCAGAGGACTGATGAAGTTTGCAAAGTCTCCTTTAGAGTGGGTTACACGGATGAAGTGGTGACCGCAAATCTGTCTGTCAGATCATCAGTCATCAGGGTACCAATACCTGACTTTACGAGCTTATTCAAAGCTCTTGGACTGATCTACAAGGGAATCCCCAGCCCCTCTGAGCCCACAGTTTTCACCGGTGTCCAGACATCTCGGGGCTACTACATCGACGGCAAATGGAAGGTCGACTTTGTTGAGATGGCCACGCTCCACGGAGCAGTTATGGTGCTGAAGTTTCAGTCTTCTCACTTCGAGTTGTTTGGTGCACAGCTGTTTGAGTTCCCCGCCTTCCACCGCATCGAGATCAATAAGTATCCGCACCGGGATGGCTGGGATGTGCGCTTCATGGCCTCGGAAGACTCGCACGAGCAAGTTGTCATGGATGTTCGTTACGGTGTTCGTATGATACCAATCCCCTATCTATCTGAGATCAGGAGACCTTCTATTAGAGTACGGAGGATCCAGATACGCATTCTATGATAAAAGTGGACCCTTGAAATCGTGATATGCACCTATATTGTAGTATCTGTCTTAGGATAATTCCATTGGCAATCATTGTACCTGACAGGATGCAGGTGCCGGCATAAGTGAACACTGGTAATATACCTTTTTGTGAGTGCCAATGGAGCGTTTGATCTGTTCTCCGTTTCAGCTCACATTTGATCTGTACTTTGTCTCACCAGACATTTGGTATAGCATCCCAAGTTTTGAGCTGTGACTATGGTGCCCGGAATAATCACATGAAAAATTCGTAAAACACTTTTACTGGTCGTTCCAAGGTCGGTGTGTTTAATTGTCCGTGTCGGTACCGAGTCCGAGTCCGAGTAGAGCTGCTGGACCTATATAATGTAATGCACGTTGGGAGAGTTAACAAGGACGGAGGAAGAGCGCCACGAGATGCATCACGGTAACGAGAAGATGCAGAACACCGCCACAACAACCACGCGGAGGAAGAAGAGGCCTAGACTGACTTCATCGTACCTGTCGCACGACCTGGTGACGGACATCCTCTCCCGACTGCCTGTCGAATCGCTCCTACGGTTCCAATCCGTATGCAAGGCCTGGCGCCGCACCATCTCCGACGACCCATCCTTCGCCCTCGCGCACCTCCAACGCCAGCGGCCACCGTCGTCCTTGCTCATCCTCCCCATTCTGGATGACGACGACGACGAAACTGACTACGATGATGGGGAGAATTATGTGAACAAGAAGGCGCCCAACAACAACCCGAACGAGGGCAGCCGCATCGCATTTTACCAGTGGGCGAAATGCACGGCCGCAGGACAGAGCAGCGCCGGCGCCGCGAGCCTCGTGCACGCCGTGGATACGGTGCCCGAGCAGGAGCCCTGCCATGCGCACGACGTCCTGCCCCACTGCGACGGCCTCGTGCTGCTGCCCACCCGGCAGGGGCGCGCCTGATCAACCCGGCCACGAGGAAGGGCATCACCCTGCCCTGGAGTCCCGGAAGTGACGCCCAGCAAGACCAGGAGTACGGCCTCGGGCATAGTTCCATTTCTTTCTTGATCCACTCTAACCCGGGCTTCGGCGCGTACGAGGCCGCCCACCAGGCGTACGGCCTTGGGCGCGACCCGGGCTCCGGCGCGTACAAGGCCGCCCGCTTCTTCTACCGTTGGGTGTACGTGGCGACCACGCGCCACCCGGAAATCACCATGGAGATGGAGGTGTTCACCGTCGGACGCGACACGCACTGGCGGGAGACGGCGGCGCAGCCACCGTACCCCATCATACCGGGGCGGACGGCCACCTTCCACGAGGGCTCCGGCTCGCTGCTCTGGACCGTCGACGAGCGCTACCTCAGCCCGGCGGGCGCCTCCGCGCCGGGCTTCCTCCGCTTGTCGTTGGAGGACGAGACGTTCCACGTCACCCCGGCGCCGCCCTGCCGCCCGAGGCTAGACCACGCCAAGTCCAGTCTCACCGAGCTGCGCGGAGAACTGTGCGTCACGCACATGGAAGAAACGCACGTGCTCGAGCTGTGGATGAGCAAGTGCGCGTTGCACCCACGGTGGGAGCGGCGGTACGCCATCCACGTCACGTGCCCTGGACCGTACCACCCTCATCCGGTGGACTTGTTCGATGACGGGATCGTGTTCCATGAGATGTCGTATGATTACGGCGACGGGTTTATCAGCGGCTACGATTTCGAAACCCGGGCGTGGAAGGATATCGTCCAGCTCTACAGAATCAGGTTTTGCGACGGTGGTGGTTCAACCGACGACGACGAGTGTCCCAGGCCACGATTCTCCAAGTTCTTCCTGACTCCCTACCGTGAAAGCCTGGCGCTGATGAAATGGTAGTCAGGTAGTTCTCTTTTTCTACCGATATAATTCACAGACATAGGGAAACTATGCTGCTTTTCCACGAACGTTTTCATGTCGTACAAACACGAATTATGAACAGGTTTGAGATATTTATGAAGGTTTCAAATTGAACACCTGATCTCTCTTGTGCTGGCAGACGCATCACCTCGGTCAGAGATTTTCTTTGGATGTCCTGAATCTCAAATAATTTGTCCATAACATTTTCTTCAAAAATATGTCTAAGCACACATTTCATTAAAAGAATAGAACTAATTAGATCCTGATGTAGGACCAAACTAGGACGACCAATAGTACATGAGATTTGTATTTATTTATTACATGAAAGAACAGAAAACGACCCCGAACTAGCTACTGCAACCCCAAAAACATATGGCATATACAGTCCAAAAAATACAATCTACATGCACGGCAGTTCTAAATATACAGGCTGATTGTGGCATCTCTGACTAGGACTGCGAGTGTACGGTTCAACTCACTGTGAAGAGTATATGCAAAATAAACCTCGGATAAACTCATGGAGCACATCTCCGTTTTCTTGTGTTTTTCATGGGATCCTCTCATCCTCCAACGAGAAACAAAGGAAGCCCAGAGGAAAGGCGACCGGACGATGGAGAAAATGTTCGTCAACGGTCTCCAACATAAAGCTTTCTCTGAAGAAGCCCCGTTATGATTACGACAGTGAGTCATTTCTCAAAACTACATATATTTTGTCCAACATATCATAAACCTACAGGTTTAAAATTATTTCACAAAACTACATATTTTACAGCTAGTTGTACAGATACATATTTTATAACTCAATGTGAAGAGGCTCCATATTTGGAGGCCGTCGTGGACTAGTGATCAAATCTGTGGTTCTATGATAAATTAGTATAAAATATGTATTTTTGTGATGATCTCTACAAAATACATAATTTCATGAAATCATCTCTTAAACATATAGTTTTGTGATAATTTGATCAAAAAATCCTGTAGTTTTGCTAAATTTACTCCGTGACAGTTGACAGGATATATGAGTAACTTGGGCTGAAAAGAGTTTCTATGTAGGACTCTGAACCCAGCTTTCCTGGTAGCCGCAGAGCACCATATCTTTGAACAACTTCACAGCTGCGCAGATATACATCACCAAAACAAACAGTATTTAATACATTACAAACTTTGCTCGTTCCGCTATATCTCTACCTTTCACACACCTTCAAAGGGGAGAGAAAAATTACTGAGCCGACCCAAAAAATTGCACATGCACAAATATTAAAAAAACAATTTGATAATAATAAATATACGTTGATAAATTCCACCTATTCATAAGCTTCACCAGCTTTAGAATTCTCAAAATCAGCGGTGTTGGTTCTATTTATTTCATATCACATGAGGTACATACATTTTCTTTTCTCTAAATTAGGATGGACTCAAATGTGAACACTCCCATGTAATCCACATGGTATATCTATTTATTTGATATGCTGTTGACATATAGTACAATTTTTGTGAGCAGAAGGTTAGGCGTGTACCCACCTTACTCTGATTATTAATTATGATTAAATATTATTGGTGTACTGGGAATGGGGGTTCCCATAACCGCTCGCGGGCCGTTATGGACGGCCCATCCGCAACAGAGCCACGACGCCCGGTGGGCCAGCACGGACCAGCCGGACAGGGGCATGCGAGGGAAGCCACCGCTCACGGGCGAGGTGTCACGTCCCGAAACCCTAGTGTGCCCACGCGACACAAGCCATGATCGTGGGACCCACACGATTGGGTGGGAGACTTAACTCCCTCCCTCGGTTCCTGCGTGGGACACGTGGGGTCGGTCCCGGCCAGCAACGTATGGGGAAACGACGTAACGGAGGGGGCAGCAACACCTCGAGCCCCGTACGACAAGTCCCATCGCGCCTCTTTCATTGGACAAGCTGCACGGCGCCCGCCTCGGACATGGTGGACTTCAAGACGCATATCTGGAAAGGGATTCGGGCACCAACCAAAGGATTTTAGGCATTTGACAATGTAGCTCGCCCCCATGAGACTATAAAAGGGGAGCCCGGCCATGAATTAGAGAGGCTCTCTCAACTCTAGAAACTCAAGAACACCATTGTAATCCTTTTTAAGCTCAATACACACCGGACAAGCAAGACGTAGGGTATTACGCCTCACGGCGGTCCAAACCTAGGTAAATCGCGTGTCATCGTGTGTTCTTCCGGGGATTTGTTCCTTGATCCGTATCTCCCTATCCTCTCACAAAGGACGGTCCGGTCGACCCTATTTGTTGGTTCTCATACATCGACAAATATAAACATCAAATCTCTGATTACACTATTGATATGTTAAATTAATTTAAAATAAGTCTTATTAACATGTCAAATCATAGTTTAATGTATAGAGTTGTCAAATTTAACCATCGCGTGTCAGATAATAGTTTGCCAAATCTACGGATTAAAAGGTTGTTAGATTGTACACATCACTTGTGGGTACATGCTACTATGCTTATTCAAGTATTACATATAAAGACTCTCAAAAGGTGAGATGGACTATCATCTGGGCAATCTTTGTGATGCCCATGAGGAAGGCATATTTTGAAGTGGTTAGAAAGAGTAAAGTTCATGGTCGGTCCTTAAACTTGTCTCGTTGTGTCATTTAGAACACTATACTATTAAATTGTATTTTTAACCCCTTAAAGTTAGCTTTGAATGTCATTTTAGTCCATGTACTCTCGAAATGCAAATGTAGGTCCCTAAACGTGGCTTCAGGTATCATATCTATGGTTCTACAATATAATGTTATCGTAATGAATTAGTCAATTAGGTAAACTTTGTCCATTAATACAGTTATTGCTACTACATTTCTAACCGCTTAGCTAATCGCACTCCATACATAATCTTAAGGAGTTAATAATTATATTTCAGTCCCTAACTATATCTTTATAAATTATCCCTGATCAATAAAGACACTCATTATAAAAAAAAAAGACAGTGAATAAACAAAAATCTAGCTAGTAGCAATATCTAGGTAACAAGCAAAACAAAGCACTTTTATATTTTAATATCATAGTATCTCCCGGAACCTATAAATACATTTGAGCTGAAATTCATATGTTTTATTTAACTATAAGCCGATTAGCAAGATCTTGATTTATTCTTTTTGGAATGGAAAGAAACTTCCATTAACTCACGGGCTCAACAAAATCGCTGCCCACATGACACCGAATACAAACCAGCAGGTTGTTCAACAGAGGATCAATATTGACAGGAGCCATGCTACCAGGAGTAACTAATGCCATGCCCATGAGTCACTCTGGCGGGTCTAAATACAACTGAAGAAATGAAGAAATTATAACGCAGAAGGTGTCACAACTGTCTTATAATTCGGCCTATGAGTCCAGAATTATGTGATCGTGAGTCCCTGACTCAATGGTTTGTTGTGCCATTAAGGCATCATTTTTCAAAACTACTTTTGCAATTCCTATAGCCATTTTCACTCCCATGAGTCAGGCTACCATTTCTGTATGAAAAGGGTCAAGAGCATAATTCACTTTACCTGTTCCAACACACACCAAATCTCCATCACTATCTCTGATAATAAATCCTCACCCTCCGGTATTTTTGCATTATCTAAATAAAAATTTGGCCTTTTTGCAGTATCCACACCTCCCCCAACGAACTTGATGATTTTTGCTATGTACATTTCAACTGCAAAAGCTAGCATATGTGCACTCCCCCTTTTTTCCCCTTCCCTGATTTTATTTGTTTCATCCCATCAAGTTCACAAGAGAGCTATGACCTTGGCCTGTATCTCTTTACTCATTCCCAGAATTGTGATCACCACTTGTTTTGCCGATTGCAGATTCAGCAGCCGGACTCTTGTGTCTTCCAAACCTATTGCATGCCACATTTCTTGAACTACTTTGCATCTAAAAAATAAATGATCACCATCTATTCATCAACTATTACAGACCACAACAATTATCTTAAACAAATATGCTGTTATAACAATTGTATTAACATACATAATAACACCTATGAGATTTTGTGGTGAGGGTCATTAAACGCGGCAAGCACGGGGTATCTTTCTAGTGCTTAGACTATCCGCACTGGAGTACTGGGAGCCATCCTTCGATACCCCAGTGGCGGAAAAGCGTGCAGCGAGGTACTGGGAGGCGAACGGTATCCTTCCGGACCGCCTCCCACCCGGCAAATAGAGCGCGCGTACGGCGTCCGGGACGCGCCGACGTGGCGTGGGCCCGGTAGTTGGCTGCTCCTCCCGCCATGGCCCGGAAATCACCGGAAGGGAGAGACGAAAGCGAGTAGGAGCTCGGGCGACGGAGGGAGGCGGGCCCGATGCGGATCCGGTCGGAGGAGGACGTGCGGCGACCAAGTGAGGCGGGCCCGACGCGGATCCAACCTCGGCGGCGGCCGATGGAGGCGGGCCTCGCGCGGATCCGGCCCGGCGGGGCGGCGGACGCGAGGAGGCGCGAGGGGGAGGACAGGCGGCGGGCCGAGGCGGAGTTCGCTCACGCCCGTGCCGGCCGCTCCTCCGCCGGGGCCGAAGCCACCGGAGCCGGGATCCAAGGGGAGGAGGCGTCGGATCTCGGCCGCCGGGGAGGAGAAGAAGGGGCGGGCGGCGCGGGAGGGAGCCGGCGGCGGGCGGCGCCGATCCAGGCCACGAGGAGAGGAGAGGCCGATGGCGGGGGAGGCGAGTCGCGACGGCACGCGGGGGAGGAAGAGGAGGAGCGCGCCGGCGGAGAGAGAAGCGAGAGAGGACGGGGAGGAAAAGGAGAGGAGAGGCCGCGCGAGAGGAGGAAAGGGAGAGGGAAAGGAGAAGGGGAGGGGGAGAAAAGGGAGAAAAAAGAGAGAAAAAGAGAGAGAAAAATGTAAAAAAGGAAAAAGGAAAAAGAAAAAATTTATCTAATGAAAAGTAAATTGTTAAACTATTGTAAAAGAGAAATAAGTGAAAAAAGAAAAGAAAGAGGAAAGATGAAAAAAGATGGTAGTTGAAGTTGGTTGAATAAAATATTGGATAATTGATATAGAGGATGAATATAGAATATGAATGGATGCAGCAAAACTGTATATAAAGTACTGAATCTTGCTTGACTAGGACAGGATATTCCGTTTAGAGAGTGAATTTAGAGGACGACGAGTGCGGATAGTATTATATAAATGAACGGAGGCAGTACAGCAGCTGACCCATGAGGACTGCCACAATAGTGTCCTTTTCCCTAAAATTGTTTACTGCTCTGAAGCTCTCGCTAGACACAAGACAACAAAGTACTGTATCTGCCTCCCATATAAGGCCATAACTCCATGTCCATGGCATTGCCGAAGCTAAACAAGGAAATTGCGTGGCAAAAATGTAAAGGCGAGGGGACCATCTTTGCTTATGTCCATACTTTTGTTTTGCGAGTGGCAGTAATACGTCGGTGCAAAGAAGCGGAAAGAGAGAAGAGGATGGGAATATTATATAGAAAAATAACACCTCTTGAATTTAGCCCGGCCGACTGATGAGTTGTACTACAAAGTAATGAGTTGTATACCTTACAAAGTAATGAGTTGTATACCTTAGTTTCCAGGGGTCTAAATTTTATAGTTGTCACATCAATTTTTTTTTTTACTATTTAGGAGTACTAAATAAAGTTTAATTATAAAATAAATTACAGTCTCCTAGACTAATTAAGGAGACGAATCTAATGAGGTTAATTGAGTCGTGATTAGAAGATGGTTACTGTAGCATCACTTTAACAAAATATAGATTAATTGAGCTCATTAGATTCATCTCGAAAATTAACATCAATCTGTCAATAGGGTTTTATCATTAAATTGATCAAAATATTCATAAATAGTAAGATTCTCTTTGACGTGACAGATGCTTAAATTTTAGAGGGCAGGAAACAAACGGGGCCTTAGTATAGACAGCGTATTTGATCTGTAGACCGATGTGGGTACACAATCTTCTAATGGCAAATCTGAGCTTCATTGAAGGGAGGTAACGGCAGCAAGGGCACAGGAAGTGGCAGTGTGGCACCCAGCCTAGTGCAGAGCAGACGAGGCGTATCGCACTTGGATTCTCTGCGTGAAACAGGAAGTCAGAAAACACCAACTCACTGAAGATTATCTGAAGTTCTGAACCGCTGCACATTTCTTGCGCCCCAGCAATTTTCCAGAAGTTTGTCCACTGGCCTCGTGTCGTTCTCTGGACGATGGTACAGTATTCTGCAGTAGACTGCTGAATCTTTTGTTCTCTGATGATTCCACAAGTCGCCGCTACCCAAGTGCGAAATGACGGACAGGTTCCAGTGCCAAACGGAACAGAAATCCACGGAAATGATCATGACGCACGTGCAGGTTCAGCGGAAGAAAACTGCGAGACTACGGTACAGTCTTCGTTTCCGTCAAGAACCATGGTCGCTATTTATGCACGAAGAACAAAAACGTCAAAGTATCTCGGCGCATGAAAAGCAAAAACTGGTCCGTGGAATGGATACACCCATGATCGCGACGGCCTGCCGCATTGTACCAGCGTCAGCGTAAGGCCACATTTGGCCGCAATCAACGGATTAGAATGCAGCGACTTGAAGTGGTTTTAGTCAAGCAAAGTGGGTTTCAACGTTGCTATTAAATCGCAAAATGTAGCGTTAAGTCTCCAAAGTCAAACGGATGGTAAAAGATCACAGCAACAGCTCCACCTTACCAGCAAGCAGGAAATAGAAGTTGGTAACAGCAAGTGATCCATCCAAATCACTGATGTGATTTCAAGATGGAAATATTTTACTGACGAGACGCCTGCCCCCGGTAAATCATAGTTGAATCAAGAAAACTTACACCTGATGAATTTCACTTTGACAAAATAACATGCCAGTGTAATCCAATCCAAATAGTAAGTTTTCTACTGTGTACAACATGACACGGGAATCAACCAAAACACTGGTGACAGCGAAGCCCCATGTAAATTCACAAACAGCAAAAACGACACCCCACGTGCGAACTGAGATTTGTAGTCGGTAGAACCCTTTTAATACACTAATTTCTTCCATAGAACATGAGCCAACGACACGAGTCACGCGACATGGAGTCCAAGGTTCTTCCACGCTGTGGAGTCCGCGTTTACAATTACGACGCCTAATTCCACCACCCATGTCCGCCCCTAGCCATGGACGTCACTCACTGTGAAAAACTTTGACGGTTGGACCCCTCCACCACCATGAAAGTGAGAAACCGACCACCCACCCACAATGGCCAGTGACCACGGCCTAACTTCTCCCTCCTCCCCTTCCCACGCCCCGCCTCCACCACTCTTTGGCTCAAGTGAACCAGATCAAGCAGACAAGGCCATGGCAGCGTGCATTGGACAGCGCAGCCCCACCAACTTCCAAACGCATAAAAACGAAACAATCCCACACAGAGAGAGGAGAGCAACGAAAAGCGATCAGATTCCACTCGCTTCGCTTGCTTCCAACTTTTTTTCTTTTCACATCCACTTCCCTTAGCTTCTAAGCAATCATGGTATGAATAGTTACCATCGTAATACGACTAATAATGCTTCTAATTGCAACCAGTGGTAAGTCACAAAAATCAGCGGTGGCCTCTAGGCTGAGAAAAATTACCATCCCCCACGTACAGGAAGGAATCGAGACCCGGGATTAGGGGGATTAGAATCCACGTACTGATCCCATTCACTTTCTCTACCTCCATTGGACTACTGCTTCAGCCTCAGCTTCGGCGGCGGCGGCTTGGTTCTTCCTACACGCTCAGGCCGTCCACGCCGCACTGCTTGTATTTGAGCGCCTGGCTCCTCGGACTGATAGAGATCGCGCAGTCCACCGACACCTGCGGGGTTGGTTCACAGATCACATCAATTGCGCCGCTTAAACATCAGAGACTCACACATCAAACGCTTGCGGCGGAAGTGACCAAAAGTGGTTGGGTTGCCGTGGCGGTTACGCACCTGGACCTTGGGGGAGGAGAAGCCGAGCACGAGGATCTTAGCGCCGATGTCGCCGGTGATGCGGAGGTCGACGCGGTCGTACATCATGGCGTCGCGGACGAGGTCCTGCGCGTCGGCCTGGAGCACGTTGAAGCGGTCGACGATGACCCGGGTCTGGAGCTGCCGGGTGCTGTGCGCCGGCTGCTCGAACCCGGGCACGGCCGCCACCCCGAGCGGCACGCCGTGGTACATGACGACGAAGGCCGTGGCGCCGTACCGGATGCCCACCTTGTTGGGGTTGACGGCGGTGAAGAGCAGCGTGATGTTGAGGGAGAGGTAGGCGGCGCCGGGGCCCCGCCGGGGGCCGGGGTCGACGAGGGCGGGGCAACGAGGAGGTACTGCACGGACACCTGGTTGAGGTCGAACTGCGGCTTGCGGGGCTTCACCACCAGCACCACCACGAGAGCCACCGCCAGCGCCAGCAGCGCCAGGAAGACGAGCAGCAGGAAGAGGCAGCAGCAGCAGCCGCGGAAAGAGGCGGACCCGCCGCCGTACCCGTAGTGCGGGCGGCGCTGCGGGTAGGAGGACCCCGGGTGGTAGCCGTTGCCGTGGTGCTCGCCGTTGGATCGGGTCGTCATGGCCGCCGCCGCCCTCGGGTGGGGTGGGGTGAGGTGGATGGTTTGGATTTTTGGAGCCTACTGGAGCATTTGCGGCGAGGCGGAGGAAGAGGGGAAAGTTTTGGCGAGGTGAAATGCGGGGCTGCAGTGACAGAGCTTGCCAGAAGCCCAGAAGTGGGGGAGAGGAGCAACTGGGTGGTGGGCGTGGTGGGGCCGTGGGGGAGCGTACGTGAACCGTGATATTCTTTTCCTTGTTCTCTCGTACACCGTTTTATTCGGCTTGGGACTCGGGGTTTCCGCGAATCGACCAGCCGTGATATATTTCTGATAAGTACTGTATATTGGAGGAGGGAAGAATTGTGGTCTGGATTAAGATGCCACGAGTCTGCAATGTCGCCACTAAAACACTTAAAGCAGACAACATTTCCGTGCGAAAATAGATCGCCGATTGTCTGTCACTCACTTAACTTCGCCGTGTAGAGTTGCCCTAGCGGAAGCATAACTGATGAATTTGCAATTGCAATGCGTCCCTTCAAACTGAAACTTACAAATTTCAACGTGGACCCTTTGAAACGTTGCAAGGTGCAACCATACGAGTTTGGTGCAAAAAGGCCTGAAGAAAGGAAACTAGACAGAGATATCCTCGATTTTTATTCCCGCTGCCTGTATGCTTCCTTCTCTCATTTTCCTAGTCACTAGCTTCATTCCTCTTAATCTTGCGGCTAGTATATGACGCAACACATTTTTACGTGTGCAATCAAGTTTTATTCACGGAATATTCTAACTTATGACTCAAGTCGATAACATCTCAAGGAAGAGGGTTGAGTAACTTGAGCGTTCCAAAAACCATTCAAATTAGAGCACAAAGTTTATAATTTAAGTCACTTGCTTCAATTTGTTTCTCTGATTAAGACTAAGGATGGTAGTTTAAGACTAGCTGCACTGGGGCAATGGAAAGCATCCTCCAGTACCGCCACGTAGGAAAATGTGTTGCACCGGCATACTGCATGTCGAACGCTACCGTCTCGCACTGCCCTCCCGCATGCCAGATTTGGAGGTATAGCGGACGTACAGGACGCACTGACGTGGCGTGGGACCGCAGTTGGCCTGCTCCTCCCGCCGCGAGCCGGAAACAGTCGTGGAGAGATAGGGAAAGAGAGAGAGGCTGGCCACGCGCCGGGGTGGTGAGGGGCGACCTTGGAACAAATATCGCCGAAGACAGAAGCGTTGTGCCTCGCGTCGGCCGCCGCGAGCATCTATCGCGGCTCCGAGCTCCATGCCCGCCGCCGTCGACGCCGTCATCCCCTCTCTCCACGGGCGCCAGCCCCCACGCCCCTCCTCCACGCTGCCCTGGCGCCGGCCCCTTTCGCCAGATCCGTGCGTGAGGGAGGAGGAGGAGGACGCACACGGGCTGTGGCGGCGGTGGCTCGCAGCAGCAACAACACCTGGAGACGACGACGCTGCCACGCAGACCCAGGCGGGCTCGACGTGGATCCGGCGGCGGGGCGACGCCGAGGCTCGCCACCTCGCTCCGCCAGTTTGCCACCTCACGCGCCGGGATAGAGCTGGCCCAGCGACGGCGCGGATCCGACCGGGCCGTGGGAGGCGGGCCCCACGTGGATTCCTCCCGGCCGCCACCCTCCTCGCGGCGTGTCGGTGCGCGAGAGCCGGACGCGCGCGGTGGTGGCGGGCCTGGAGGAGCCGCGGTGGAGGCGGCGCGAGGCAGGCGAAGGATTCAGAGGAGGGAGACAGGCAGCGGCGGCTCGCGGGGGCGGAAGCGCCGGATCTGGCGGGAGGAGCAGGTCGGGCGCGACGCGCGCATGGGGTAGGCGGCCTCCAGCGGTAGCGGCATACGCGCGGTAGAGGCGAAAGGCGAACGTCGGGCGGAGAAGTCGAGAGGGAGAGAGGAAAGGGAAAGAAGTAAAAAAGAAAAAAAAGAGGAAGGGAAAGAAGTAAAAAAAGGAAAAAGAGAGAAAGGGAAAGAAGTAAAAAAGAAAATAATTGTTTAATAAAAAATTGAATTGTTACACTACTGTAAGAGAGAAAGAAGTAAAAAAGAAAAGAAATGAAAGGAGATGGTAGTTAATGTTGGTTGAATAAAATATTAAGTAGTTGATATAGATGATGAATATAGAGTATGAACGTGTGTAGAAGCCGAATATGGAGGAGAGAATCTTGCTAACTAGGACGGAATATTTTTTTAGAGGATGAAAATAGAGTATAACGAGTACGGATAGTGTAACAAATTGTTCACCTGCGAGTTCCAAACTTGTACTTACTACGGTAGTATATTCTAGAGTAAATTTTATAAAACCTCATATTTTATGGTCGTTGTGTCACAAAACCCCGAGTATTACGGTCGGTGTCACATAACCTCAAGTTTTTTGTCGTATTATTTTATATAACCCCACCCCTATCAAAATATTATGAATATTAGAGGATATCTAACTTTAATGTGAGAAGATAAATTTGTCATATATTTAACTTGATGATGTTGTTGATTAATTCGATCAGAACACATATTTCATGCAAGTAAAAGTTAGAATCCATAAATTATATTCGTAGTGAATTCTTGATAGAGGTCGGATTTTGTGAAACAAATGACCATAAAAACTATGATTATATTACATAAGCCATAATATCCGGAGTTTTATGACAAAAAGACCACGAAACCGGGTTTCGTGAAATTTACTCTATATTCTATCTTGTTTCTGTCCGAAATGGGCCTTTGGAAATCATCGCGAAATATCAAGAAAGCGCAAGCGCCCTTCTCCGAAGGCCCAAAAAGGCGAAAACCCACACGCTCCTCTCTCTCTCTCTCTCGTCTCGACCCTTCCGCTCCTAGTGGTACTGTGTTGAGTTCTGAGTTGTGTCAAGCACAGTCGACCTAGCCGACCAAATCGCCGAAGAGAAGCGCGTCATGGAGCCGGCAACGGAGAGGAAGGAGGCTGAGCAGGAGGAGCAGCAACTACAGCACACCCGGAAGGAAGACGCGCCCACCGCCGCCACCACCGCGGCCGAGGAGGACGGAGCTGATTCGGAGGAGAACGAGCGCCGCAACCGAGAGCTCAAGGCCGGCCTCCATCCCCTTAGGGTAAGAACCGCCGCGCTAGATCTAGCGCGCCCTCAGCGCAAGCCATTACTTTCGCAGCCTTGTCGTTCATCCGCATCTAGGGATTTCGGCTCAGGCTTTGCACCCCTTTGGTAGATTTATCGGGGTGAGGTTGTGAAAGGTTGGATATGTTTTGTTTTAATTCGTTTATTTCTGTTTGCCCGCAGCGTAAGCTCGTGCTCTGGTACACGCGCCGCACTCCTGGGGCGAGGTCGCAGTCGTATGAAGACAACATCAAGAAGATCATCGATTTCAGCACCGTATGTATCTCCGGTGGTCTAGCTGTTGTGGGGAATCCCTTATTTCAGTGCAGCTGATTGTTGCTTTTATCTCGATGCTTGCAGGTCGAGTCGTTCTGGGTTTGCTACTGCCACCTCGCACGCCCGTCCTCGCTGCCAAGCCCTACTGACCTACATCTCTTCAAGGATGGCATCCGGCCCCTCTGGGAGGTACTTCGCAGAATCCTAGCATAGTTTTATGCATGTCCATGTATCAAGTGGTTGATGATGCTTTTGATCGGGCAGGATCCTGCAAACCAAAATGGTGGCAAATGGATAATACGGTTCAAGAAGGCTGTTTCTGCTCGTTTCTGGGAGGATTTGGTAAGTTGCAAGTTTTATTTGTATGTTAATAAGGAGACCGGTCGATTCTAGGTTAATTCACATTGCATGATCCCCATGAAGGGATGTATATAGTCTTGTAGACCTTTTTAAGATTTTGTAACTTATAAAATTGAATGATTTCAGTTCCACTGCTGTTTTTGTACATGTTAACTTGGAATGGAACCACTGGGTTTGGTATCAGAGCCTAAGAAGGTTCCCTCCCAACATTTGTAAAATTAAATATCTTGAAATTTATGTGCCCTCCATGAGTATTTTTTTTCAGTAGAAAAATGTGTGATAAGATTTACAGCCACAACATCCTTAGTTCATATCTTCTTGACAGAACGTAGGGACTAACTGAAACATTGGGTTGATTTCGTGAGCTATAGAACAGTCAACACACTCTGTAAATGTATCCGATATAACGTCTACTTGCTGATTCAATGCTTCAGTTGTGCATGATATCGAGGTTATTGGAGCATACATCATAGTAGTGCCATCTTGGATTTTACACAAATACTTCTGGCATGTAATATTGTCTTCAGCAGGCTCCTTTATCTGAGACTGTAACCACTAATATTTACTTTTTAGTTACAAGAGGTAGTAAGCAATATCCAAGAAAAACTAATCTACTGGCCTTTTGATTTTATTATTGCAATCATTTGGTAGGTTCTTGTTGGATGTTGTTTTGTTGTACATTTGTGTTCTACTGGCCTTAGCAGATGTGATGCTATTTATGCCTTGTTTTGCTCTGAGCTTTAAGATAAAGACAATTACACCTTTCTATTACAGATTTGCTTTATCCATGCACTTATGCACACATAAAAAGGCTTTTTGACATCATATATGCTTTTCTTGATTCTTGGTGTCGATGAGCTTTTTAGATATCACATGATTTCCATGATGAGAGACGGAATAGGAGGTGACTTATTTTAACTAAGCCATTTTGCTCTTCTATTGGTCTAATGATAAGAAATATATGACATGTACTTCGTATGTGTACTTTAGTTAATATCAGTGCCACCGAAGATTATCATTATTTTCCGGCTCTACGTGTTGTTTCAAGTCTTGCCTGCTTAGCATTGAAGCTGCATCTGTATAATATACACTGCTATTTTTTTCTTTTAGAACTAACATTCCATTTAGTACTATTTGTCTTTTTATTCTATCTACTTATTCACTTTTGTTGCCAGCCTATTTTATAGTTGTGCCACTCACTTGCGAACATGATTTTGCTGCATCATGAGAACCATTTCTGCATGATAAAAGTTTGTATTCTAAGTTGTGAATAGTCATTATCAATTTACCATTAATCGTTGACATGCCATAGTTGCCAGAACAAATGTGTTCTTGTACCCTTGGGGCTATTTGATTCAGTTTTTGCAGTCACAATCAGTCATTTGCAATCTGTTGATGGGCCTCAAGCGTGGTGTTCACTGTGCAAAATGTGTTTTGTGGAGGCGCACAAAAAGTGTAGTCATTTGCAATCTGTTGATGGGCCTCAAGCGTGGTGTTCACTGTGCAAAATGTGTTTTGTGGATGTCGCACAAAAAGTGTTTTGTGGAGTTAACTGTTTGTGCACTTGTACTATAGTTTGGATTTTAATTATGTTTGCTGATGTATCTATGATCCCCAGGTGCTGGTGCTTGTTGGTGATCAACTTGATTATAGTGATGATGTTTGCGGTGTCGTGCTCAGTGTCCGCTTTAATGAAGACATTTTAAGTGTTTGGAATCGGAATGCATCAGACCATCAGGTTTGTGACAGCACGTTACACTTTGTAGATTGTTGCACACGGTTTGTTACTCATTGGTGTTCTTGTTCGGTGCTGTGCAGGCTGTGATGACTCTGAGGGATTCAATTAAAAGGCACCTCAAACTGCCGCACAGCTATTTGATGGAATATAAACCACATGATGCTTCACGTCGTGATAACTCTTCCTACAGGAACACATGGCTGAGAGGATGAGCTCCATCTGAGTTCACCCCTGCTTGAGAGCAATTGCACTGTGGATTTCAAGTTCTGACTTTCCAGCCTCAGTTCACAATGAAATGTACTCTGTAATAGCATGGACACTATTTGTAATGCAAAGTACGAATCAAATGGCGGATTATCTATATATTTCCCTACTATCATTTTGTTGTCCATTAGTTATCGCCACCACATAGAAGTGAATCTTGCATATTATGCTATACGTTGAATAAAATCACAGAAATGCCTGTTGCCAATTTGGTTTGATGATTACATCTGAAACAAGGCGAGACTGCAGGTATATTCTGTAATTACTATATAATTTAGAAGAAAGTTCAAATTAGTCTCCTTGAGTATAGCTAAAGTATGGATAACCCCTTAAATTATTGTTTGGTTTAGTTTATCCATCAAAATAGGTTATTTAGTTTAATTCACCTCTTAATTGAACTTATCTTTTTTGTTTCTCTATGCACAAGTGAAATATTAAGTTCAAATTTCATGGGATGGTAGTTGACATCACATTACATATTCAAAATTATATTTTTGAATTTTTGTCATTATTGTTCATACACTTTTGTATTACCATATCAATATACAACTAAATTTCATTATCTATCAAACTAATGATAAAAAATTCATGATGTATTTTTCTAACATACGTTACAAAGTGTTCTAGCACCCTATAAAATTTTATCATAAGACTTCACTTATATGTGAAGTAACAAAGAAGATAAATTATATTATGGGATAAAATGAACTAAATTACACTATTTTAGAGTTAAACTGAACCAAACAGTAGTTAACAAATTCCATCCAAAGACGCCTTGAGTTAGCCAAATCAACAATTAGTGACAATTTTTGCAACAACTACTACTGCATAGCCCTGATAATTTTCTAAACTTCATAAATAGGCATGGGTACTTGGATTTAGTACAGACCATTGCACGACCATAATAATAGAACTTTAAGCAGCAAGCAATAACTCAGTTAACACGTTACAAAGGTATATCTTGCCAAGCAATATTCGAGGACTCTACTGACGTTACAGAAGCATGAAAGTAATCAACAGGCAACTACCCACGGAAAAGTGCAAACTAGAACTAGATTTCAAAATGGGTTGTGGACTAGCACAACAAAATAGCTTCCTGTTGGTGAAGATTATTAATCACCTGTGGTTCTATGTATGTATATTCGAAGTAGAAACATTTATCTCTGATATTATAAAACTAGATTAATAATAATATTGATAAGGGATAAATCACTCCAACACTCTCGTCTACTTTGAATCGTTGATCCTCCGTTGGCTATTAACAATCGAATAGAAAAACTAGAATAGAAAACAATGGACTTTGCCCTGGCCTTGTTGGCTATTAACCTGATTACAGTTGTGCGTGGACCCATTGACGATCCATCAACGGTTATTTCAATGGGAGGGAGACTTTGAATTCATGTGTCTCTTTAGATCAAGATCATGTGATATAAATTAGAGTTCTCATAGTTATCACACAAATATGATTCTTATAGGATACGCTTCCTATTTCAACAGAGTTTAATCAGGTTTCTAGATCATGTAACCTGAAGGAGGATTCAAAGTGGCCACAGACAGGTTTGGTTTGTTGCGCGAGTAGCAAAAGGTTGGGGGAGGTGGGCCTACATGGGTTTTGCCTTGGGATCCTTTTTTGTCTTTGCGTTTGCTTTCCCAGCCTGATTACTGATTTACCCGGTCCGGTCGCGGCCAGTCTCCCTCCCCGAGCGATGCCAACGCGCGCGCGTAAACCACCCGCGCTTCAGCATTTGCGCTCCCCCGCGCGGGAAACGTGAAGCTAATCCAATCCCCTCTCACCGGGCTGTACTACTCTCCACTACCAGCTCCCGGTTCTGCAAACCCAAAACCCTAGGATCTGATTCTCTTACCGAATTCTCGGTCCCGATGGGCGGATCTGCTGACCCAGAGGCGTCGACGCCGACGCCGTCGCCGTCCCCAGTGAAGGCGTCCCCTTCGTCGACGGACTCTAAGCGGCCTAGGCGGTGCGTGCAGTCGAAGCTGTCGTGGGGGTTGGTCAAATCGGCCGCCGCCGTTTGCGACGTCGGAGGTGGTGATGGATCAGGAGACGGAGATGAAGCGGAGGCTGGTCCTTCCGTGCCCGCTGCCGAGGTCGCGGTGCAGATGGAGGGCGCAGAGGAGCCGGAGAAGGGGCTGAAGAGGGGAAGGGCGCGGAAATCAGCACCCCGGAGGAAGGTACATTGCCTAATGCAGCTGTCGCGCGCCTCTCTCCGTATAATTTCTGAATTTCACCCCATTTCTAACATGTTTCATCCTCAAGAGCTGGTTGAAATACGTTTTCTGATATTCCTTCTGCTGATTGTGACTGAGGGAATACCATGATAAATAAATAAGGGCTCTATGTAACACTGCAAAAGGCTGTATGATTGTTTCCATTATCTAAAAGTGACAGATCAATAAGGTTGTTTGCAAGGTTATGTTGTTTTTATCTGTTTACTAGTACATACTAATATTCTACCTGGAAGGGTGTTGAAAGACGTCAAAAGTCACTACTCATGATCTAATAAACCATTTTTAAAAAAATAATTGCAAGTAAACCTAAGTTTCAAATAAAAAAAAGGCAGCCAGCGCATGTAGCTCCTGCTTCCATAGGGTCCAGGGAAGGGTCCCACAACCTAAGTTTCAAGTGCGTTAAAAAAATATATGAATTACACAAACCATATTCACCTGGGAATGTAGCTTCCTGACAAATGTACCACAATGAAAAACTATTGTTTCATCTTAGATTGAGACAATTAAAGGATCATCCCTTATTTTTTACATTATTAGAAAAATATATTGTCTTTCATTAGGTCGACCACAGATGCTCTTTGTCTCTTTGTTGTGAAGTAGTGATTTTCTTTAGTAAACCTTTTGCAGCCCTCTTCAAACAAAGAGAGTTCTGATGTGGATCAAGCTAGCAAGGATGATGCCATTTTGGTTGGTACGTGAGTTCTGTTATCGGTTTGCTGAGTTACTGCCATCTCTAAAATGTTTCACCAGGCCAATCATCATATTTTCTTATATTCAACTTTATGTATGGGATTCGATACAATTAAAATGCCAGCAATTTCACACCTGAAACATCCCAATTATTGCAGAGGAGAGCCCTCAGAAAAAGCAACGGAAGGGCAGAAAGCAAGATGCATCACTGAAGGTGCCTAATAGAAAGCGCTGCAAGGCATTGGAGTCTCCTGATGGTAACCTTCTATTTAGAGTAATGTTTCATTGTGATTCATCATATACTTAGCAGTCTCACTCAATATAAATTATTGTGGTTGTGATTTCTTGCTCTTACTGGCTATAGTCCACTTTGAGAAGTATAAAACAATTATTTTTTAAATAAAGGTCCTGGAAACTGTCAGCAACTGCATACTGTCTCTCCTGAAGCCGGTTCAGTATTGATTGATATTGATCTGATGAATGCGTCTTCTGAAGTAGGACACACTACTAATAATGTTGATGTTCTAAAAAATCAAGATAAGTCACAGTTGATAGTTGACCTGAGGTCAGAGGCGAAGATGGCTGCAGAGGTATGTTCCCTCTCCATTTCTCTTAAAAATAATCCTGATTATTTGATAAGTCAATTGGTCTCGTGCCTGCTTCCTATTACTGTCACGCTTAATGAAAATCTCCGGTGATGTTCAAATTTGATTCACTGCCAGGAAAATCGGAAGCTATCATCTGGAAAGAAAATGCATCCCTTCTTCGCTTCTCGAAAAATGAACAAATTTACTAATCAAGATGTCAACAATATTGAAGACGTGCACGAGCGTTTTGATTTTGAGAGGGACCCACCATTCTATCCCATTCATGTTTTAGACCAATTAGAGGTGAGCTAAGCATATGTTTGTTACATTGTTTGAAAGCATATCACAATTCATGGTCAAGTGAAGTGCATTACATCTTTGTAGGCTAGTGTGCTGATTCACTGGAGTAATTGGAAAATCTCAGATGGGTCTTTTCTTGATACCAGTACTACCATTCCTCTTCAAAACTCTGAATCATTTTTTGAGGGCCTGGTTAAACCATTGACCATAGAAAGTAACTGCAAGAGGACAAATTATAATCAATTGCCAGAGTCGATTTTTGAAGAATGCAGTCCTTCAGAAATGTGTTTGCCTAGTTTTCCTGATGACAGAAGTAAACATAACTGCCTCTCGGAAGTGGTAAAATTTCTTGTTCATCTAGTATTCTCTTCAGAATTCAGTGGAGCTTGCTTTAATCTATAATAAGGTATTTTTTCTGATACACTAATACAAAGTTATGCTTAACCATTTGACTTATCCAGATTGATGTGGACAATCAATGCTTGTTGGTGTCCAATTCCAGCCACCAAGCTTCTCCGCACGATAGCAAACACCCGGAAACGTTTCTGCATGGATGGCCAGAAATTTCTCAGAACGGGTAATCAATATGACAGATGTTTTTTCCTGGATGTATTGAGATTTCCTGCTACCTGACTCAATTCTATTTTCTCATCACAATGGAAAAGTTATCAATATCCATGAAATGCCAAAAAAATAATAATTGTTAGACCTAATATTGATCAGAATGAATATGCCGATTTGTACAATAGTCCACCATTAAGATATTATGTTAATGCCCACTCGAATAGTGTTCATCATTAAGATGCTGTCTTCTGTAATTTTGTCCATAGTTGGGTGATGCTTGACACTATTTGACAGTGCATCATGTAATAGAAATATATCAACTTTGTATATGTCCACTTCCATGCATCCGCTGTTATGTTAATGCCAACTGGAATGGTGTTCATCATTAAGGTAGTGTCTTCTGTAATTTTGTCCGTGATTGGGTGATGCTTGACACTGTTTGACAGTGCATCATGTAAAATAAATATATCGACTTTGTATATGTCCACTTCCGTGGTGTTTTTCTCATTACATTGCCTTGATTTTATCTTCAATTTTTTTGACTGCACTTAACATAGTATTTTGTACCACAGTTGTCAGCTTGCTTATTACCTATGGACTGACAAGTATCGGCCCGAAACTGCAGCCCAGGTGAATATGACTGTGTCTGTACTGCTCTTCATGCATCCTATCATAGAATATATGCAAGTTGCAAGTTGTTCTTACAGTTACCCATAGAATAGAGTTTTTGTTGACGGGTTCCAGCATCCCCAGTAGTTAATTCAGCTTGTTACATTGTTCACTAAATTATATACGTCATATGCATAATAGATAATGGCCTACCCCAACTTGCTTGGGATAAAAGGCTTTGTTGTTGTTGTTGTTGTTGATGTTGTATACGCATAATAGATAAGCTCATCATTGGCTAGCAGCACCACTTTTTTTAAAAAAATCTTGATGTCAAAGGTAAATTTAAAAAGGTTTATCAACAAACATACCTAATTATATGTGAACTAAACATTTATGCTTTGAACATTGCAAACGTTTGGTTATTGCACATTTTCACTTGTGGGATACCTTCCCAGTTATTGTTTCTTTTTAATCAGGCGTTTCAGTTAACAGGCTTATTACCCAGGAAAAAAACATAGTGACACCTTACAATTCTGGTATGCTTATACTTCCTGAGATTTTCTGTTATCTTGGTTAAACAGGTTTGCGGAAATAGTGAACATGTAAAGTTTCTCACGGAATGGCTCAAAGGTTGGGATGAAAGAGGCCAGAAGATTGGAACTGATAATGGGGATACCAATGGTAGCTTGTATCAAGACGAATCTGATGCAGAGTACTCAGATGATGCTTCTGATTGTGAAAATGTGCTTCTAATTACTGGACCAGTTGGGGTGAGATCAACTCTGGTCTCTCAGTCGTACCTCCTATTTGAATTGCTTTCTTCATTCAAGTGTCTTGCTAGGTGTCTGTCAATCATTTTCTTTTCCAAGCAAATAAAGGGAAATGGATTAAGAACAACTTTTTTGTTTCTGAAAGTCATCTTGTGATGTGGGTGGTAGGGCTTCCGATCTTCAGTACATACCTCAACTTTGATAATTCAGCACACTTAAAATTTGTATGTAGCATGCAAAGGGTAAATAGACCTAAAAAACTGTTTCCAAATCCATCATTGACATCATGATTCACAAAACACAACTGGACATGTTGCCACGCAATGAGCAATGTCAGAAAATGTTTTCGAAATATGTACAGCATGGCAACCCCTGATCTAGGACAAATTTGGTGTTAGATTTATACAGGTTTTCTTGATTTCATGTATACTGCATATACATACCTATTTTTGGATGAATGTTTGAAACATTGCAACATGCTGAATTTGCTCTAAACGTCTCGAATCCCCTGGACACAAAATCTGCACTTTATTTATATTTGCAAAGCACTAGGCTAAGTCTCAGGCTCTCAGCCTTCACTTATGGTCTAGGGTTGTGAATTATTTATACACTTCTATAGATTATATACTCATGTATTTACGTCTATGCTACTTTGACATCATTGTTCTTAAATCCAGTGTGGAAAATCAGCTGCAGTTTTTGCATGTGCTAAAGAACAGGGCTTCAATGTAATAGAGGTATTTTCTTTTCTGGAGCTTTAATATCGTATACCTTGCATGAGTAAAACAGTACTGCAGCCTCTGTCCTGCTAAACTATTCTGATACGCTAGCTGACTTCAGTTGAAATGGGTGATACCTAGTTTGCTCAATTTATGATATAATTGTTACTGTGCATCTATGTACATTCATGGATGCACTTTCTTTTGTAAAGTTAATAATCGAAAGAAGAGCAACACAGCGCAGACACATACAATCCAATCAGTGTCAAAATCGGTTTATACTTTCATCAGAATTTCCTTCTGAAAAATTCAAGTCTGCTTTATATACTTGATTTATCTTTTGATTAATGCCTGTCATGTTTCTAGGTAAATACATCTGACATGAGAACTGGGGCATATGTAAGGCAGAAGTTTGAGGAAGCAACTAAATCACACGGCCTTGAAAAATGGTTTGTACAATTCCTTGTGTTTCTCCTTTTGCCTGTTTGCAGTCCTGTCATGCTCATGTTGTAGCCATTCAAGTATTTAAAATCTGTTTCTTGTTTTCATGATGGCACTCAAAGTTCAGCAATGATTTTTCAAATTGGGTGACACCGCATCCTTTATAATTTTTTAAGTTTCACAAAGAAAGTGGTAACGAGTATTTTTTAGCTTAATTGTTAATATGTATCCTTCTGGTGCGGCTAACATATTCAATTTGAATTCAAAATATTACATATCCTTCTGTGGATGCACTTCCATAAATTCTGCGGGTTTGATAGATCATCCTTGTTCAATTGCTTTCCTGGAAAGCTCATGATCTTCCGCCAATATAGTTCTGGAACTTCATAAGTTCTGTGGATGCACATCCATAGATTCTATGGGTTTGATATATCATCCTTGTTCAATTTCTTTCCTGGAAAGCTCATGATCTTTGTCATATATAGTTTTGTCGTGCTACTTCATCAACAATAGTCTTTTAGTCCCAAGCAATTCAGGGTGATCTAGATATGTACTCCCTCTGTTCAGTTTTAAATGCCATCCTAGCTCTGGGGACATGAATTATTGAGGGATGAAAAAGGCACAAAAAAAAGGAGGAGATAGAGATAGAGATCTATAGGAAGGGAGAAAGGTGCATTAGCAAGTGAGAATGACATGTATCGTGGAACAAAATTTGAATGCTAGAATGACATCTAATTTGGAACAGAGGGAATTCTTGGTAATCCACACAAACTATGCACTGTTTTCTAACAGTTCACAAGTTTGCTTGGTTGTAGCAAACATAGCTTTGAGTTCATCTTTTTTATCTCTCATACAGGTCACAAGAGGACACCATCAATACACCAAGGGATGATTCCGTGGAACCAGCTCCAGGGACACCTGAGAGCACTGAATACCAACATTCAATTTCCTGTTCTGCAACAATAGTATTCGACTCTGATAAACAAAAATCACCCATTGGAAACCATGTAAGTCCTAAGGTCAGTGTTGAGGCTACGAAACATGTTAACAAGACACTCATCCTATTTGAGGATGTGGATACTGTCTTCGATGAGGATCGTGGGTTTATTTCAACCATACTTAAAATGGCAGAGACTACAAAGTGGCCAATCATACTGACTAGCAACAGTGAGCATTTCACCCTTGTTAAGCCTTTTGCAGATCTCTAAGTCTTTATAATTTCAGCTGGTACAATTTGCTAATTCTACGTTCTTCTGTTATCCTTGATTCGTGAAGAGAAGGATCCGTCTTTGCCTAATCTTTTGGATCAGCTTGTTTTGGATTTCAAATACCCATCAAATTCAGAGCTACTTTCACATGTTGACATGGTAAATATCTTGTTCTTTAATTACAGCCTGAAGCTACAAAAAGTTTCTTTTGCTTACCAGATTTATTGAAACTAGTATGTACCAAACTTCACGCAGATCTGTAAGTCCGAGGGAGTGGATGTTACCATTTCTCAATTAAAGCATATAGTTGATGTCTGCTTAGGTGATATTAGGAGGACAATGATGCTTCTGCAGTTTTGGTACCAAGGAAAGCAGCAAGTCACAGGTTGGAACTTTAGCTGGGAAAACCTTTCAAGAATACTTTTAAGTATGGTGACCCCGTATTTGCTATTTTCTAAACCTCTAACTGATGTACTTAAACACAACCTCCCCCCTCCCCCTTTACTAGTAAATGGCATGCGGCCATTATTGGTATCATACTTGTGCAAGATTAAATCTGTTTTTTTCTTTTTTCTTTTTTGCATCCCCTGTTAATTTGTGAAAGCAAACCCTTCAATGAGCCCAAGCTAGTGTTCAACAGCTTGTTTAGTTTCAGACATAACCTTAAGCTACATAATGTAGCCTAAGCCTGTGTCTAATTGCTTTCTTTTCAAATATAACCTTAAGCTAGTTTGTAAGAAATTGATGCCACAAAGAATGGTCTATTGGTATTATGTGCTCAATGATAGGTTTATAGCTTTTGTCATAGGGAACCCAGTAGCCCATACAGTGTTAGGACTTTTATAATGGACCCTGGTTCAAAATCAAGTTCATTTATAGTAGAGGATGTTTTTGCTATATGTAGGAGGAATTACTTTCCTTCTCAATTCATGAAGTCAGATATGATTTAGTAGTGCTAATAATTGCATGCACATGTGGTCCATAACTGTTTTTTTCTTCTTCAATATACTGCCTATATACAGTTCATCTTGATAATTTTCGCGTTGGATGATTTGTTAACTAAACATTTCAGAGCATATCACTGTTGCTATTCTAATTCGTGTTCTAATTCCAGAGAGACCAAAGGAATATCTTCCTGGTCCTTTCTCGCTTGATTTGGATGCAGTGCATTGTACTGTACCAAAAATGTTACCTTGGGAGTTTCCTTGTAAATTATCAGAAACAATATTCATGGAGATAGACAAAACAATCGTTTTAGCGGAAGAGAAGGTAAGGCAGATGGAAGTATCAGAGCTTGAAGGCCTTCAGTTACAAGGAACTAGGCCTATGTTTAAGGGAAGAAGCACAGCTGAAACAAAAAAGGCAAAGAAATCCAAATTAAAGCGTGGCCAGTCAGCTGAGTGTAATGATGCTTCACCTTGTAAGAATGATCTTGATGATTTCCATGCTCTTCCAGATGTCCCTCTTCCACCTGATCAACAAAGAAAGAGAAATAGGCATTGCTCGCTGCTACTATCTGATTCTGACGATGACCCAGCTGATATGCATACTGGAAATGATGCCATTTTTGCTGTGAAAGAAGGTTTTCCACAGTCTTCAGTGGAGCCGTGCACGCATGGGCCAGGGATTTTCAAGCAATTCCCTTTTCCTGTTGAATCAATGAAGACCTTTGGAATCACTGATTCTTTCCAAAACCCACTTGAAAGCAACATGAGTGGATCCATTTCCCAAGTTTGTGACACGTTCATGTCACAAGGTGTGTCATGTGTTCCTGAGTCATCCTTCATTGCAGAGGGCACATCTGCATCCATGAGTGGTAATGATTTTTTGTCAGGGGCAGTGTCCAATGGTTTTTCTGCCTTTTATAATGGCAGTTCTTACACCACATCCAGAATGCTACTAGAAGAACATGACAATGCAGAGGCTCTAACAGCGGAACAACCAGAACATGTAGAAGATGTAGTTGCAGAGACAAGCGAGTTTTATGTAGAATCATCTTGCCGGAATGAACCAGCAAGTTGTTTACCTGCTGGGTATCAGTTGATGGATGAATGTAGTCAAGCTGGAAGCATCTGGTTGTTTTCTGCCAAAAAGGCTAAGGACTCTTGCAAGGTCGAACAAGTACAGGATACATGGGACAGGCTACGAAATTGCTGTGCTGATCTTCCCCATGAGACCAACCACAACAGAGCGGCTTGTGGAGCTTTGAAGCTTGCATCTGGATTGTCTCATTTGATATCCGAATCAGATCTTCTGCTCTCTCGTTGCTACCCTCTTACTAATGTAGGCATACTACCTTTTGTTTGCTTAAAGACTCAGCATCACTTTTATAACATTAACTTTAACTTTAAACAATTATGAACTTATGCAGGACCTGTTAGATCCGTTGTCAATTCCCTATGCTGAGCCAGATGACTTCTCCTGGTATAATAATCAGGTTGAGATGGGATCTGTTTATGCCCAGCATGCTCTTTGCATTTTGTCAAGGAAATCCAGAGATATAGATGACGGATCTGTAGATTTATCACGAGAGTTGCTGTTTGCCAGTAAAACTGCCATATCTCTTGGTAAAATTATTAGTTCGGGTTTCAGGAACAATGGTGGATCTGCAAACGCTTCCCATATGAAAAATCCAACTACTTGTATTTTGAAAAAAGGTATGCAATAATGCAACATGAATCCTCAAATATTTTTAGCTGTCTGTAAGCACTACTGCTATCATATTGTTGGTTATCATAGTATGTAGCTGTATAGAGTCACTAACGATCTTATTTATCTTTTTGACATGTAATCAAAGATGGGTAGTGAGTTGTAAATTGTGCAGTTGTATTGAAGAAATAGCCCACATAAATCAACAAAAGTATTGGCACTTGCAGTTTTAACATAGTATCCATTTTCTATCGATGATTTTTAGGGAATAATTTGCTATTGATGATTACCGATAGTGATAGGTTATGTGTTATTTGGAGCTGTAAGTTTGATTTTAAACTGTTGATGATATGAGGTGCACTGTTAGGTTGAATTGGTAGTGCTCATATGTATTATTCTTTTATGCAGGGAGCAGCAAGTTCATTTGTGCGAAACCCTGTCTTCAGTAGTTCCCTCAAAGCTGTCACAGTCATTGAGAGGCCCTGCATTTGTTGATTATTTGTCTTCAATTAGTCAGATCTCCCGACTAGAAAATTTGCGACTTTCTGAAAGTAAGACCGTAAATAAGCAAAGAAGGTAACCCTTGTCACTTATCTGTAAATTTTGTGTTTGCAAAGTGATGTGCATAATTGCAGTCATGCTCTATAGACTTCTTGGTGAATTGTACAAATAAATGATATTGAATAGCCACGGCAGTACTTTTGAGCCCAAACTATCATTTTGCATTTAGTCACTTTTCATTTACCGCCGTGCCACTACTAAATCTATTTTCCATGACCCTTAATCCCTTATAGGCAATCTTCTCTCCTTTTTTTTTGTTGAAAATCAACTGTCATGCTCTGCTAAAATACCTCCCCTTGGGGACTTATTGGATAAACAGGAATCAGAATCTGTTTCCTCAGGTTGATGGGAAAATACTTCCACACCAATTCAAAAGAAATTGGGCTGATCCCAGCTATCCAAATGAGAAATAAAACCTGACTAATCTACAAGGTACTAAGTGGCATTTAACTAAGAAATAGGCAACCAAAATTCTTGTCAAAGAGGATTCAAACTTGGGCGATCGGAATGTACAGCTGTACACCCACGTCCTCATCCAGCTGAGCTAGGCTCGGTTCCTAATGAACAAAAAAAAAGGTGGTACACATAGTAGGAGCTTTGTTAGTTTATCTTTGTTATTATGCAACTTCGTAATAAACCTGCCCCATAGCTTCCACTCCCGTAGATTTTTTTTTTGAATTTGTTCATGTTTGCCTTGAAATATTAGCACTACAATTCGATTTTACTCCTCCTTCATAGCATAAAATTTGAGCTAGTTTTAGGCTCGTCCTAAGTCAATTTTTTGTAATCGTAAGCATCCATAGCATAAAATTTATAATAATTGATCACATAAGAGTTGTACGATACCGTATTGAGTTTCATCATCAATCTAGTAGTCCAGCATTGTCAATCTTTATAGATTTTTTGTTACAAATGGTCAAAGTTAAAAAAGTTTAGGACAAACTAAGGTCTTGTTCTGATATGAATTTAGATTAAATGTTTTACTGCAAGTTCATGGCGCTACCTCACATCCTTATTTCTAGTTTAGAAATAATTTGTTGCAAAAGCTCTTACATTAGCTGTTGGTAGCACATGCAATGCAACAAAACGCAACATATGCTGCTAATTTTATCAAAGCAGTTTAGGAGCTTTGCTGTACCAACACAACATTTTAACATTGATGCACCATATCGTTGGCTCATCGTTGAGCTGTGCTGTTTGTCATATTGCAGGTCTCGTAAATCAAGACATTACTTGAGTTCTGGTGCCCTTTCGTTGTCACCTGAGGATGTTTTATTATTAGGAGAGAGCGGCTGTTTCAGTGACAGACAAGAGAAGGTTATAGAGCAAGCACCAGGAATTATCTAACTTAACAATCTGATGCAGATGATGAGCGGCAACATTTTTTTGCCAGCTTGATTAGAGGCAATATGATGATGGGTTGGCCAGAATAACCCATTTTTATATTCGCTATTTGTGATTGCGAAGCACATCAAGGGGGTTGGACAAGAATTGGCGCAGCTGAGTTTTCCTTTGTGTTGCTTTTGTAATGTTAATTTCTTGTCAATGTTGTGCTAAATTATCCCGTAGGATAATTCAGCTGTGATAGTGTGACTAACAAATGTATACTTGGCAAAAGCCACATATCAGGATATGACATCCTTCATAAAAAGAAATATGATACTATCAATCTCAGTTACACTGCTGAACACTTTAACCAGTCCAGACGAACAGTCGAGACGAAGTGTTGAAAGGAAGTACTTTTGAACCAATGTGGGAGTCATTGCATTTTCTTTTTCTATAACTGAGGCACTATTTTTCAAGTTGCAATACTAGAGTACAAACAGGTTTTTTTGTGTGGATAACAGAACTGTTAAAACTACTTTACACCAGTGTGAACTCCTTTGCTAAAACTCTTGGATTTTCCTGCAACCAAAATCCTGCAGCGAAAAGTCTCCCAACAATTGGCAGAGTCAGGAGCAGGACTGCAGGAGGGCCCAAGACTCGGTAGACTGAAGTCCAATCAGTAGCAGCTTTGCATCCCGTGTCGTTGTGCCGGTTGGTTACGTGCCACGGGGACTGCAGACGCACCAATCGCTGGATAGCTTGAGGCCTGGAGCCGCGTAAAACGCTCGAACGGATGAGCTGTAACCAACTTTCTTAACCGTCTTTTGGTGAGAACTGTGGCTTGGATGGGCCTGCTCCTTTTCTAACTAGTAGCTCCCTTTTATGTTAAACAAAGCAAAATCCAGTACATTCCCTAGGAAATCATGACGGAAATGGAACGTGCTTGTCCAGCTCCAGCTGGCAGACAGAACATCGCTCTTTCCGTGGGCTGACTAGCCAGGCTGCTCTAGCTTGGCTGTGCCATACTGCCATGTGTATTCATTTCAGGCCATAGTAGCTTTCTAGGCGACCTCATTCCTCATTGTGTTCAGGTCCTGCACGCATTGTTACATGTGCTTCGCTCGTGTCTTCGTTCGTGTGCCCCGTTCGCTTCTTCCTTGGTGTTTCCCTGCGACCCTGGCCGTTTCGGTAGCACGTCGTGTGACGCCTCTTCGGCCTATCTCGCGCACCAACAAAAAGGAGAAGAAAAAGGTTCAGGACACTCATACCTTTGCTCTTTTATTACGCACTTTTCGTGTATTTCCAGGCCATCTCATCACATCTTCGCTTCCGGGGTACTTCCAAGTACCACCATTTTCCAGCACGAATCGTGCGCACTCAGTGCACCGAGTACGGTGCGCCGCCATGGCCCGCGCTGACCGCCGGTAATCATCTTTCTTTCCTGTCCATTGACATTTAAACATTGACGATGCCTCACTTGGTCGCCTCTAACAGCTGTTCGAGGAACACTGCCGCACGGAGTAATTTTCCTATGTAGTATGGTCAAAGGCCACGGTCGGAGGAAGAAACGAGAGGCGGAAGACTGGAAACATGTCGTTGAACGTGCAACCGGCTCGATGCCAGCGCAATGCACCTCGTGCTCGTGCAATAGTAGAGAAGTGTTAACGCGATGCCGCGCGCTGAAACGTCGTGAATTGCCGCGTGAGCTCGATCGGCAGCAGCTTTCATGGGTCGGAGGTAACACTCGTGTGGCGGTAGCAGCGAGCGCCGGATGGGGACGGATGCCCAATCCATGGTTCTCTTTTAGTTCGGAATTAAATTCAATTTTAGTGATAAATGACGCTTCAGTTATTATTATTTTCATCTAGACCACGTACTAGAGGAGATCGGCAGTAGACACTGGTAAGAGCTTTCACCCGGTCCCTACCTGTTTTATCTTCACGCGTCCGGACGGTAATCCCACGCCCAAGTCGTCGGTCTTGTGGCGGTAAAACCTCGCGCCCCTGCCCCGTCGCTGTTGGCTGCGAGATGCGGCTGGATTACGTCGGCTCGGTACGGACCGGGCACGGAAAGGCACTCGTGAGATGGACCTTCTTCCCCGCAGAACAGAGAAGAACCATACCACAACACCACCGGGCCGTGCTCGCTCGGCTCATGTACAAACTCACACCGCGTGCAATCCGCGGCTTCGAGCTTGCTTACTTCTACGGTTTATAAGTTCAGTCACTGAATATACTTAGGGTGTGTTCGTTTTCAGGTATATAATTTTTAGAGGGTCAAATCAAAGAGATTTTATCATTTTGAAGTACTTAAATAAAGTCTAATCTCGAAACTAATTACAGACTCTCTATCTAATTTACGAGACTGAATCCAACAAGGGTAATTATGATGTTATTAAAAGATGTTTATCTGTAGCATCACTGTAGCAGAAACATAGATTAATTAGGATCATTAGATTCAGTCTCGCAAATTAGAGGGGTCGTGACATAGGTTTTATCATTAAATTAATAAAAGATCTACTTAAATAGTAAGATTTTCTTTGATGTGATGGGTATAATTTTTTAGAGGACAGGAACGAACAGGGCCTTAAACAAAGATCACGGAGAAATGGTTCGCACGATGCCCGGGATTGATGCGCACTCCACTGACAGTCTAGGTGCAGTGTTCCTCGACGAGGGCAGCGCGGCCACACGTGCCGGCCCACCGGCCGTTGAGCTCATCAGCTCACTGACAAGCAGTAGAATACTGTCCGCGCATCTGGGCCACTTGGCCGATCCAACTTCCGAAAAACCCATCAGCTGTTGATCGTCACCACTGCCGTTTGCCCTCACGTCAGCACTCCTCCGCCGCACCGCGACCGTTCCGTTCCGTTCCCGTCCGTCCTTGATGATCACCGCGGCGGACGAGGCCGCCATCGCATCGGATCGCGGTTGCCGTGTCGCGTCGCTGACCCGACCACTGGGGCCCGCTCCCCGGAAAAGATGCGAGTCAATTTGGACAACGCCCTCTCCCTCTAATATGAAATTTTAGTTCCTGGCAAATGCATTTCCCGTGGTTTGGACCGTTCGATTCTGGACTCGGGATGCGAGCCAGGGAGCAGGCTGGCGCACGCGTCCTGCAACGCTTCTGATTTATGTCATGTCATGTACGCTGCAGGGTATAGCTACGATTTCAATCCGCGGAAAGGGGCGGTACATGGTCTCCACATCCAGCCTCGCCTCGTCACCCCACACGAAAAACCCAAAAGCTCGCGAGCTAAAAAAATCGCGCTGCTTAGCTTTGCCGTCTCCCGACCCTGGCCGCCCGCATCCATCCCCCGCCCCCGAGCGGCTTTTCCCCTTGCCCCGCGTCGCGTCCCATGAGCTGAGGCCGCCGCCGATGGGGCCGCCCCACGCCGCGCAGGACTCCGCGTCGTCGTCGCCGTCCGGCTCCGGCTCCGGCTCCTCCAGGCGCCGCTTCCGCCGGCTCGACCGCCGCAACGCGTCCAAGAACATCGGCTACGACGCCACCAACTTCTGCAGCTACCCGCCGTCCCCCACGCCCTCCTCCTCCGCGGCCTGCTCCCTCGACCTCCTCTCCAGCTTCCGCATCGGCGGCAGCGGCGACGGCGGCGGGGACCTGCAGCTCCTCTGCCAGAGCCTCGGCCTCTCCGGCCCCGACGACTTCGCCATCTCGCTCGCCGACTGGGAGGCGCACAAGGCCGTCCGCAACTCCTCCGCGACCAGCTCCCCGTCCTCCGCTCGCACCAGCACCCCTGCGCGGGACTCCCCGCTCCGCCGTGAGGGTGCGGAGCTGCCGGCCCAGCCCTCGGACGCTGACACCGAGCTACCAGCGGCGAGGGACGCCCCAATCGAAGCTCCAGAGCGTCCCCGGCAGCTGGATCGGCTAGAGCACGTCCGTCTGGAGGTGAAGAGGGTAGCCGGCGAGGGAGGAATCAAGGGCGTGCGGCCGCCGCCGGTGCTCAAACCGCCGCCCTCGATGGTGTTGCCGGCTGTCTGCGGGTCGGGGTCCACGTGGGACATCCTGGCTTCGTTCGCGCCGGATGAGGAGCACGCCCCGGCCAGCAGATCTGGCGGTGGTCTTGAGCGCCGGGAGGGAGGATGAGGACGAAGATGCGGCAGTGATGTTGACGTTGGAGGAGCTCAGGCTGGGGGAGACATCCGAGGATTTCACGGGCACGTCTTCCCTGTCGACGATAAACGACGACGAGACCTCCAGCACCACCACCGAGTCCATGTTCTACGTCTCTCCGAACGGGAGGTTCCGGAGGAAGATCCGATCATGGAACAGAGGGATGCTCCTGGGGAGTGGCTCGTTCGGGACGGTCTATGAGGGTATCAGCGAGTAAGTGCTCTAGAAATGACATCGATTTCTTATATGCCGGTCCTTGGTTTGGTGCTTGGGAACCACAATCTAGTAACCCATTTATGTTCATTGATTAGCATAGTAGTTGGAACTTCTCCCTCCTGTTTTAGATCCTGCCTAGCACAGTAGGTAAGTTGAATTCTAGAGCATAGATATCATGATCCCTAACAGTTAAACAATATGATCCTGAGTTGTAGCTAATCAGAATTCAATTACGATACAGTTGCACTAACCTAGTTCTCAAAGCATGCATAGGGATATGACATTTTGGTGTGCCACACCAAAATGTTGCACTATGTGAATTATAAATGCAAAATAATTCTGCCCTTGCTCGATCGATTGTGTTTTAAGATCTTGATTGCGCTTGAATTAGAGGTTTGGTTAACATATCTTACTCCGTTACATGTTCTGAACCTTTTGTGTTCCTTGTATCTTCACATTTGGGAACAGCTTCTAAGGTATCTGTAGCTGAAATAGTACTACATTTGTTCATTATTCTTTGTGCTGATGTGTGATATGTATGTTACCGTTATTAATTCTCGCCAGGTTATTTTCTGTTAGAAGTTTCTTACAATCTGTTCTGTTTCTGGATCATTTACAGCGAGGGTGTCTTCTTTGCTGTCAAAGAAGTAAGCTTATATGATCAAGGGAGCAATGCGAAGCAGTGCATTTTTCAGCTCGAGCAGGTTAGTTCCATTAGGTTTTTTTTTCTTGGTACTATGATAAGTTTAATCTGTCCTTGATCATTTTTCATACTGATTGCTAACTGCAAACCAATCGCCGCATGTTTTGACTTGTGTGGCAATGCCTATCGATGAATCATGATTCATGATAGAGTTAAGTATTGTAGCGCATTTAAGAAGTTATTTATGTGGGCCTCAAATATGGTCTCCCGGGATTTGATCCCATGGTTTGTGCTTATTAGCCTAAGAGGACTACAGTACATAAGTATGAATTGATCCCTCTGTTTTTTAATTGATGTCATTAGGATAACCTTTTTAGTTCAATACATGAACTTTGGTTAGCCCAACCACGCCAATTCAAAAGTGGAGGGGTAGGGTACACCTACTTTCTCAAAAGAAAAGGAATCTTACAGAATTTGACCTTTTTTTAGGGAAATACAGTAGGGGAAGCCCCTACTGTGGTATATATTATATACAGAATTTGATTTTTATTGTTATCATATTTTCAGGAAATTGCACTTCTGAGCCAATTTGAGCATGAAAATATAGTACAGTATTATGGAACAGACAAAGTAAGTAACCTCAGATTATCATCATCATTGGTATATTACAAGGTCTATTAATAGAAAATAATTGTTTTGTCTGTCTCTGCATGTTTCCTTTTATTAGGCTTATGACCACTCATTTTTTTCACTGTATTGCAGGAAGACTCAAAGCTTTACATCTTCCTGGAACTAGTGACCCAAGGATCTCTTGCAACATTGTATCAGAAATACCGCTTGCGAGATACTCATGTCTCGGCATATACGAGACAAATTCTTAATGGGTTGATTTACCTTCATGAGAGGAACATTGTTCATAGGTAATGAGATTAATTCAGTTCATGTTCCTGTCATCTTTGCACCAGTGTTCAAATGAGATTACTGAATTAACTGGAGACCGTTGGGCACTTATGAGCTCAGCAGTCTGAATGCCTACATGTGCCGTCTAGTTATTACTGAAAACTTCCGCATAGATTCAAAAAGTATTGCAGATCTATATGTATTTTCTTCTGTTTCATGTATGGTATCTCTATGTTCTGAACTAAAGTTCAAAATCTAATATTTCAGAGACATCAAATGTGCAAATATACTGGTGCATGCTAATGGATCTGTGAAACTTGCAGACTTTGGGCTTGCTAAGGAGGTATGTATGCTATATGCATAGTTTTTTTTGTTCATTCTTATATAAATAGTATTTTAATTACTCCATACCTTATTTCTATGATACAAATTATCCTATACCACATTTATCTTATACAAATTTTCTTGCTTGTAACAGATTACCAAATTCAATGCTGTTAAATCATGTAAAGGAACTGTTTATTGGATGGCGCCTGAGGTATGCCACCATACACTGCCTTGATATTAAAATATGCTTGGATTTGTTTATTTGTTGTATGTTTTCTATTAGTAAGTTGGCTTTTATAATAAATATAAGCAGTAGACTGCTAATGTTCCTAGTGGTGAAGTATTCTAGTATGTTAATATTGCATTTGTGTCCCTAATTATTGAAATATTGTGTTTTGGGTAGTGCCCTACCTACCAAGTAGTTCATCGTCAGTCTATATCTGTAAATGATAATTTATTGATTTTGCTTCTTTTGTGCCATCTTTATTTTGCTTCTCAGCATTGATTGTTACTTGATCAAACAGGTTGTCGTAATAATCATATGGTTCCTACCTGTGAGATCATTCTAGATGAACATACTGAAGTCTATTTTTTTTCAGGTTGTCAATCCGAAGAAAACATATGGACCTCCAGCTGATATATGGAGTCTTGGTTGTACCGTCCTAGAAATGCTGACATGTCAAATTCCCTATCCTGATCTGGAATGGGTGAGAAAATTTACTACTAACTTCAAATTTAACTTGCTATGTTGCTCAATGAATTTTCCCATGTCCATGCGATCTACTTCTACTCGATTCAATATTAAAACCAATTTTGTAACTTGTTCTGCAGACACAAGCTTTATATAGGATCGGTAAGGGGGAACCACCAGCAATTCCAAATGTTCTTTCGAGGGATGCTCGTGATTTTATAAGCCAGTGTGTAAAGCCCAATCCAGATGACAGACCCTCTGCATCCAAACTGTTGGAGCATCCGTTTGTGAACAGGTCGATGCGGTCAATAAGGTCCATGAGGACATCATCTCGCTCAAATTCATCTTCGCGTGGTGTCAAATGATAGACTGAGGATCATTTTAGCATTTTGGCAGAATTGTAAGTCAAACCCTTTTTTACATCTATGTTTAATGATCTTATTACTAAAATTATGGAGTTTTGGCTCATGAGATATTGAGTGCGCGTTGCTCCCAGCAATTTCGCATATCGTGCCCTATGAAACGCCCCAATTTTTCATGTGCTGCTGTCCGCGGCTCGGCTGTGGCTCACTAGGGCGCCACTTGTTTCTTCCAGAAGCGTGTGGTTTATCAGACTTCTGACCGTGGCGTCTATCCTTGCTGCAGATATTAGTTATCGCTAATCATGCGGAGCTGGTTGAAAAGGAGGTGGCTACATGCAGCTGGTATTGTCAACGCTCAATAGCATTCTCATCCTCATCGTGTGTTTCATTGGTTGATTCTTTGATATGTCGAGGGAAGATGCCCCTCGTGATTGACCCGTCGGCTAATATTCTTCTGCCCGGACAGAGTAGAATGTGCGTTTGAGCGCATGAGTTGTAAAGTCAGAGCGGGAGCTGTAAATATGTCCGCATGCCCATGTTGTGCTGGTCTTGAATATTTGATGCTATGCTATGAGGCAAAAGGAAAAGAAAAGGAAAAAAGAAAGGAAATAGGTTCAGGCTTTGGAACTGTCAATAGCAGCAGTTAGTTTGGAATTGCATGCCTTTTCTTGTTTAAGTTTTACGCGAAAGCTGGGACGTACGGCAATGTTTTCTTACCTTCTTCAATGCACGGAACTCCCAAGATTATTCTTCTATTGGCTGCCGTTCTCCATTTGGCACGCAAGGCCATATCGCTATCGCAAAAGTATTCCTTCACGCGTTGTTTGTTGACCTATGTGTGCAAAGCCAAAACAAACGTTTTACAATTCAACCCTAAACGTTTTCTCTATTCATGATGTTGCAGTATTTGCCGTGAAGCATTAGCTATATCAACAAGATAGATAGTCCTCAAACTAAAATAAAGATAATAATAAAATTTGAAAAGATGCAACTGAACACATTTTGCCAAAAAAAACTGGTGTAAAAAAATTGGCAGTTTACAATTTTGGCTGCTATCGTACAGCATCTGTTACATGGAGGAAAGAGGCTAAATGGAAGTCTTACAATACTTTATACGCTGAAAGTATATATTTGGTACCAAGATAGTTGTAAGTGTTTGCTACCTAAAAGTTTTCTATTAAAAGGTAAAGAAAGAGCAGAGATGTACTGGGTAGGGTAGCTTTGTGACTACGTGCGAAAGTTGTAGGTAGAACCAAGGACCGGCATATCAACCCCTCTCTCTTGCACCTAAAAGACAAAAAAAGAGGACACAAATGGACCAAACATATATCCTGGACAATTTTCTTCTTTCGTCAGTTGCAACCACAAAATGACAGATTTGAAAGTTACGAATTACTTGATCTGCAATAACAGTGCTAATACAATGGGATTATAGAAGCAGGGGAGGAAAGTAAATTTTAATCAAGTGTCAATTAATCCCCAGATCTGGCATAATACACCGAAGGTACAACCACACTATCACAATAATCAGTCGGGTTGTGTCATCGTGTAATCTCTGAAAAATGGTATTGTGACATGAATCTCGAAACTCGGTGGCGAATGAGGCAACAAACATGTGGTCAAAAAACTTCAATCATTCTGCGTAAACCCACATCGACTGGACTGCTTGGAGAAGCCTGTGGTGATTTGGACCTTGGATCGGCACAACACCATGGTGATGGTTCAGTAGCGATGGCTCTACTCTACATCAGAGCCGCATTCTACTTGGTCTAGGAAGCCACAGGAGCTCTCTTGTCCTCCAAAAGCTTTAACTCCTCAAGCCATCCTTCAATCTTTTTCATCTTTTCCATCGTCTCAGGTTTTGATTTCTCGGGATCACCTTGCAGTTGTGCTTCAGCTAAGCGTATCTGTAAAAAGTTGAAACAAATACATTCAGATCAAATCTCATACTGATTATTACGTAACATGTCAGCATGCTAACACATAAGACAGATTTCAACTTCGCAAACTCATCAGTCATTTTCTATTAAGAATAAACCAGGAAGGATTTCTAAAAGATCACATGGAACATACAAATCTATGATACAAGATATACAATGTGTGAACATAAAAGTTGATTTTGGTTCATACTAAATACTGACAGATCAGTGTACCACTGCCAGAATATAATATGCAAAGAATAAAGCAGAGACAATATATTTAATTCAGTATAAACAGAAGAAAGGAAAGAACAATCGATGGTGGCAATTGAAATTAGAATATTGGCAACTGGCATGAATAAATCACAAGGTAGGAGGAAAATGACTTCAATAGATAGGAGGTAAGTCCTCGATGCTTTAACAAGTAATGGACAATTCAATCTACTGAATGACAAACTAGACATACTGGAAAAACACATTATCCTACTATCATTCAAAGATATGAAAACAAGCAACACCACTTGAAGTTTACAGGAAACGAGACAAAACCCAAGATTACAATAGAGGAAAAACTACCAGGCCCAGATAACAAAATAAAGCCTATAAAAATATGCTTGAAACCTATACTAACAGCCCTGATTCCTCCTCTCTAGTTTTTTTATTCAATAAATGATGTGCAGACACAATTAAAAAGAGCAAGAGGATAACCTTCTTCTTCAATGCCCTAATTTTCTTGTCTATGTCTGGGGCAGATGACTCCGGTTGTGAGTTCTCAGTAGCATTTGTAGAGGGCGTAGCAGTAATAGGTGATTCAGAAATAGCAACGCCACTTAGCTGCTTTGTTACACTGTCCACTGAATTCCTCTGCTTATCAGTTTCTCCAGCTGCAGCCTCTTCTGTATCCAAGCCCTTTCCTTTATCACTTGTTGAACTAGCCTGCTAATAAACACATGGAGCTTTACATCATACAGATATTCCAATAAAAAAGATATGTGCAGTATAAAAAAGATCCAATCATTATTATAACGTAAAACAACTGACATGCAGGGTAATGCTAACCCAATAATTGACCCGTAAGGTATGTGAATTTTGCCATGTTATCTTGTATTCTGTTCCATTTTCATAACTTTCATAGTGTGGATAGCTTATATGTTTCCTTTTGAGTCATGAAATAATCATGTAAAAGCCCTATTTTGCAGTAAAGAAAAAGCTAGTTTTGATTATTGACGTTGGGTTGCCATCTTGCTACATAAAAACAATTAGTCAGCTATTGTTAGGGTTGTTATTTCTTGACCCATCTGATTGTTGCATCATGTGGTTAAATAGATTTAAAACGTCTCCTGAATCAACAACACAGGCAATGTAACCCATCAAGGACCCATTGTATTAACAAGTTTCCAAGATAACACATCATAATCCTTTTGATTGGACACAAGGTTCAGAAGTAACAACACCATAAATATACAGTGTGTACTGAAATGCTTCGAAGAGACTTTGCCTGAAACGAAGAACCACGATAAACTCTGTTCATGAGCAAGCAAACTTTAAATGTCTTTGAAATGAGCTAATAATGGGTTTGTGGATAATTGCATAAGGCTTCGGATGATTTTTTTTCAACAAATGTATGCTAGAAAAAAATCTGAAGATTTTCAGTATAAAATAACATAGATGACATTTCTTTTAGAAGGGAGCAGCAGGGAAAAACTGAGAAATATTGGAGACACATTTGTACCAGAATATTTTTGCACTCTAAAATGGCAACCGGACTGACATATGCATCCATGAAACCACACACCACCCTCCAAGGGAGGGAGGGATTAGATGACATTATAAATTTAGGACCACAACCACAATTTGATGAAATACTCCCAAGTCCTGTGCAACAAACAAAATCTTAGGAGCTAGTTCGTGTCAGTTACAACTTGGCAAATCGCCCTTATTCAGCCATCAAAGGCATTTAAGAAAGTGACATGTCACAAAGTGAGAGGTAGATTCACGATGGAAGATCCAGTGCACCAAGACAAGGTGATGGTTACATTCATGATGGAAGAAAGAAATACAATTAAAAGAGTGAAATAAAACAAATGTTGATAAAGTTGATGTGCAGCACAAAGAATCATGGGAGTTGATAAAATTACTAGAGCTGCTCCCAGGGATCCTAGTATCTGAAACCCTGAAGCAACATTGCTTGAGCACTGCTATAGATAAATACACAGGAATGATGATGCAGGCTGTTTCCACATGAACCACTAATTAACATGGATGCTACCACATAATTGACATGAAAAAGCGACCAAGTTCTAGCTGAAATAAAATGACAAGAAGGATATACGATGTTGTCTGTAAAAAGACAGGAACATATGATGCCGAAAGTGCTCTGTCAGCTTTGCATAACCTTACAAGTTATGAAAAAAATGAAATCCTAAATGCAAAGAGGTTCCAGAAGTCACTAAAAAAATTGTTTCATAAAAACAAGCAATGGTTGGCAGCAAGCATGGGACATTCATAGCATATCCAGATTTCATACTGTGTAAGAACTTCATAATAGTAATCGCTAACATGGTACTCCTACAAGCTAGTAGAGTACAATATTAATGATATATTCTAAGATGTCAGTGCACCAATGATGGCTTTACATAATCATGTATGTAGGATTGAATCTGGATTACTGCCACATACCAAGCAAATCAAAAGTAAACTAATCAACTGAAGACGATCCATATCCAATTATATTACTGCTCATCCATTTATTATAATCTAACTCAGACAACTTTCGCATATAAACACTAATTTACCCGACTTTTTTTCTCAAACCAAAACATATCACTAACTTTAACCTAAAAACATATTACTAACTACTACCAAACAAGGTCAATGCCTTCCTCTATCACACGGCCAGAACCACTAATCAGTTATATGTTGAACCACTAAGCAGAAAATAGAACTACTACCTATGACTAAGCCAATTCAATCAACTCCAATGGTTCTCCCCACCCCCCCCACACACACACACACATGAATGCCATTAAACTACGAGCATCGGATAGGAAGCCCTACCTGCTGCCGTTTCTCCTTGCGCCGCTCGTTCCGCTTGGCCGCCTTCGTCTTGGGCTTGGCATCGACAGCGAGCGCTGGGTCGTACCCCGGCGGCACGTCGGGGCCCGATTTCCTCATCTGCGCCGAGCACGAGACAAGCAGCCACCGCGATAAGAAAGCAACGAAATCAAACAGAGATGCGGTACTTCATGGTGCAAGGGAGGAAGCTCCGGGGACGAGGACTCACGAGGGCACCCTTGGACTGGTAGATTGCGACCTCCTCCTGGGGCACGTAACCGGCGCGGATGCGGATGGCCTTGCGGAGCGTACCGTCAGGACGGCGCGTCGGCGCGATGATGCGCTCACCCTCCTTGGGAATGGAGAGGAGGCGCCGCTGGTCGCCGCCGCCGTCGCCGCCGCTGGAGGTGGCCATGGCTGGCGTGGCTTAGCGTGCGTGATTCGGGCGCGGGGGTTGAGGGGGAGGAAGGCTGCGACGACGGCGGCGCACGATGGGTTTAGGGAAGTTGAGAGATGTCAGAGACAAAGCCAAGACCCGAGTGAGTTAGAAATTCGGAATGAGTTGTCTCCAACCCACCTTCGAATGATTTGAATGAATTGAATTAGTTTATTCAGGTTGCATATTTTTTTTGTTTCTCTTTTTTCTTTTTATTATATTTTTTCTTTTCTATACACTATTGTTATTTTAAATTTACATAGCCTACCTGCTGTTCTCTCTTTTGACAACTGTATTAGAGCTGAAACTTACAATGATGAAAACAACAATCCTTTTTTTAGATAATGGGAAACAACAATCTTGCAACTGCTTTTTTCAAAATAATATTTCAACTACTTATTAAATAGCTTGGTACAGCTTAAGAGCATACAACATTTGTCCAACCATCATCCTCTCTAAAATCCCATAAACTTAGGTTAAGTGATTCTCAACCACCGTTAGTGATTATGTTGTCAACCTAGCTAACCGTTTTGCTTGGCCTCCGTACTCTACTGGAGTAGCAAGTAAAATGAGAAATCGATGATAAACTCTTTGCCACCTACGGTGCATGCTGACTGACCTTAGGCTATTCAAAACGACGCTAGGCCTTCCGAAATAATCTATGAAACGTAACAAGCACTATATTCCATGGCAAGTGCTACAAGGCCAATCAGATTTGGTGTGGGCGTGTATGGTAGTCACCTCCGATGCTCCATTTGCTGTTGTGTAAAGGAGGTAAAACTACTCGGTTGCATGGCAGAGGAAAACTGCGTAAAAAAGAGTAAAAGGTACTATAAGTCCTCTAATTTGTCTCAAGGTGTGATCTAGGCCTTGACCTAGGTTCCCAGATTCTAAAAATTATATATTCAGATCCTAAATATGCTAAAGTGTGTAGATCAAAGTACCGAAAATACTCCTATGGTTGATGATGTGATTGATAAATGAATATTCTCTCCCAAAATAAGTGCTACCATCACAGTTCATGCTAAATGACTTTACATTTGACTACACCATGCCACAATCAAAGATAATTGGGCAAGCCATATCTTAATATCTAAAATGAGTCATGTTATCATACAAAAGGTAATTTCAGTACTTTAGACCTAAATGAAACACTTTATTAAGGGACTAGAATATGCAATTGAAGAATTTGAGGACCTATATGACATCCACAATACATGTTTTACTTAAAAAACGACGAGGAACGTTTGTCAAAGATTCCAGTACTTAACCCCTCCCAACTTATTGCTTTGCTTATGCATACAATTCAACCTTCTTAAGTTGTAGTATCTTTATGTCACATTGGACATGTTATTTAGGCAAAACAATGGAATCATAGCAAAACAAAGTCATATGAAATAACTGTGTAACGCTCTCTTCAACTAAGCAAATTTCTTTTGTAAAAATGAATAAATAATACCTAAACAAGAAAGCAAGCCTCTGGTTTGGTGTGAAGGGAGATTGAGCTCTTAATACTAACCTCTTCTGACTGCTACTGCAATACAACAAACAACCAATTTCATGATGCTCTTTACATGAAGTGGTGTTCTCACATGGTGAATTTCTCAGCTTACAAGCATTTTTATATGATGCCCTTATTACTAAATACTCCTCCATTCAAAAACTAATGTTGTTATGACACCACAATTAGTTCAAATATGAACTAATGCTGTTGTCCTATAGCGATATTGATTTTGGAAAGGAGAAGTACACAATTATTTACACAAGCTCCACTTCATACAACAGCGAAATAATCAAAATTTATTTGCCTATAGCACGCACGATCATAGGAATGGAATAGGATACGTCATGCTTGAAAGTGGCATGCATCATCCTGGCCTCCGGAAGTGAATTCTGGCCACCTGGTCTGCTGCCCAAGTTATGGCCGAAGGCTGGCCCAGCCATAGCACAGCAAAGCATGACAAAAGCGGGAGAAGAAGAAATGGACTAGGCCTTGGCGTGGGACAAAGCAAAGTCGACGAGGAAAGGCTGTGCACCAGCCAGAGGACGCGAGAAAAATGAATCGCTATATATATAGACATGAGTCGCAGAAGCAGACCAGATCTGTCGCAGCATCTCCCTGCACCTGCTTTCTCTCCTTTTTATGCCTGTCTCCTCCCTTCCACTTTTCCACTTTTATCTTTCTTCAGTTCACGGAGCCAGTGGAAGTAGTGCAAGTGGCACTGCCCCTCTCCAGTCGCTACTGCGTTAGGAACAAGTTCAAGCAGCTGCAAATGCTTGCAAAGAAGGCAACAAAGAACCTGACACAAGAATTCATCCAAATAGTCTGACAAGAGATCGGTTACCCGCAAGACAACCAAGCAAGCTGCAAATACTGTGAAGACAAGATTCATTCGAATTCCTTTCTTAAACTTTGACAAGGTGAAAAAACAAGGTGCATCAGTTCCTAATTCCATCCATTGTACAGAACTACACCAACATTTACACATGTACCTTGTACAATGTCTGATTCCCACTCGGCCAAGATCATGTTGATCAAGCATCCCAAGAAGCAAAAAATACTTGAGATTGCGGGAAAAAAAGAAGAAATAAATAACAGGAATGGCATGGGATGTGCTATGCAATCATGGACTCGGCACTTACATTTTACAAGTCTTCAAAAAGCGTCTCTATAGTTTAGCTCACGTCCTTTCAACATTAGCATGCGTGTCGGCAGCGCTCCTTTGACTCAATTATTCGTAACTGTGCCCATGGTAAACCAACCGTCACATCCACTGTTTCAGGGCACGCTCGGGATCGGTGAGAGGATCATGCCCAAAGCTTCACCCATGGATCCCATGATGTAAAAGGTCAGTGGAGCAGTCACAACTTAACCCCGTTCAATTTCAAATTTTCTTACTGTTCTCTGATGAATACTCTCCGGATAAAGTCCTGGAACCTTCTTGAGTATAGCTTTGGGTCTACAGCAGAAATGGAGCCAGGGTTGACTTGGAAGGACTTGTAAGCATGCTCAAGCTTCTTACTTATATCATAGTCTTGAAGAATGTCGATTATTCCAAAGAAGAGGTAGACATCACGCGATCCTCCACCTGGCGTGGTTATGAACAAGTGCCTTTCATTTAGACGAAACTTGTCGAGTATTTTCTTTGATCTGCGCTCTGCCTGGGCGGGCATGTTCATACCTAGCTGGATCAATGGTTTCCTGATATGAGCAGGCAGAGATTGGATTAGAGCGATAGAAAAGATTCGACAAGATCACGAGATGCAATGGCTAAAGTTTGGAATCTATTCATCGCAAAAGGGTTAAAGGTATCTTAATAGTTCCTTTATAAACGCTTGACTTAAACAAACAGACATGACCCCATGATGTTCCTTGTTTGTTGGCTACAAAGGGAGCAACAAAGTAGGATCATGATGAGAACATAAATTTACCTTACTGAAAAAATACAACATAAAATTCAGCACTTTGCCATAATGGAGAGTGGCATTATTATTATACAAGTCTGAACTAAAGTAGACATACAAACTACTTGTCAAGTTAGAGGACCAAACATTCCAGTTGTGCTACCTGGATTATCAAAATAACCAACTATTGTGGCAGTGTAAGGAACTAGCAGCTACCCATGCCCAAAAGTCAACAGAGCATAGCTGCAGTTTTATCGATGAAATTTTACACATACAATTCAGTCATTGACAAGTTCTCAAGTGCTACTATACATGAAAGGGGCAACAACAAAGCACATTATATCAGCAATGTATAAGTTTTTACACTAACAATATGGTGACTAATCGATAACTGGATTTTTATCATAGTTACAGTTACAACTAGTGCCTAAAGAGTAATTTCATATTTGATAACAGTTCACATCATGTGTCAAAGGTATTCAAAGAGAGAATGAAAAGTAATAAGTTACCGAGAGTCGATAATGAAATCTCTGTCCTTGCTTCCAGATTCAATGAAGCAAAGTTCACAAACATCACCACCACCTTCAAACGATTTTCTTTTACCTGTGGATTCTGATGGGGTGCATAAACAAGGTCAGATAAAAATTAGTGGTTTATCAGCATATGAGCAAAATGTGTGCATGCCATGATTCAGATTATTTGAAAATATTTGGGATCCATGCTGCTTACTTGGCAATCCAATATGTTGAGGTACACCTATCTTAGACACTGAGAAATCATTACGAAAGTGAATTCCTAACAACAAGCTGTAATCCATAATTCCTTGTGTCTCTAGGAATGTGCAGTCCATCTGAATTTGCCTGTATTATACAAATAGTCGAATTAGTATTCATCTAATAGGTTTTCTGAATTCAAGCCCATGAACTTTAGTGCAATGAGCAACTCACTTCATAAGCTCCTCATACCAAAATCTCTGCAGGTGGAATGTATAATCAAGGTCGAGGTCCTTAAGAGTAGTGGTTTCATCAATCTTCTCTTCTGCCTTGTCAATAGTCCGACCATACGAGGAACCTTTCAAATCGAATCGTCTATGGATCTTATACTCTGAGCAGCAAAAATTGCCCATTATAATGAACCGGACCTAGTTGTTACATTGACATGGTATCATGTTGGTATCATCTGCTCCAAGATTTAACAAAATACTATGAGAAATATTACATACCTTGGGGCACCCAGCTTGCTTAATGCAATGTGTGCCATAAAACCTTGTCAATAAAGTGGATTTGTGTCGACAAACATGTTCGTAGTAGCTCCGAAGCATCCTAATTAGAACCTGCAAGCTAGGATTTTGGGTAAGCCGATGTTCATGCACCGGTCAGAATCTGTGTCTCTTTCATAAACAAGTGAAATTCGGGATTTAAACATGTAAGCATATTTAGCTAAAGGGGAAAAGGAGCACGGGTATTGGCAGAAAGAAAAATGACAAAAGGTCCTTTGCTCTATATTGAGATCTGATTTTTCAGGATCATTTAAGGCAGAGAAGTAAAAATGATTAAAGTGGCATAAGGACAATGGAATTAACAAGTATGAATGTGATTAATCCACGAGTGAAGCGATTTAGTCTACCAGATCAGAGTGTCAGTCACTGACCTTCATTTCGGCCTTCCTCACGGTTTTAATCATGAATCGATCATCCTGCGTGACGAAGAAGCAGCTCCCGCTCTTGCCCGGCGATGCCAGCTCCCGGAGCGTCTCGTTCCCGCAGATGGCGAGCATGTAGTCCGCTGGATCCACGCCGAAGAGCTTTCTCAAGTGCCTGGCATCACTCAGCAAGTCGGCAGTCAGGCAATGTGTCCATGTGCACAAAACAATCGCAATTCCTTCGATATGATGAAATCCATGAGCAGCAGAGCAATGCTGCACCTGAATACAGCGGGACAGTAGTCCTTCCACCGGAAATCCACGGAGTGGTGCGGCGGCGTGAGCTTGGACCCTTCCGGCGGGAATCGAGTCCACACCTTCTCCCGCGGATCGAAGTCCGACGGCGAGAGCTTCCTGAACGGCAGCGCCGACGACTTCCCCACCGAGTAGCTTTATCAGTGGACTAACAGTGAGAAGAGACGCCGCAGGGCATTTTTTACGGGGAAAGGAAACGTCGCGGGAGCGACAGAGCATTGCTACCTTATGCCGAGCTGCAGGTTAAGCATCAGGCTGTAGCTCCGGTGGCCCTTGCCGATGATCTCCCCGGGCCGCCTGGCCGCCTCCGCCTCCCTCAACGGCGGCGGCCTGGGCCGCGGCGGCGGCGGCGTCATCATCCTGCGGTACAGCGGCGCGGGCGCCGGCGGCAACGCCCTGGCGCTGCAGCTGCGGCGGAGCGGCGCGGCGACGATGTCGCAGGTGATGTCGCCGGCCTCGCCGTCGCACTCCCAGATGCATATCCGCGGCGCGGGGCACTTGCCGTCCACGGACATCCGCTTGCGCAGCGGCAGGTAGCTGCAGGACGCGCCCCCGCCGCCGGGGGCTCGACGGCGCGCCACCGCGGCTCCAGCCCGTGGCTGCAGCACTCGCCCTGCTGCGCGGGCGGCATGGGCGGCTCCGTGGGCGCCACTGCGCACTCTAGCACGGGTGGAGGTGAGGCGAGAGGGCGAGCGACTTGACCTCTATGGCAGTACTAGGTTTCTCATTTCGGGGACGGGATGTGACGAGACGAGAGAGAGGCAGGGGCCAGGAATTCGCGCTCGGCTTCGGCGTGAGACGGGCGGGGAGGGAAGGGAAGGAGGTGGTGGTGGTGTGGCCGGCTTCGCTTTCGCTTTCGGTTGCTTTTGTGCGCGTCGGCTTTGGCACGCGACGCGATGTCATCAGGCGGAGACTCTACACTTGCGGTGCCGGGGGCTGCGGCTTAAAGGGGCTCCCGCTCGCTCGACGGGGCTGGAGAGCGGCGGCGCACGCGGCCGGGGCGTCGTCTCGCACAGCAGGTGGCGCCCGCGGGGCGGACCAGGCCTACGCCTGTTCACGCGAACGAGCTTGGCATGTAGATGGGCCGTTTCCTACGCGGACAGGTACGCAGCAGCAGTGGCCCAGCGGAGGGGATCCGCGACCGCGACTGTAACCTGTGTCGTCGAACTTGCAGGTTGCAGCAGCCAGGTTTTAGCTGTAGGACCACATGGGCTGAAGGACAACCCACATGACCGAAGCCGTACGGCGAACTCGGCGTGCTGCTGGAAAAGCTCAGCCTTAAGCATTGGAAGCTGGCAAGCGCACCGAACCGGTAGGTGCCGGGTGAGCTAGAATATCTTGCCACTAAAATTCCGTACTGCTCATCTATATGTCACGATTCATAATGGAAGAACGGTACAGTTTCCATGTTGCGTCAAGAATCGGCAACGCTGGAAATCATAGATGAAGAAGGTCTTCTCTTTGAAATGTGTAATATGTTTCAGGGTTTATCATTTGTGGCTTTGGTAAAAAGATCATGCACAACTAAGTTCTCAATTTAGAGAAGAAAAAAAGAATACTTCTCCTAAGAGAGCTAGGGACTAATTGTGCGATCATACCTGAAACTGAAACCATTTGTAGTTATCCCTCCGGTCTTAATTTTATTAACGTTGGCTAGTGTAAAGAGTAAATTCCTTTCTTGCCCCTGTTAAAGTTGTCAGTTCCTTTCTTGACCCTAAAAATTTTGAACTTACCTATTTGGCCTCAAATCTGAAATCCGTTCCTTTTTAGGCCTTTCCGTTAGTTGAAGCAGCTAACGGTGTTAAGTACAGGGTGAAATGACCAATTTACCCCTTGTCGTGTCACATTGAGTTTAGTTATCATTTTTTTCCAGAATAAATATTATTTATCGATGATATCATTGTGTTAGTATTTTTGGGATTTCTTAATTGCACAAAATTTCAGCATCACGTTTGCATTTTAATCCATGAAAATGAGGCACTCGATGGAAGCGTACTATTTAGCATAAGTGGTGGTCTTGATGCTAATGCTTGTAGTAGTTTAATTTATTTTAAGTTTATAACAAGAATTAACAATGAACTGATCATGCAAGAGCAAGTGAAATACGAGTTCAGATGCGACAACACGAGTTTAGATGTTTTTGTTGAGAATAAATACTATTACCAAATTAGTATAAAAACCAATACTTGGTCCCGAAACAGAGGTAAAAAATCTCTTTATGCTTACAATTGTCAACCATTCAATAAAACATACATAAAAATATTGTAAATTATAATATCATGTGTAAGCAAAGCAAGCATAAAATAATTGATCATTTGATTCTATATATCTATATCATAGGCTACAATTAAATTATCTCTCCTATTAATTTTTTTAGCTGTTATCTGAATTTGATCGTTGACGAAGAGGATCACGATCTCTCGACTCTGTTTCAAAGTCAATGGCTTGCCTAGCCTTGGTGCTCTCCGCTCAGGCCGTCCGTAGCCATCCAACACTAATATTCTCGCGACAGTCAATGCGGATTGTGGAGCGACGGCGACGAGGGAGCAATGGAAGGCGGCCGCGAGATCGCGCACACGAGCGTACAACTGTACAAGGCATGCAGGCACACCAACGCACATAATTTGTTAGACATGTTAATAGGCCCAAACAGTGCACCCTATAATCTTCACTTTGCAATCCTAGTTGAATTGAACTGGGAAGAGGGGAAAGAAAGGCACAAACACTAATAAGTGTGTGTCCGGCACGGTTTAGGATGCGTTTGGCACGGTTTATAGAAGTGTTTATTAAAATTGCTTATGCTCACTAAGCACTTTGAAGTGCCAAATAGCAAAATAGGAAAACCGCTTATGTGTATAAGCATCTATAAGCACTTTACAAATTTGTACTAGCATAAGCACTTTGAGTGAAGCAGACAAAACGTAGCTTATAGTGCTTATGTGTGTGAATAAGCAGTTTTGATGAATAAGCATAAGCAGCTTTTGCCAAATGGGTTGACTGCTTATGTACAATAAGCACTATAAGCAGTTTTGACATATATAATAAGCACTATTGAAAGTGCATCTAGGCCCCTCATTTTATTTTGGATGACTGATATCAATACAATTAAATTTGGAACTAATGTTTTCATGAGATTATGTGTAGTGAATATCCAAAGCACATGAAAGTCTAGCAAGCACAATCAAAAAGGAGAAAAGAATTGCAAAATACAATAAATGGAGTTTTGGAAAAGACCCCTCTCAAAGCTTGTGTCTCGCTTTGTTTCTTTGCTTTGAG